>NSJW01000029.1:1800000-2231964 GCA_019955255.1 Castanospermum australe
TTTTAGACCAAAGGGCATTACGTTCCACTTGTATTGCCCAAAAGGGACAGTGAAAGCAGTCTTGTAGTGATCACTTTCTTTGATTTGGATTTGCCAAAATCCAGACTTCATGTCGAATTTTGAAAAGATTTTGGCTGAATGTAGCCGATTAAGAAGATCTTTCTTATTAGGAATAGGATACCTAATCCATCTAAGAACTTGATTGAGTGGTTTGTAGTTGATAACCAATTGAGGTGTTCCTCTTTCGATTTCAGCTTGTTTGTTGACATAAAAAGCAGAACAAGATCAAGGGCTTTTACTTTTCCTAATCAAGTTTTTTGCTATTAAGTCAGAGATTTCTTTTTGGCAATGAATAAGGAGTTCCTCATTCATTTGGATTGGGCGAGCTTTTGTTGGAATATTCGCTCATGAAATTCCTTTTCATAAGGGAGATCAATAGAATGATTTTTTCTATTCCAAAATGCGTTGGGCAAATCAGAACAGATTGAATTTTGGATTTGTTGAAGAAGAGATTGGATCTTCTTCTGGATTTCTGTTTGATTAAGTTGGAAATTCATTTTCTTAAAAGAAATTTCTTCTTTAAGATAATTAATCTGATTGTATTTATAATGGACAAGATTAAGATTCCTAGAGATTAGTTCTTTAAGGAATTTGAACTTGATCTTTTTTCCCAAATGTTTAGTGATAATCCCTTTGTCAGAGATTTTGATTGGAAAAAGTAATCTAATGAACGGTGTTCCTAAGATTACTTCATTCTTAAGATTTTTAACCAAGAGAAAAGGTGTTTTAACCTGAAGACTCTGGTTTTCTATGATTGCATCAGAAAGTTTAAAATTTATTTTGAGTTTTGAACCACTAGCAGTGCTAAGTTATTCAGAGGTTTTCTTAAAATATTTTGTTGGGATTAAACCTTCTTGAATACAGTTTGAATCTGCACCTGTGTCAAACAAGGCAGTTGTTTGTAAGACAAAATCTTTAATTAAGATTTTGATATTGATATAGAATTTTTGGATTTTAATCTTATTGATTATTCCTAAAAATTCATCATCAGATTGAATAGAAGTTTTTCCTAAGATTTCTGGTTCAGAATCTAGGTTTTCTTCTTGAAGATGAGCAAGAAATCATTCCCTGAATTTCCTGCTGATCTTTTAATATCTTGACCTCTGTTTTGAGATTGTTTATCTCATGTTGTAGATCTGGGATTGTGACTGGTTTAAGACACGATTTTTGTTCAACTCGTTTTATGATTTCTCTTAAATCATATTTACTTGTTGAAAACGGTGTTTGAACAGTCTTGGCGACTAGAGAGGTTTTTAGTTTATCAAGATATTGTCTTTTATCTTGATTATCTGGGAGTTTGTTAATGTTCGAACAGCAGATCCTGTTCTTTAGTCAAGACATTGATATGATTTGAAGACTCCATTTCCTCTTCAGAACTGAAGTCTTGATGTTGGACTTGGTTTAAATCTTCAGAAGATTCTTTGTCAGATTCTTCTTCAGATGATTCGATAAGAAGATTACTAATCTGTTGTTCTACAGATTGTTCAAGATTTAAAGACTTAATCTTTTTGTTAAGCCTACAGTATTTGCTCATATGTCCTGGTTTGTGACATCTATAGCAAATGACAAGTTTCTTAGGAATTTTCATGTCAATGGGAGGTTTTAACCTGATTTCCTGTTTGAGTCTCCTAGGAGGAGTGTTTGACTTATGTTTATAGTATTTTGATTTTCTAAACTTAGGTTTATCATACCTTCAGTTTTAGGTATGGATTTAGGTTTTCTAGAGCAAGGAAGACTGAACTGCTCGCAGAAATTACCTAGATCTTTCCTGTTTTGGGCTTTTTCTTTGGCAAGCTAATGTTGTATTTTATCATCTTGGCAAATTTTCAAAGCTACTTTTTGAATATAAGCAACAAGTTAACCGTAACTTAATCGCTCATATGGGATTTTTCCGTCAGTGGTTTGACTCCTGATTTTATCCCTAACTTTGTCTCCTAAGGATTGAGGAAGACCAGCTAAGAATTTTTTCTTTCCAGAAGGCTTGCTGACTATCGTCTCTAGTATATACCCTAGTTAGGAAGGTATCTCGATACCACCTAAATTCTGCTAAGGTTTTACACCTAAGATTGTATAACAATTCACCGGATTTGTCTTTCCATAAGGAAGGATCGCCAATGAAGTGCTGAGTGATTGTAACAATTAAAGTGTTTACTGCATCAGGAATTGTTTCACCGTTGCCTAAGATTGGAGTTTCATCTGATTTAGTTTTAATGGCCGAGAAGATATTTTGTTTATCTTCTTCAGTGAGATAATTATCCCACTAGCCTTTCAATTGTCTTGAAAATCCTGCAACTAAAATGTTAACTACAGTTTCTTCTGGACAAGTATAGGTTGTTTGGTAAGTCGTGGCTACCATTGTCATATGTTGGAGAGTATTCAGAATCTGATACTCAGCTTGACCATGTATGTCTTATTCATAGATGTTGTTTGCACTAAAACTTAAAAAAGTTTGGATTGCGTTCTTCTATCATCAGATCTGGAGCAGTTGCTATCTGATAATAGAGTTTGGATGGATTCTTTCCAATTTAAAGTTTGACTAATTACTGGATTAACTTTAATCTCAGAATTAACAGTTTGGGTGATTGACTGTTCGCTTTCTTCTTCAGAAGATGAACATTTGGAAGATTGACCTAAAGTATTGATTGCTGGACCTTTAAGTTTTAAAGGTTTTGGTTGAGGTTGAGGAGTTTCTAATGCAACTAAAGCATCTAACTTCTCATTTACCTTTGCGAGCATAAGCCTGCTCTTTGGTAATGTTTAGTTTGGCAAAACTTTCTTTAAGTTTTGGCGTCATTTTGAACGGCTTAAAGATTGGTTTTTGAATCTTTGGTTTGGATGTTGAACTGGTTGAAGTTTCAATTGGTTCGACTAATTTGACCTTTTCACCTATGGTTTGAAGGTATTTGTTTGTATAGTTGGATTGTTCCATAAGATTTTTAATATCTTTGGAGGTTACGGGCTCATCTTCGTCCTTTGTTTTGAACGGTGTAGCCATAACTGTATTGTTTTTCTCATCCCTAGTGTTCGGGAGTTGAAATGATTTGGTCGGAGGAAGTTCTGTGTGAACTAATTCTCCATCTTTAAGGTGCCAGAGAGTGTTTATGTCTGTGGAACCTAAAGGATTTTCCTTTTGCCAAGGATATTCCAAATTGTTTTTGACTGTGTAAGCTCCAAACCAGTCAAAGAAAGGAATGTTTAACTTAGCCTTTTCAAAGAAATTTATAATAAATCTCCTGAATTGATTTTTTGTTTTCACCCCGGTAATGTTTGAAAAACCATTCTCGTTGAGGAGTCCATTCCTCGGAGTAAAAGTTTTTCTGAAGGGCTTTTTTATCTATTACGAAGTTAGATGCATCATAAACTTCATTAATAGAGGAATAGGTTGGAGATTGAATTGACTTTTGGTCATCTTCAACCTCTGATTCATAAGTTGGTCTGGGTATATTTGACGATGTGTCAATACCCTTAAGTTTATGATCCTTAATGGATACAGAAATTGTGGAGGTAGATCTCCTAGAGATTGCGGATCTAAAATCATCATATCTAAAGTCATCAGATTTGACCAAGTTACTTGAGCTGAATGATTTTCGTCTATCAAAAGTAATTTCTACTTTTCCAGACGGATATTGTTTGATTTCCCTAAAGTCAGGAGTTATCCTAGGCTGAGAAGGGACTGCCTTGTCCAATGTCCATTTTTCAGGAAAGTTTACATCTTCCCATTTAATGGTTTTTGGAACATTGACGTTTGCTTTGGAGAAATCTGTAAGGAACAGAGTAGTTTCTCCTCTTTTAGTTTTTGGTTTGATCATCCCAAACATAGAGGAATTCATAACTTTGTACTGAACCCTATACATCAAGGATAAAGGATGACAACCTTGCAACATATCTATACCATGAGTATGGATATATAAGTGCAAAACTTTCATGATATGTCTGTCTGTTAAACTAACAGTCAGATCTAAAAAATTGTTAAAATAGATTGGTCCATGGGATAGACTGGCTTCTACGGTTCCTATTAGGGAATCGTTATATTTGTTATGCATAGCATCTCTAAGACTTAAGAATACTGAAGCATTTACTGCTTCTGTAATCATTGGTTTGATGACAACTTGTACGCATCCTACGTGGAGGAATTTGTATTTTTGCCTATGTTTAAGGATTGATTTGAGAGAAAGAAGTTCATATTCGTCCTTCTCTCCAGGATTGAAAGGAATTTTTTCTTCTACTGTTCTGATTACAAAATCAGTCATGAAGAAGAATTTTCCATTTGGTTTGTAAAGTTCGTCAGTTGGAATTTTGGGGATTTCCCAATTTCCAATCTCTTAATTGAGATCTTCGAAATGAATTTCTTCATCGAAGATATTGGTTAGTTCCCTAATCTGGGATTGAGATTGTTGCTCTGTGAGCGAAGAAGAATCGGGATTGGAAGAGCGAATGGAAAAACTAGAAGAGAGGGTTCTGAACAAAGACAAAAAAAAGATTAATTTTCCTTCCTCGAGATATCATCACCATCACATGGTTTCATAGAGATAAACAGATAGATCTAAACTTAGATTTATCAATTGAATTAAATATTATTTTCTCTTATGCTAATTTTATTATTTCCTAACCTTAGTCGATGCTATTAATTAAATATCACTTAATCATAGTCACCGATTCTCTGGTGATCTTTACTGATTTGTGCAAGTATGGACGACTTAGTCTTACTGCCCTGTCCGTCGGGTCTTACTGCCTTTCCCACTCCATACACAAATCTTCCAGATCTAGAGACTCGTACTATCTGATCAAGTAATACTAACCATTTATAGGCATACTATCAGATCAGGTTATAATAAACAACATTAAGAAAATAGTATGAAATTCAAGTAGATAAACAGAAATTTAGATCCAGTCATGTATTCCTACTTCCCCATCAGGCTCTGATATCAAAAGGGGGGCGGAAGGAGGCGGAGAAAGAAATAAAAGAAAAGGACGCACCGTGGGTCACACGGCCTAACTTGTCCCCAAAAGCTAGCTCGTAAGGCAAGGTTTGCGGCTCCCCTTATAAGGCCATTAACTTCCCCCAGCCTAAGCGATATGGGACATGGCCACTAGGGTATTCCTGGAGTGACCCTGTACCTCCATCCCCATCACCGACCGAGTTGGCTTCTGATACCATTATAGTGGTGGCCCATGCGGGACGCACCGTGGGTCACACGGCCTAACTTGTCCCCAAAAGCTAGCTCGTAAGGCAAGGTTTGCGGCTCCCCTTATAAGGCCATTAACTTCCCCCAGCCTAAGCGATATGAGACATGGCCACCAGGGTATCCTGGAGTGACCTTGTACCTCCATCCCCATCACCGACCGAGTTGGCTTAGATACCATTATAGTGGTGGCCCATGCGGGACGCACCGTGGGTCACACGGCCTAACTTGTCCCCAAAAGCTAGCTCGTAAGGCAAGGTTTGTGGCTCCCCTTATATAATATATATATATATATATATATATATATATATATATATATATATATATATATATATATATATATATATATATATATATATATATATATATATATATATATATAATTAAAAAATTTAAAACTTTGAAAGTCTAGGCTTATTAACCCAAATAAAAGTTTTTATGCAACGTAAGCCTCTAAATAGGCTTGCAAGTCAGGATAGGATTTTATATTTTCATAAAAATGCTAGGTCAAGCCTAGTAAAAACTTATGTTAGGTAATAAGTCAGGCTCATACTCAGTACTCATGTAGTCGAAAACAGTGACCAAAAGAAAAGCTACTTGTGCAAGAAGAGATTTGTGGAAGCAAGAATAGATGTTCTGGGGCTAGAGATCAATACTTAAGTTGTTGCGGTGGGGAGATAGGAACTCCAAGTTCTTTCATGGAACGACCAATCAGAGGCGATGTAGAAATAGAATTCAGAGAATAAATGACTCTAGCAACAATTGCAGGGAAGGACAGGAAAGCATCATGAGGGTAATCACAGATCACTTCCAGAATCTCTAGAACTCAAGGGGCACTGAGACATAACTAGTGCCTTATAAGATATCCCTCATTTGGTTTCAGAAGAGCTGAACCAACAACTTTGCACCAAGGTGATAGATAGTGAGACTCATGCAATGGTATTTGGCTTAGGAGCTCTTAAAGTCCCTAGGCTAGATAGTCTTAACGGTTTATTTTACCAATAGCACTGGGAACTGATCAAGCATAATGTTATCAAGGAAATTTCTCTCTTCTGTGATAAAGACTTACTTCCTTCATCCATCAATGAGACCTAGGTAGTGTTGATCCCTATAGTTTCACTCCCAAAAAGTATTAATTAGCTTCGTTTAATCAGTTGCTGTAATTTTTTGTACAAAATAATCACCATAATGCTAGTTAACAGACTCAAAAGGAGTATGGGAGGTCTCATATCGCAAAATCAGAGTGCTTTTATCAACAGGAGGTAGATCCAAGACAACATTCTAATTGCTCAAGAATATTTTCACTACCTGAAGAAGAAATCTAGGAAGAAAGAATGTTGCATGGCCATCAAACTAGACATGAACAAAACATATGACAGGGTGGAATGGGACTTCCTAGAGGAGGTGCTAATCATGTTTGGTTTTGCCCCTTACTAGACTAATTTGGTCATGAAATGTGTTACTTCTGTTTCCCATCGATTTAAAATAAATGGTAAGTGTAGCAAATTGATTTGGCCTAACAAAGGGCTCTGACAAGGAGACCCCATATCACCTTACTTGTTCATTTTGGTAGCTAAAGCTCTATCTAGGTCCTTGTTATAACATCCCCTAAATTATGAAAAATATCTTATGCTTTGATTGTGCTTGTGAATGAGATATTTTTATGTTTTATATGTAGAAAGGCTCATTAGAACTTTAGAAAAGGTTCAAGACATATAATAAAAGTAAATTTAATATGATAATTAAACTTAATTAATTATGATTAAGTTTTGGAATTTGGCCCAAATGAATAACCCAAGAAGTCTAAAACCCTAAAAACATAGACAAGCCCAACCCAAATTAGCCTAACCTAAGAACCAAAAGCCCACAATCTAAGTGGCAACCTAGAAAGAACTAAGAATATGCCCCACAAAGGGAAACTACACGTGAAAATAAGGAAAGAGAAAAGAAATAAGCAAAAGGAATTAAGTAAGGAATATACTTTAAAGCATTAAATCATAAAGAGACAAAATGGAATGTCTTGCAAAAGCAAGCCATTCACGTGGGGAGGTAGGAGAAGAATGCTACTCTTCTAAGTTAACTTTATTCTAAAAAGATGAGACTTATTAATGATAGGCAATAATGATTAGCCTAACTGCAAAGTAAAGAATCTAGTTAGAAATTAATAAAAAGTCAGAAAGTAACTGGTCAACCTTAAATTAAATAAGAGAATCTAGTCAAAAAATAACCAAACTAAGTCAACTTAGTTACTTTATGTAACTAAGTCATCATGACACTAAAAGATAAGAACCATTTGGAGATTTTCCATTCGATAAAAGGAAAAGTAACTCATCATTTTAAGATGACATTGTCTAAACATGTGATAAAACCCATTTGATCGACTTCGTTAGTCATTCAAGACCCTATACATGTGTGACTAGAAGGAGGATAGCTTGAAGTATTAGAATTCTAAGTAATCATTAAGAGAAACTAACATTTCCACAAGCAACAAGAAGTTGCACGGCCAAGTACTAAAAACTAATCAATAAAGCAACTAAGTTACTCAAGTTAGTTAAGTTATATCTCTATGAGGGAAACTAAACTAGGAAACTAAGTTATCCAAAGTAAACTAAATAGTGATTAATAAGAAGATAAGATGCCAAGTGTCTTAACCCCATCAAAGAACAAGTAACTATCAAGGAATATCATCTTCTTAGCCAAAAAGAAAAGAAAAGAGCATATCCCTAGATAGCATACGCTAACCCACAGGCATATGGTATTTAGCATGAGTAAACTAGGTTGTCAAGTCAACAATACTTGGAAGATTTTGCATGAAGGAAATGAAAAGCTAACAATCATGACTACTTGGTAAGAAAAGGATAGAAATCCCTAAAGTCTATGCATGCATGTCCAAGTATCTTAGGAGACTAGATGACAAAAGCCAATTAATGAGGTTAGAGCTATGCGTCTTAAAAGGAAAATAGATGAGTAACTAGGTTACTGTCATTAACAAAGTAATGATTAGTTAATTGGATAAGATGCCAAATGGCATCGCCCTAACTAAGTCTACAATTAAGCACATGGTTTCAAATTAGAAGATAACCAAGTAAACTTAACATGCATGCACAACCATGTATAGTCAAAAAGCAACTTGACCACTTGAATGACCCAAATAATTATGATAAGCCACTTGTAAGAATCTTAAGTGAACCAACTCACAAGCTTGTTAGCTAAGGGATCATAACCCTAATAAATCACGTTACCTCTCACCCAATGTCCCATGCACACAGCTATGCATATCCATACATATCTTAGAACTCTATAAATGTCCCAACTCATTTACACTCAAGCACATACACTTACAAGAGTCAAAACTTTGCTCAAACATCCACAAAACCTACTTGCATGTGAAACTTCAAGTGGGAACAACAAACAAAACCTTATCAACACTATGTAGGGAGTGATAACTCTTCTCTACTACTCTTATTTAAGATGTTTCTATGTATATTTGATGATTATTTACTCTTTAATTCATGGTTCATTCTTCTACTCCTTCTCTTTTTCATTTTATGACACTTCCATATTGGAAGCCTAAGACCATGGACTATGTAACTTAAAAAGATTATGTCTATTAGCAATAAGATTTTGAGAAATGATCCTTATGGGGAGTGATGTCACTAAGCTTGGATATGATCCTCAAGGAGGTGATCTCACATGATTAAGACCATTTCGGTGGTAAGGTTACTTCGGTGACAATAGCGAGGGGATGCCTTTGCAAGCAAAAAGAGTTCTATTCCTATGTTTAAGAATCATGTTATGATGTTTTCATGAAGAAGATTGGTAATAAGACATATATGAGTAAAGAAACTTGTTAAATGAGAGTTTATGTTAAAGAGAAGACATTTTCTGTCTGGTTATATAGCTGAAAACATTATAGTTGAAAGTTAATTGTTATTACTCTCTACTGAGATTCTATCTCACCATTGTTTTTAATGTTTTCACATTAAGAATCATGCCTTTCCTTCACATTGTGGTGGAAATCCAGTACTTTTGGGTGGATATACCCAATGTGGGAGTTGTGAAAGCCATACAAAGCATCTAGATTATCCAACTTGACAATCAAGATCCTTAACTAGGGCTAGGGTTATGATATAATGATGTAAAATATGTATCAGTCACCTTTTTGGAGGGGTTTGTGAAATAATTTAACTTAGCACTCCTCATTTTGAATGTATGATGTTCAACTAGGTGGCTTGTAACCCTAAACCTAATGAGATTAATGAATAAGTATGCTTTGTAATATGATGGTGTATGATTGAGTATGTTTTTACCTTAAAATTTAACCCCAAATTCAAGAAAGTAAGTGAAATATTCTAACACTTCAGTGAAGTTAAGACAGGCCTAAACATGGGTAAAAGAACCCCTAAGGAAAGAGCAAAGAAGTTCATAACAAGAGGAACACAAAACAAAGAATGGCCTTCTCGTCCAACTGGGAGCCTAGGCGCCAGCTTCGGGCACCTAGGCGATGGGATGGTTGAGATCGAGTGCTTAAGCGTCTAGTGACTAGCGCTTAAGCACTGGCCTGAGAGAGACTGGGCTTGATACTGTGCCCTGGGTGCTTAGGTGGTGAGATCCCAGCGCCTAGGCGATCAATGTTTTACCTAGAGAGGAACCAATTTTATGAACTCAATTGAATTAGGCTGTGAAATGGAATGAACTGTGGTTAAATAAGTCTTGTTTCTTTAACCTAGCATGTTTTTAATAAAGCATATTTAACCACTGATCTCACTAATTGAACATGATGTTAGCCTATATTTTAAACTCAAACTCTAAGGTTTATAAGAAATAAACAAACCTTGTATGAAAAGCCAAGCAGGGTTAAGTGAGAGTTATAAATCAAGCTCAAGGTTAAGGATTTAGACTATAAGGTAACTCGGCAAGAGTTGATTAATAATATGGTTTATCATAGTTAACTTCCCCTTAATGATTAACTAAAGAAATGAATTAAGAAAGCTTGTGACACAATACCTATCAGGTAGGGTGTTACACCTGTCCAAGGCTTTACAATCAAACAGGATAAAAAGAATCAAGTTGACCAACCAAGCCCCAATAATATCACATCTTTTCTTTGCAAACGACTCCATTCTATTTGCACAAGCTACTGTCCAGGAGTTCTACCAACTAGTTGACATCCTAAATAAGTTTTCTACTGCATCTAGCTAGCAGATCAATATAGAGAAGTCAAGTATCATATTTAGCACAAATATCCGTATTCCACAAAGGAATCAGATGTAACGAATCCTTAACACCTAGGCATGGGATGACCTTGGGAAATATCTAGGCCTACCAACAGTTTGGGGCAGATCTAAAAGAAGAAGTATAGCCTACATTAGGGAGAAAATCTTGGAGAAAATCGAAGGTTGGAAAGCTAAGTTGTTGAATCAGGCCGGAAAAGAGGTTCTCATAATGGCAGTCTTATAGGCAATTCTCACTTATGCTATGTCTATAGTGAAATTCCCAATAGGCCTATGTAAATCTATTTGCTCAAGCATAGCAAAATTCTAGTGGAGTAACCCTCAAAGGAGATTGGAATCCATTGGATTAACTATAGCTCCCTTTCTCGCACTAAATAGGAGGAAGGCTTAGGTTTTTAGGACTTTGAACACCTCAATACACCTTTATTGGCTAAACAATCCTGGAGAGCCTTGCCAAATTCGGAGGTATTATGGGTTAAGATACTAAAAAGTGTCTATTTTCCTAACAAAGATTTCCTGCAAGCTAAGAAGAAAAGGAACTCATCCTGGAGTTAGGCTAGCTTGTTACATGGCCAGGAGTTCTTAAGGAAACATAGGGATTGGAGTATTGGAAATGGAGAATCCATAAGTGCTTGGGAGGACAACTGGTTATGTCAAAACAAAATAGTCAATATGAATAGTCTGCCTAAAGATTTAAAGCTTAGTTTCTTCCTTGATGCAAACCGAAGCAACTAGGATAAGCAGAAATTGGTAGCATTCTTTCCCTATTATCAAGTGGCCTAAGCACTTAAAATTCCCCTTAGCCTTCTCAACAGAGAGGACACTTTCATCTAGCTCTTCAGCAGAAATGGTGAATACAAAGTAAAATTTGGTTATTGAGTGTCTAAAATAAGGGAGGAGAGCAGTACTCCAAATAGGGGGTCATCTTCTATACCACCCCTAAGGAGTTATGGAACTCATTTGGAAAGTGAACATTCCTAACAAGATTAAATTATTTGTTTGGAAGTGCCTTCAAAATTCCTTACCTGTTAGGGCGAACTTGTATAGGAGACACATAATGCAATCTCCATTGTGCCATATCTACAATGACTATCTAGAAATAATAGAACACTTCATGCTATTATGCCTCTGGACAAGACCAGTATGGTTTGGAGCAAGGCTTCAACTCTGTCCAATGAAAGACTCTATTTCCAGAATCAAGGAGTGGATTAGTGAAAATCTTCTTCTGAGGAAGAGAGGAATCCCTGCTGAAGATGGTTTCTCATAAATCTATCATATCTTGTGGGCAATTTGGAAGGGGAGAAATAAGTGCTATATGGATGGCCAAATTCCAATACTAGCTTTGTCTCTAGCTATAACGGAGAGTTTGAACAGAGAATTCCTACTGGCCAACTCTCAGCCCAATCAATGAGGGGAATTGTCTCATCAGACAAACCAGTCTAGGCTATTAGTTTAGAGGAAGCCACCCCCAAGGATCCTGAAATGTAATGTCAATGTAACCTTCACCAAAGAGTCGAGTCTGGGAGCCACAGGCAATATGGTTTCTAGTGTTGTGAGGAAAATAAGGGCCTCTTCTAGTCTATAAGCAGAAGCTTTAGCCCTTAAAGAAGGAGTTATGCTCTCTAGCAACTTAGGGCTATCTAACATCCCCTTTAAGGCTGACAATTTGGAGGTAATTAAAGTTTATAGGGGTAGTGCCCAGCCTTGGGAGATCATCAAAATTGTTAAAGGCATCAAAGTTTTCTGTCAACAATTTTCAAGGTGTGGCTTTCTATGGACCAAGAGATAGGGTAATGGAATGGCGTATGTGGTTGCAAAATTGGCCTTATCGAATGTTTTGTCTTCAAATTAGAGCATTTTCTCCCTACTAAAGTGGCTACTAGCCTAAATCGAGACAAATATCTCATCCCACCTTGATCTGATATGGTTTAAAGACTTGATAACATTGGCGCAACCCTGTTTTGTATTGTTTTATCTATTGTACTTTGCGTAGTCCTTGCTATTGAGGTCTTTCCCTATGGGGGCTGTTTGTTTGTTATGCTTCTTTTGTTCTTTGAAGCAATGAAGACCAAACCAAAAAAAGAAAAAGCTAGACCTAATGCCAATTACCCTCAAAATTATCTACCAATCAAGGATCCCAAGTGATTTGTATGATGGTCAATGAATCAAATCAAACTACCATAATTCCTTAACTTTTATTACCTTTCCTTTTTGTTGTAATTTGAACATGGTAAGATTATCAAATCATGGACCTTATATGAGATTATTACTCCAATAAGAGAATCCTCACCTAATAAATCACCCTTTATTTTCTCTTTTTCACTTCCTTTGCTTTCTTTCTTTTTTTTTTTTTAATGTTAGGCTTAGGCTAATTGAATTGGGCTTATGAGATTGGATTAGTAGGGTTTCCAAAAGGAATTGAGCCATGGGCTTGGGTCATTATTAATTTTTTTACTTTTTCATTTTTTTTTTCATTTTTCTGAATTTTTTAAAATAATTTTATGAGTTTAGACAAAATACGGTGTAAATACATCCATTAATCCATATTAATGAATAGGATGAATGGATATCTAACTCATTTATTTAAAATCATATTTTGTTTAATAAAAAATTAATTATCTGTCATAAATTAACAATGGTTTCTAAAATAAATACATCTAGACTCTTCTTTTTCCAAATATTAGGGGTATTTAAAATCGAACCAACTTGATCAAAACTAAAAAAATTGGATCGAAAAACTAAAAACTGATCAAAACTAATTAAAATCAATTAAAAAAAGATGATCAGTTCAATTCTATTTTTGTTTTTAATTCTGAAAACTGAACTAACCGAAACCAAACCAATGATATATATATATATATATATATATATATATGTATGTATGTATGTATGTATGTATGTATGTATGCATGTATGTATGTATGTATGCCTGTATGCATATATGTATGTATGTATATATACCTACTTTGCACAAGTCAATCTTAACAATGTGAAAGTGGGGTCAAATTTTTGAGGAATTCTACTAAGCGTAGTTGGGTCAAAATATGCTAGGACACCTTTTAGGCAATCTAAGGGTGAGGAAACCCTAAAATCATAGTTTCCAAATTTTATTTTTTTGCTTTCGTTTATAGAGTCCTCTTTTTAGGTGATTTACTATTTTGTATCCTACTACCCTTAAAAAATTTCTTTTCTTATTTTTTTTTCAAAACCAGTTAAGAAACTTCATGTAGGAATATTTGGCCTTTGTGCATATGGAATCATATTTGATTTCACCATGCACACATGAGTTTGACCCTTAGAATGAAAGGAACTTCAAATTTGACATCAATAGAGTGTGACAATGAATTATGGAAAAGTATCTCTAATCCGCGGAAAAAGGATGTTTTTACTTGCATCTAAAACCCTTCTTAGGTGGTTGTTCACAACTTTGCTTCTGATACTAGTGTTATAAAACTTGGATTGATCATCAACTTGGTGGGAACACTGGCTCAATGAGTTATTAGTCGAATCGTATAAAATTAAATATCCAGGTAAACAATGCATGTTCACAACTTCAAAGTACACGTAAATGACAAAGGTTCACAATGCAAGTTCACAAATCATAGTCACAACTCAAAAATATCCTTGCAATACATAGTATATTTATTCCCAAGGAGTCCAATTTGTGTTAAATTAGGACCTTCTTCACCAAATAAATATGAAGCATGACCAATATTGCCTTCATTTTGGTTTGCATTTTCCATAGCATTGTCTTGTACATCATCATCATAATCACTAAGGTCTTCCAAATTTAATTGATCTACAAACATGTCAATTAACAACAAACAATAAAATCATAATTCATGTTCACAACCAAATACCATAATCCAATAAAAAAAAAACCCTAAATCATCTAGGGTTGGTTGGATGGACATATTTGCTTAGTCATTACATAAAGCCTCCACCTCTTCAATGATTAAGCTTGGTGGTGACTCCTCCAATACTGAATTAGAATGGTCCAAAAATGCTCCAAAACCAATTAGGTCATAATTTTAATGCCTTTATCCATTCCAACATCAGGAAATATTTGTAGTACCTAAAAATAAATATAAATAGAAAATAGAAACATAGATACCTTTGTTGCAACCTTAAGTTATAATGAACAAAAAAAAAATCATTAAGTTTGAATGAATATATTCAAAAACACTCCACTACAAGTTTCCTTAAGACATGAATCGCCAATTTTGGTAAATTTGGCACACTACATCCATAAGACTCCCACCATTGATCCAGAATACTGCATGTAATGTAATAAATCAGTATGCAAATTATTTAGATATAAGGATTACTGATAACTCTATGAACTAAAGTTATTTAGTCTCATTTTCTGCATTAAAGTATGCTTGTCCTTAGAATTTGCATTATAAATCATAGTTTTATTTTAATTTTAATAAAAATTCTCTTTATGTTAGTTGTTTAATGTTTATTTAGTATTTTCATGATTTATTTTATCAAATTACAGGAATTTTTTTTATCATTAATGATAGTAATTATGGGTTAGTAAATTGTTCTTTGCAGATGAATGGATATAGAAAATGTCTAAAGACAAGAGGAAGTGAAGGTTTGAGTACTTAATCAAATTTTTGGTCAAAATACTTGAATTCTGGTGAAATCCATTCAGACTTTACTGTCTTCTTCGGAGCTTATCTCAGGTTACAGATTTCGGATTGATATGATCTTGGTGGCTATGGAAAGCTAAGAAGGACATATACAATTTTCATGAAGACATAGAAATCCATTTCTGCCATTTCAAGGGTGAAAATCATCATACAAAAGAGATATGTGTTGCTGTCAGGACTGTCAGACATTTGAGGAGTTAAATAGAGATATCTTGAGCTAGAGAAGTCTAATTGAGGTGATTTAAAGGCATATTGAAAGCTAAGACATATAGCTATAACGTCTCTGTTGAGGTTGAGATCCAATTCCCTACCAATCAAATGCTACAGGGCTTTGAACTTAGAAAATGCTGCTGAAACCCTAAATGGGCCAATGTGCAAGAGAGTTTTTATTAATAATAGGACTCTTGTAATTTTAGATATAAATAAAGCCTTCTTTTAGGGTTTTCTCAGAGAATAATCTGCTCTACCTTAGGAGAGAAGCTGTCAAGCCGTCAAGACCTTAAAGGTAAAGAGTTTGAAGATTGAAGATTTGGATATGCAATTTACTTCTTCTTCTTCTTCTTCTTCTTTGATTCTTTTCTTCTTTGATCTTTTGTTTGCTGTCATGATGGTGGAACTCCTTGGATTCTTGTCTTTATTTCTCTTGTCAATCATGAACTAAATTTCTTATCTAGGATTACAATTAAACCCTTTATGTAGTTTGGATCTTTCTTGTTTTCTTCTTTCTTATCTTAATGAGGATTAAGTTATGTATTTCATCTTGTTCTTTATGCCTTTAATTCATTGGCGTTGAGATTGAGATCCAACTCCCTACCAATCAAATGCTACAGGACTTTGAAACTGGAGAATGCTGTTGAAAACCCAGATGGGCCTAAGATGGGCCAATGTGCAAGAGCGTTTTATTAATAATAGGACTCCTGTAATTTTAGATATAAATAAAGTCTTATTTTAGGGTTTTCTCAGAGAATAATCTGTTCTGACCTAGGAGAGAAGCCGTCAAGCTGTCAAGACCTTAAAGGCAAAGAGTTTGAAAATTGAAGATTTGGATTCGTAATTTACTTCTTCTTCTTCTTCTTCTCCTTTGATTCTTTTCTTCTTTGATCTCTTGCTTGTTGTCATGATGGTGGAACTCCTTGGATTCTTGTCTTTATTTCTCTTTTCAATCATGAACTAAATTTCTTATTTAGGATTGCAATTGAACTTTATGTGGTTTGGATCTTTCTTGTTTTCTTCTTTCTTATCTTAATGAGGATTGAGTTGTTTATTTCATCTTGTTCTTCATGCCTTTAATTGCTTAGCCACCAATTAGAGGGATTAGGTAAATCTGAATTGAACTTAGGAAAGGGAATTTGTGTTTAAGCCATAGATGAAATAACCTATGTTCAAATCATTTGGACATCGAATGAGATGATTCGTTTGCAAGATAGGGATATACTTGTGAACCATGTGTAACCTTGATTAGGGCTCAATCTTAATGCTTTCTTCTTTAATTTGTTTCCATAGGGATATAGGGAGTGAATTAAGAGGTATAGTTTTATATGATCAATGAGAGATGCATATAGAAGAATTAGATCCTTAGGTTAACAATTCATAATCATTAGATATGATAAGAAGGAATTAAGGGGTTTTTAATTAAAATATTGAGGGATATTGTAATCCTAGGCTCATTCATATATTATTAATTTCATCTTTGATTTTTAGTTGCAAGCTTTCCTTTCTTCATTTTTGTTAGAAATTTAGATATTTAGCTTATCTTATTGTCGGTTTAGATAAAGTTAAGATTTCTCAATTTTAGTACTTAGCATTAGTATAGATACAAATCTCTGAGGGAATGATATCTTTTCACTTTATTACTTGTTTGACACGTGCACTTGCGTATATCTACTTTTAGATCAATTACAAATAAAGATAAAAAAAAAAAAAGTAAATAGCTATCAGCCCCTAGTTTCAGCTAGCACCATTAAAGTATGATCATGTATAGAAGGCCAGATGTTGTGGGCTTATGTTTTTCGAATTTTTCATTGGATTTAGCCATTAACTAGTAGTATGAAGATTTTTGCAAAGCTAGATATCCCAATGAGTATCTAAGATTTTCAAGTAAGACTCTACTTTCTTCTTGTTTCTTTGAAACCTTTTCACCACCTATTTTCTAGCTTTATTTATAGCTTGATACCCATGGCAGACATATCTTCATTATCAATAATATGCAACACACAAACAAGTGGCTTAGTAAGTTTAATAATATAAACACAATGCGTCCAAAAATTTGAATCTAAGACTTGTTCCACAAATTTTTTTGCCTTGGCTTCTTTGGAATAAGATGACCTTATCCATTCTTTAGATGTTACCATGGATCTTAGTGCATTTTTTTTAGCAAATGTATGTTGCAATGCAATAAAATCAGTGGCAAAACAAGTTGGAGCTAAACAGAGGATCTCTCTTTCACCTATATGTTTGCTTGTAAAATACAATAGATAACAATAATTATATGCAAATGGTTTTTGTAGCATGTGACATGATATCTAGAAGGTGTTTTAAGCCTTGTTGGCTTAGACATTCTCATTGTCTCTGTAAACATCGTATTTTGCCCCTACTAATATAAAAATTTTCAAAAATATCGAAAGATCATGAAATAAAATTGAGTCAATCCCAAAGCTCAAATTTGAAGCCATTTTAGGCTAATTTACTCAATGATTAAATTTTTAATGAAAAAACAAAACAAAAAATCATAAAAAAAGGAAAATACAAAAATTTTAAGATAAAATAAAAATAAAATTTCAAATCTAATCTTGAGTCACCTGGTCCCATTTTGTTTTGACCTAGAATCAACAAGTCAAGTCCACTAATTCAAATCCAAATGATCCATTTCAATAACCCATTCTTGCAAAACACATAAACCTAAAACACATTTCAGCACCTAGGCCTATTACTTGACCCAAATTTGGGTCCATGACCCAAAGGGTTCAAAACCTAAAACATAGACATATCTGCGCTTGTTCACAAAAAAAAAGGAAAAAAATGCATTCAGATCCCCTAAACTTTGGATGGTTTACAAATAACTACCTTAAACTATGAAATCTTTCTATTAGGTCCCTAAACTCAGGAATTTGTTATGATAGATCCTTCTGTCCAAAATCTATGAAATTTCTAATGACATCCATGTCATATGAGTATCACGTGCTTAAATCAACAATTTTAAATCATTTTTCATTTTTTATTTCTATTTTTAATATTTCAATAAAATTAAAAAAAAGCTTAAAAAAACTGCTTTCAGAAATCAACAATGGCTTTTAATCAAGGATGTCATCCCTTCCCCTTCGACATTGAAACATTGTCAGAGGAAGAAGAGATTGTCGAGTCATCCACTGCCGTGGCTGTCCATTGTCATTGTGTCATCTACCGTCATATGCATTCACCTTCATCTCTATGTGATCACCCTTGTCTTGTCCTCTTCCTGGTTTGCATGTTAGTCCTATACCTTGGAAATGGATAAGGATTCAAGTAAGTATTGTTTGCTTTAGTTTCAATTGGGAGTTTAGATTTGATTTGGTGCTTAGGGTTTATTTTTGGATTTCAATTAGGAGATAGGATTTGATTTGTAGGGTGGATGTTAGGCAGGAATCAAGCTTTTAGAAGTTAAAAGGAAGAACTGCATGTCTTAATGACACCACCTAGTACATGCACTAGATAGAGCACTACATTCACTAAGTACATAGAGTAGAAAAAATAAATTGGCTTGTTAACACATGGTGTGGGCCTTATTCTATAGGAAAAAAGAAAAGATGGAACTGAAACTTACCCAAAAATGTGAGTGAAAAAGCATAGAGAGATATGAGTGAATTGGTTCAATATGGACAAAATGTACCGATTACCCAACTTGAAAAGAAAATTTGAGTGGGTCCTTATCCATGTTTTCTCTTGTTCAACTTAATTTAATTGAGTACTGCAATGAATCTAAAAGTTTTTTATTAGGCATCTGTCAGTGGGGGGAATATCTTGTTATTGACAAAGTAATTATTTTTTTGATTTTTATATGTGATATTATATTTTGAAACCAGTTTGTTAGTGTATAAGTAGAGTGGTCAAATTTCAAATTATCATAAATCTAGAGTACATGAATTAATTCTGAAATCATTGAGTGCACGTCCATATACTAATGTTGAGTACATGAATTAATTCTAATTCATTCTTTACACTGCATTATAGCCTTTGTTCATCAAGTTATGTCTACTCAGGGAGAATAAGTGAGCCACGTTGATCAAGCTATATTAATTTGACTGAAATATCGGTTGAGGTAGATGTGATAGATCATGGTAGTAAGTCAGATGATCCTTAGTGTGATGGAGATGAAGATAATGAGGTTGATAGTGATAGTAAAGATTTAGAAGCGTTTGTGGATAGTTCGGTGGATGGAGAGGATATATACGATTTTGTGATGGATAGAACTTTAATTAAACAAGTAAAAAGCTGGATGTACAGAAATGTACTAGCCATTAGATCTCCTCCTAGAAAATCTCAATAGGCTAAAGATGGTCAAGTTTTTGATGATGTAGATAGTGATAAGCGTAAAAGTCATGATGGAAATGATAGCTCAGATTCTGAAATGAGACCAAGATGGCAGGAGTTCAATGAAATGACAGATTTGAATGAAGGTTTGGAGCTTGTAAAAGGAATAAAATTTGATTCCCACGTGACTTTTAGGTAGGCTTTCCTTGAGTGAACTACAAATAAGGAATATGACATCAAGTACATTCATAATGCCAATACTAAGGTCATTGCTATGTGTAAGGAAAGGTGTGGATGGAGAACCCATGCTTCTCCAACACAAGACATATTGAGTTTCCAAATAAAAAGATTCAATCCAAGACATGAATGTGGAAAGCACTACCAAGAGAAGAGGGTGATAGCAAAGTGGGTTACTAATAAGTACTTAGAGTAATTTAGAGATTCTCCTACTTAGGAAGCTAGTTCATCGAAGGTTGTACTTCAAAGGGAGCACAAGTTTATCATTTCCATTCACAAAGCATATCGGGCCAAGTGTTTAACATTAAAGATTATCCATGGAAATGAGGGTAAACAATATAGGAAGCTGTGGAGATATACTGTAGCTGTTAGACAAACTAATGTTGGTAGTATTGTGATGATCAAGACATCTAGATAAGTATTTGAAAAGTTTTAAATTTGTCTCGATGCATGTTAAAAAAGATTTTTGGCTGGATGAAAAAATTAATTTGGCTAATGGCTGCCATTTAAAAAGTAAGTATGGAAGACAGTTGCTATCTGCTATTGGTATAGATGCCAATGAGAATATGTTTCCCATAGCTTATGCAGAAGTTGAAATAAAGATCAAAGATTCATAGAGATGGTTTCTGAATTTGCTTCTTGAAGCCATTGGCAATGTTGAAGAAATAGGATGGACCTTCATGTCAGATCAACAAAAAGTATGTGTTAACTCATAACTAATCTAAATATGTCACATTGTAGTAACTCAATATAACTGTCATATTCCTTGTGTGCAGGGATTAGTGGAGGTATTCAAGGAGATTATGCCACATTCAGATAACAGATTTCGTGTCAAGCATATGCTTAATAACTTCAAGAATACTAGCTACAATGGCAAGACACTTAAAGACTTGATGTGGAATGTTGCAAGAGCTTATCGAGTTATGGAGCATAACTTTCACATAAATGAGATTAAAAAATTGATTAAGGTGCATATAATTGGTTAAAGAGATTTCATCCTAAGTTTTGGTGCAGGTATGAAATTGAACCTATAATTTTAACTAAACTTGCTTCAAACTTGCTTATTGTGCTTACTTTAAATCTGATTCCATGTCAAGCATGCTTATAACCCTAATTTGAAGCGCAACGTGTTGTTGAGCAACATCTCATAAACATTTAATTCCTACATAAAAGGCTAGAGACAAACCTATTATTACCATGTTAGAGATTACTAGAAGGAAACTCACGAAGAGATTACTTGTGAAAAGAAATGGGATGTTGGTATACTCACAGTCAGTTTAGCCCAAGATAATGGAGAAGCTAGAAGCCTCCAAGAAAGATTCAATGGACTGCATTGTCTATATTGGAGGGCACAGGACCTTTGAGGTTAGCCATTTTGTAGACGGAAGCAAGGTTGTCAACTTGCAAGAAAGGACTTGCACCTATATGAAATGGCAAATGACTGGAATTTCTTGTGGCTATGCCGTTGCTATAATATATGATGATAGAGGAAGGGCAGATAATTATATGCATCACTTGTTCTCAAAAGAAACCTTCCTAAAACTGTATAACTATCATATAGAGCCTGTGCTTGGGGAAGATGCTTGGCCAAAGTGTAATTATAATGAAATATTTCCTCCAAAGATAGGCAAGAAACTGGGTAGGCTTAAGAAGAAACTTTTTTTTTAATGAAAATACAAAAGAAAAATACAAAAAAGGAAAATACAAAAATTTTAAGATAAAATAAAAATAAAATTTCAGATCTAATCTTGATTCACCTGGTCCCATTTTGTTCTGACCTAGAATCCACAAGTCAAGTCCCAAATCCAAATGATCCATTTCAATAACCCATTCTTGCGAAATTCATAAACCTAAAACACATTTCAGCACCTAGGCCAGAGTGAGACAAGAAGGAGAGCTGGATAATCCTTACAGAGTTAGTAAGAAGGGCACCAAGATGAAATGGGCAAATTGCAAAGAATAGGGACACAATGCTAGATCTTGCAAGGCTCCTCTAAATCCTGATCGAAGATTTTCAAGAAGCAGCCAAAGAAGGCACAAATGACAATAAGGGATCAAAGACATCATGGAGAAAATCAAGGAGAGCAAAGATATTGATTGCATTATCAAAAGTAGAGCAAGGAGAGAACCACTTTATGATATATGTTGTGATATTTGTATTTAATGAGTCTATTTTATGTAGTTTATTTTGTCATTGGATCCAATCTATTAGTGCAATGTATTTTCTATTGTCAATCGGTCCTTTTTGTTTGGATTATTTAATGTCTTTTTTATGATGGTGGATTCCTTTTGAAAATGGATCCTGTTAAGACAACGTTAAGTTGAATATATAATGGAGTTTCTTGAACATATTAATGGAAATTTTTTAGGTCTAAGTAGAACATGTCATACCACTATGATAGAGTGAGATACTTTTCTAGTTTGCTATATGTTTTGCATGCTAGTCCAAAATATAAACAATATTGCAACTGTATGTTTTGCACATGGATTGACAATTTACTTGGCATCAAAGAGTACAATTTGTATCATATATTCATATTTTAAAGCAATGAAAATTTGAACTGTATAAGATTAGCATGATTAGTTGGTATGTTTTGGATATGTAGCTTGCTTCTTTCTATCCCCCTATAACTGAATTATGATTATAAAAAAGATTAAAAGAGAAAACATGTAACATTATGACAAATTCAACATATTTGAGGGTGCACATTCGGTTAGTAAATGACCAAATAAACATATACCATTATCAACAATTCAAAATATTATTCCACTATGAGACTTAGTTGCATCACATAGTTGACAATACCTAAAGCACCTACACCTCATGGAAAACACCTATACATAGTTGACAGAACCTAGAGCACCTACACTTCATGGAAAATACCTACACCCCATTGCACAATTCATAAAATATGACAACAAAAGAAATCCCCCAACCACCCAAGAAACAACTAGTACCACACACACATTCTTTCTATCTTCGAGCAACTTGACCATCAACTACGAGAGTTTTCTCCATCTATTAGTTCATTGATGATCTCCTTCATGTGGCTATCGTTGCTAACATTGGAAAATTCTAATGAGTTTGAGTTATCTGCCCAGCAAAAAAACTAAACATCATATCATTTAGCTTATTTCCATCTTGCATACCCATAAAAAGCCTTTTCAAAATTGTTACTTGTCTCTGCCCTTCTTAATCAAATAATCAAACCATAGTTGCAAAAGCAGACTTGCCTCCCATTTGAAGTTGTAGCTGATGAATAACTTGAACTCATATGCAAACCACAATTGTGCAATTAGTAAAGGGAAGGATAGACTCAAACTCATATGCCACTTTGTCTTCTATAAGATATCCAACTCACAGAAACCTTTCCCTACATGTCTCACTCATCAACTTCATGCTTTCAAGAATGAAAACCAATTCAAGTGCTTTACCATTTTCCAACAAAGAAAAATTGTTCCAACGATTTAACACCAGTAAATAAGCAATTTATCATATTACAAAGCACAAAGTATGGCATCTAAACTCAGTATTTACCAAACTACAGCCACAAACCCACTTCCTTGAGTTATACAAGGAACATATCAAATACCCATTACCTTGCTTGACGATATTACCTTAAATGAAAATGGATGAAATTGCTTCATGGAAGGTGATGGTGGTGCTGGATGATGACGATGCCACACCATCTCTTCTTGCTCCAATGCAACTTCAGACTCCAAGGGTTTTAAGCTCTAATTTGTTTCTATTTTGAAGGCAAAGGTGAACAGAGACGAACACCAGCGGACCAAGGTGTAGGACCATGATGGTGGATGACCCGACGATCTCTTCTTCCTCTAGCAATGTTTCAATATCAAAGGGGAAGGGGTGACATTCCCTGATGGAAGGCCCTTGATTTCAAAAAAGGTTTTTTTTATGACGCTTTTTTTAATTTTATTGAAAAATTAAAAATAGAAATAAAAATGAAAAATAATTTTAAATTATTAATTTGAGCATGTGATATTCGGATACTATTAGAAATTTCATAGATTTTAGACAGAAGAATTTATCATAACAAATCCCTGAATTTAGAGGCCTAATAAAAAGATTTTATAGTTTAAGGTGACTATTAACAAGCCACCCAAAAGTTTAGGAGGTTTGAATGCATTTGTCCCAAAAAGAAAAAAGATATAGTTGTGTCTCCTTCTTTCTGACCATGGAGATAGAACTCCATTCAAAAAGGGGGGTTTTTAGTCTCTTACTAAAAGGTGATCCAAACCACTCACCCCGTCCCTACAATCCTCACCCTGTGCACGAATATGTTGAAATGTGAGCGTCACCCCCATTCTCATGCCCCATTCATTAGGCACTTGTGGCCATGCTCTATCACGCCTTATTAGAAAGCATTAAATAGAGCAACATCATACGTGCATAAGAGTGGGAAAATTCTTGCCTTTTGTTAGCTCACGCAACAAAAGGAGGGCTCTAATTCTACTCACTCACGATGGCACATAATTACCAATGGCCAAGAGAAATGGAACTCACTCATGACACAAGACATGAAGGATTGATGCTACCTAAAATTTTCTTATATAAGGTGGAAACCAAGGTGTCTTAGGGGATTTTTGGTGAGGTTTTCTTTCGGGTTTTAAAGAGAGAACTGTGAGTAACTGGGGAACATTTTTGAGTTAAAAGGAAAGAATAGCAGGGCTTTGCAGAAGAGAAAGGTTTAGACGCCAAATCCAGAGAGTTTTGGGCTAGATATAATGGCTTTCAGAATTGATTCATCCTTTTGTATGTATTACCCATCCTTTTAATAATGAAACTCTGTGTTTTACGATGTTTCTTGAATATTTAGGTTTATGAATGAGTGTTGCTAGGTACTATGCAATTTTACTGGTGATTGAGCTTTCTTTTGGTTTTGTTGTAGTATTTGTATAAAGCTCATAAGGTGTTTGTTATAATGTCTAAACCATTTTGATAGTGGATATTTGTTCTACTCAGATGAATGTACTAACCTTGCTTGGGTTTCCTTTCCATTTATCCTTCGTTTACATTAATATTGGACTCTAGGAAGTTATTTTGATGTTGTATTCCTTGGATTAGTGTTCTCTTTATCCTATTTGAATTATTTGCTGCAACTGTGAGTATGAATGGGTGCCGTTGGTGAAAATTTTGTTGCAAAATAATTAGGTGAGGAAGAGAGGAAGCCTGAGACGTGTTGCAGACATTGTCCTTAAGGATTATTTCGCCGCATTAATTAATTTAAATGCGTGAAATCCCCCAGGATTTAATAAGCTCGTCTGAAATGGAATTCCAGGTACATAGAACAACAAGAACTATATGTCTTCATTAACCCCGGTAGTCATGAAGCACATAGAAACGAGGAGTTGCGGGTTTTATTTTTTTCGAAATAAAACCACAACCAAATCATGGAACGGCTATGTGAGTGGTTAGAAATCTTATCCCACAATGTTGCATGCAACATGCAGCAAGAGAGAGGATAACGTGCAACATATTTGAAAAAGTCAAATGAAAAGATAAAAGACAATGGTGCAGCAACCAAAAGGGACTAATTCAAAATGTTAAGTTGGATAGTGAGATAAGGTTAAATCAGAATTCTAGAATAAGTCAATTTGACTTTGAAATATGTTAAATTGAATAAAAAAATAACAATCCCCTACATATTTCAAAGTCAAATGCAATTATTTGTGGAAAAATTTTCTTCTTGGTTAACATGAGTGTAATGCTTCGAATCTAGTGTCTTTTAGATTATGAACTAGACTTAGATGAATAGCACTTTAACACACAATGTTACTAGTGAAGTTTTAATTTCTATGAACTAAAGCACTTTTCGGTAAGTCAGAACCTACCAATCACATTATACCCCCACAGTTCTTGCTGTTAACACTATTTTGTGCTAATAGGCCATGCGCCTACCTGGCAGTTCATGAGTGCTCTAGAGATTATGCTATAATCTTATAGGAACGGCACTACTCCACACTCATATAGGTGATTTCATCAAGTGTATACTGTAATTTATACACTACCTATAAGAGATATGAAATTCATAAAATGCTCTTAGCTTATCCTTTCGTTAAATGTAGTCTAGCACTTCTCACATCATTGAAATGGACAAAAATTAATAGTGCTAGCATAATTAACAATTAACTTGTTATTACACATATGAACCTTATTCATGGGATCTCCAATCACAAAGGTTGGGTTACTATTGCTATTAATTTCTTAAATTGGCTCAAGTCTCATTCCTTTCGATGTTTCATTTATTAATTTCTTTCCCAAAGGCTTAGTCAAAGGATCAACCAAATTCACTTCTAACTTTACATCATCAATGGATATAATCCCATCTTTTAGGAGGTACATGATCAGATTATGTCTTAATCTAATATGTCTATTTTTACCATTGAAAATCTTATTCTTTGCAATGGCTATTGTTGCTTGGAAATCACAATGCATAGACACAAAAGGTGTAGGTTTTATTCCAAAAGGAATATTTTTCTAATAAATTTTTCAACCACTCAACCTCATTACCTGCCTACTCCATAGCAATAAATTTTGATTGCATGGTAGACTTAGCAATAATAATTTATTTGGCTGATTTCCAAGTAATTGCACCACTACCTAGGTTGAATACATAACCACTAGTAGATTTAGTCTCATTTGTATCTGAAATTTAGTAAGCATCACTATATCCTTCTAATACAGCTGGAAATCCACTATATAGGATACCATACATCATGGTACCTCTTAAATATTTCATTAGTTTGACCAGTGCAACCCAATGATCATGATTGGGATTTTATGTGTACTTACTCAGTCTACCCATAACATATGCTATGTTAGGTCAAGAAAAATCCATTAAATGTAATGGACTCCCAATAATTTGTGCATATTCAAGTTGGATAACAAGGTCATATTTTTCTTTAATTGAGTGTTAGCATCATAAGGGGTACTCACTAGTTTAGCTTCGAAATGTCCAAACTTCCTAAGAAGTTTCTCGTCAAAATGTTCTTGTGATAGTATTATACTATCACCCTTCCTTATGATTTTAACACCCAAAATCACACTTGTTTCACCGTCTTTCATGTCAAATTTAGATGCAAGAAGGTTTTAAGTTTTATGTACTATATCGTTACTAGTACCAAAAATGAGCATGTCATCTACATATAAAAAAAATAATTAGTCACCATTTACTAGTTTTATATACATACATTTATCTACTTCATTAGAAGAAAAGCCATCACTAATCAAAACTTGATCAAATTTTCCATGCCATTGTTTTGGTGCTTGTTTCAAACCATATAAGGATTTGAGAATTTCACAAACTTTGTTTTCTTGTCCAAAAACAACATAATCCTCAAGTTGTAACATCCCTTACAACATGAAAAACATCTTATGCTTTGATTATGCTTGTGAATGTGTTATTTATTTGTTTTATGTGTTTAAAGGCCTATTCATATAATGCAAGTTAGTTTAGGGTGATAACTAACCCTAATTAACTATGATTAAGTCTTGGAATTAGGCCTAAATGAATAACTCAAGAAGTTTAAAACCCTAAGAACATAGTCAAGCCCAATTCAAATTAGCATAGCCCAAGAACCAAAAGCCCAAAATCTAAATGGCAACTTAGAAAGAACAAGAAATAGGCCACCAAGGGGAGCTACATGTGAGGAATGAAAAGGAAGAAAGAAAGAAGCTAATGAAGCAAGTAAGGAATATGCCAAGAATAAACCTAAGCTTTAATTAATAAGAAGACAAATGAATCTTCTTGTAAGAGACATGGAATACCACATGAAAGACACAAAGGAGGCAAGGAAGTCTTCTTAAGCAACTTAAGTAAAGAGAAAAGGAACCATAAAGACATGAATCAACAATTAACCTAACTAGAAAGTAAAGAATCTAGTTAGAGATCAATGAAAAGTTAAAACAAGTCAACCTAAGTCAACTAAGAGAATCTAGGCAAAGAGTAACCAAACTAAGTAAACTTAGTTACTTTTATGTAACTAAGTCATCATGGGTAAGAAGATAAGCACCACATGGAGACTCTTCATTTGTGAGGGATAAAGCAAGTCATCATTAAAGGATGACATACTCAAAAACACATGCAAATTTACTTGGTTAATATTTAGAGTCATCCAAGCCAAAGGTAACATGTAAGATGGCTTGCCATCCATGTAAGTCCATGCAATCAAATGAAAAGACACTAAGTTAGCCAAGGAACAAGTATCACATGGCCAAAGCTTCTAGGGAGACCAAAATGATATAAGCAAATAGTTAACATAATGAAATTAGTTAGCATTATGCGTCTTGAAGGAAAACTAGAATAAGTGACTAAGTTAGTAACCTAACTAAGTAATCATGATTAAAGAGATAGAATGACATTGGCATTATATTAACCAAGTTAGAATTGACCATATGACTTAACCTATAAGGTAAATATAAAATCAACATACACACAGACCTCTAAGTACACAGCCAAGAGTAGCTTGGTCATTCAAGCAAATTAAGAATCATTACAAGACACTTGGACACTTTTAAATGGATTCATTAAAAGCTAATAATCATGACTACTTGGAAAGAAAGGGATAGAAACCCCAAAGGCTTATGAATGCATGGCCAAGTACATGGGAACTAGATGAACTAAGCCAATTAATGAGACTAACTAGAACTATGTGTCTTGAGGAGAAAATAGATAGAGTAACTTAGTTGCAAAACCTAACTAGACAATCATTAACAACTAGATAAGATGCCAAGTGGCATTACCCTAGCCAAAACATGAATTCAATCACATGTTCTTGGTCAAGAAGTTATTTCACTTCATAAGAAACACTCAGTCACAGCACACACACTCACCGTCTCACACGACCATGCACACATACACATACCCTAGTTCTATAAATAGTAAATCCCAAGTACTTCATGCACACACACTCATTAGCATTACCAAAACTCTGCCCAAATACTCTTAGATACCCTAGCTTGTGCACCTTCAAGGAGAATCAACAATCAAGACTTAATCAAGATTATGTAAGGAGTGATAACTCTTCTCTAATCTTCTCTTATTTAATGTGTCTCTAATTATGATACTTAAACTACTTGATGAATATCTTATTTCAACTTCATGGTTTGCTACATCTACTCCTTCTTATTTCTAACTTTTGTGATTCTTTCATGTTAGAAGTTTGAGATTAGGGACCATGGAATGAACAAGACTATGTACTATTACCAATATGATTTTTGAGAAATGATCTTTACAAAGGGTGATCTCACCAAGCTTGGATATGATCCTCTAGAAGGTGATCACATATGATTAAGGTCACTTTGGTAGTAAGGTCACTTCAGCGGCAATGGCGAGGGGACACCCTTGCAAGTAGAAAGAGCTCTATTTCTATTTTAAGAATCATGCTATGATGTTTTCATGAAAGTGAGATTTGTAATAAGAAATACGTGACTAATAGAACTTATTAAATGAGAGTATATGTGAAAGAGAAGACATTTTCTATATGAATATATAGCTAAAAACATTATAATTTAAAAGTTGAATGTTATTATTCTCTACTGAAATTTTTTTCTCACCATTGTTTCTAATGTTTTTAGATTATGTTACCATGTTGACTCTTCACATAGTCATGGAAATATAATACTTTTGGGTGGACATTCCCAAGTTGGAGCCGTAAAAGCCATCTAAAGCATCCGGATTGTTCAACTCGACAATCAAGATCCATGACTAGGGATAGGGTTATCGTAATATAATGTAACATATGTATAAGTCACCTTATGAGGGGTTTGGACAATAACTTAGCCTAGCACCCCTCATTTTGCATGTAAAATAACTAACTAGGTGACTTTGTAATGTAAACCCTAACCCTTTTTTGTGATAAATAAACTAGTATGTTTTATATGTGGCTTGTGTATGGAAATTTAGCATGAATCTAACTTGAAAGTAATCCTAATTCAAGAAGGTAAATGTAGTATCTAATACCTCTAAAATGAAGTTAAAAATATGCCAAAACATGAGTAAAAGAGCCTTTAAGTAATGAGCTAAGTAGCTAGAATCAAGAGAAACCAAAAAAAAAAAAGGCCTTCTTGGCCAACTGGGCGTGACTAAGCACCAATTTTGGGCTGAGACTGGGCGCTTAAGCCCCCAGAGTGCTGGCTTAACCAAGGATAAGCTTGATTCTGGGATTCTGTGTACTCAGGCAATGAAATCCTAGTGCTCAAGTGGTGGCATGGCTGAGAACCCTTGATGTTTTACGTAGAAAGGAATCAAATTTATGAACCTAAATGAGTTATGATTAATTAAGTCTCATATCCTTAACCTAGTATGGTCTTAACCAGCATGGTTTAACCATTAATCTCACTAGTTTGAACATAATTCTAGCCTATTTAAGTTCAAACCCTAAAGTTTAAGGGAGTTGGCAAATCTTTCATGGCAGTTAAATGCATGTTAAGTGAATATTGAAATAAAATATTAAGGTTAAGGATCTAGAACTATAAGATACATTAGATAAGAGTTGATTGAAAATATAGTTATCATTGTTAACTTCATCTAATGGTTATATTAAGGAAATATAATAGATAAGCTTGTGACACAATACCTCTAAGGTAGGGTGTTACACAAGTTGCACCATATAAATTTCTTCTTCTTCCAAATCACTATTTAGAAAGGTTGTTTTAACATCCATTTGGTGAATAACAAGTTTATGAATTGAAGCTAAGGCAATTAAAACTCAAATAGAAGAAGTCCTAGTCACAAGAGCAAAGGTGTCAAAACAATCAACATTTTGTTTTTGAGTGAAACCTTTTGCAACCAACCTAGCATTATATTTTTCAATTAATCCATTAGGCTTATATTTCCTTTTTAAAAATCCATTTGCAACCAATAGTTTGGCTCTTGGAAGTAAATATACTAAAACCCAAGTATTACATTTTGTAATGGAATCAATTTCAATTTTGATGGCTTCTTTCCAAAATGGTGCATAAAAGGGTCATTTTCAACAAGATATGTATAAAAATGATTTCCAAAGGAAGTCTCTTTTCTTTGTCATTTACTTCTTCATAAAGCTTCAAATAAATTTTCAAAATTATTTAGAGAAGGTGCATAGGAAATGCTTTCAAATTTTAAAGCAAAAATATGTTCTAAGAATTCATCATTCTTAGTCTTTATTATTGTATTGCAATCAAGCACATCACTTTTTAAAACAAGAAACCTGTAAGCAGCACCATGCTCAGTATACCTAATAAACATGCAATTAGACGTCTTAGAATTCATTTTCTTAGGGTCAGGAACCACTACCTTAGCTAGACACCCTCACACTTTCAAATATTTTAGGTTAGACTTATAACCCTTCCTAACTCATATGGTGTTTTACCCGTTTTCTTATAAGGAATTATATTTTGTAGGTGAGATGCTATGAAAACCAAAAAAGAAAAAAAGAAGAAACGAAAAAAAAGAGAAGATAAAAAAAAACAAAACAATGAAACAAAAAAAAAAGAAGAAGAAAGAAACGGATGACTTATTAAAGTAGGTAGGTGAAGATTTTTTTCTCCAAGTGAGAAAGAGAGGACGAGAGACAGAGAGAGGGAGAAAGAGTGGAGACAGAGAGGAAAGAAAAGAAAAAAAGAAAGAAGGAGGAGGAAAAGAGAGGAGGAGAGGCTGTTCGGGAGAAACAAAGAGAAGGAGAAAGAGAAAAAGAGAAAGGGAAAGAGAGAAAGGAAGAAAAATAAATAAAGAAGGAGAGAGAAGGAAAAGAAAGAAAGAGAAATAGAGGAGAAGAAGAAGAAGAAGAAGAAGAAGAGATCGTGCAGGAGACAAAGAAGGAGAGAAAAAAATAAAGAAAGAGAAAGAGAGAAAAAAAGAAAGAAAGAGAAAGAAAGAAAAAAATAAAAGAGAGGAGAAGTAGGGAGAACGTACAGGAGAAAGAGAAAGAGAATAATAAAAAGAAAGAGAAAGAGAGAAAGAGAGACAGAGAGACAGAGAGATAAAAAAAAGAAAAAAGAAAAAGAAAGAAAAAAAGAGCTATCAAAATTATCCTTCATTAGAGGTCAAATTTGAGGTAAATAATTTTTTTTACCTTGGCTTGGTTTTGAAAGATTTTTGGAATTAATTTTAGGATATCATTATTTCAGCTAAGTGAGGCTATTTGGATCAAAGATTCCAAGATTTTAAGGGAATAAAATTGTAGCATAAGACCGTTGACAGAATCCTAGATAGTGATCTTCATTGTACATTAGGAGAGTTATAAGTAAATCTTTTTTTGTAACTTATAAGATTAAGTCTTAATTATGAAATTATAGAAAATTTTGGCTTGAAAAAATATAATGTTATTTTAGGATAAAGTAATCAAATTAAATGATTAATATGATAATATTTGTAATTGTGTTGTAACTTATTTTATTTTTAGAAATAAAAACATGTTAATATAATAGACTTATATTCTTAAAAATTTGGATGATCATGCATTTTTTTACAGTATTGAAGTTATTTTAGATTTCTGAATATACACTCTAAATGGATAAATAGTATTTCCTTACTTGAGTTCTGCATGGTATTTGATTATAACAAAATATGTATTTTAAAAGATTATTAATAAAAATATTTTTAACAAGAATGTACTTAGTGCACCAAGTAGGTTAAAGACCATATGACTAAATCCGTGTGCACAACCCCGGATTCTCAGATTCAATAAATCTGTGGGTGCGAACCCCAGATTCTAAGATTTATTTCCGTAGGCACGATCCCAGAATTCAATTTTAGATTTGTTTAGAATTCAGTTCTCTAATTGAAGTAATAAGGGGAGAGGTTGTGGTATGTTGGGTGTATAGAGAAGGAGATGAAAGGTATGATTCAGTTTCAGTTATGGTTGTCTGATACCCAATTTTCAAAAATATGATTAAAAATTATTTTATTTTCAGTTTATTATAATTATTTTTATGCAGCTTATCAGCTTACGATTATTTAGTGATCATATTATTTATGTTAATTGATATACATTATGGAGCTTATAGTTATATGATTGTAATTGAATTTTTATTGGTTTCCGTTTAATGTTTAGAGTATTATACTTTACAAGTCGAAATTTAAGGTATTTTAAATAACTATCATGTTTACTAATATTAATACCTGTTGAGGATGTGTGTATAGCTACATTTAAATTTCTTGATAACTCATTGGGTCATTTTGACTCATTCTTAAAATTGATATATATTTACAAATACAGTGCAGCGTGATCAAGTTGCAAGGCCTAACAATTAGACTGCTACTTTTTCTTGGCACATTTTGAGTAGGATTTTTGTTTATTGTCGATATAATGTCTTGCAATCATGTACAAGATATATTTTAAGGATGTATCATTTGTGGTATGTTGAAAGTTTCTGAGAATATCATGAAGTTCTTTTGTTAATAGCTAAATTAAGACTATAAGTGAAAGTTATGTTTTATATTGTTTATACTCCCAGAATGATTGATATAGGCTGATGTTTATGTATTTAAGGTTATGAAAAGGCTTCGGGAATAGGAAATCTTCCTTTGTCCTAGCCTGTTACAGATCAAACTCAAGCTGTAACAGATGCAGATAGCAAAGTTTCACCTAAAGATTATCAAGTGCAAAGGAATTTCCTTTCAGCTATTCCATTATATTTAGGTGAATAAAAGGGAGTAATTTTATGAATTATTCCTTCCTTCTCACAAAAGTCATTAAATAAAATATATTCACTACCTTTATCTGATCTAACCCTGTTAATCCTTTTATTTAATTGATTTTCTACTTTTGCTTTATATAAAAGAAACATGGTAAACGCTTTGTCTTTATTTCTAAGTAAATATACCTTAGAGTACCTAGAAAAAATCATCAATAAAATTCACATTATTTTTTACCACCTCTAGTTATTTTTTGTTTTAAGTCTTCTAGGTTAGTATGGATTAAACTGAGTAATTTAGTTTCTCTTTGTATTGAATGGCACAATTTCTTAGCTAACTTAGATTCAATACAAATCTCACATTTATTTGAGCATGTATTACTAATACCAGAAATTAAACCAAGATATTACATTTTCTTAATATAAGAAACACTAACATTTCCTAATCTAGCATGCAATATATCAATGGAATCAATCAAATAAGCAGAGGAACATGCATTTCCATTCATAATTTCATCAACATCAAGCGTAGAGAATCCCTGATTACAATGGCCTTTGCCCACATAAAACATTATTCTTTGTCATTATAATCTTATCATATTCAAATGACATTTTAAACCCAACCTTTCGTATTAAAACCACAGAAATTAAATTTGCTCTAATACTATGCACATGAAGCACTTCATTGAGAGCCAAGTTCTTTCTAGATGTGGGCTTAAGAAGAACCTTTCCTTTGCCATGAACTTCGACAGTTCAAGAATCTCCAAGATACACACATTCTTCTCCATCCCTTACAGAAGTGTAGGAGGTAAAAGCATCTTTGTTTGCACAAATATGCGTGGTAACCCCAAAGTCTACCACCCATTGTTTCACATTGGCCACAAGATAAGCCTGAGAGATGGCCGTAGCAATTATATCATCTCCTTTGAGCAATTTTGCCTTTGGCTTAGGAGGATTGTCATTCCTCTTCCTATGTCTGCATTGAGGTGCATGATGACCTGGCTTTCCACAAACAAAATGACTTCCTTGTTTTTTTAAAGGTAGGGTTAGTAGCTTTAGGTGATCAAGTTTTTTGCTATCATACATATTGTGAGAGTTATTTTGCACCAAGTTTACCTTTGAAGTCATTGCTTTTGATTTTATAGATTCAAGTTCCTTCCTCTTGGTATCCTTAATTATGATAAGAGTGATTAGATCTACAAGTGACAATTGTTTGTGCTTGGGTTTGAGTTGTTGCTTGTAATCCTTCCACGATTCTGGCAACTTTTCAATTAACAAACTTGCAATAAACTCATCCCGCAAGGTGATATTTTCAGCCTTGAGATCTTCCAGTAATTTGTGGTATACGTTGATCTGCTTTTTGATATCCTTGTCATCTATCATCTCCCATCTGTAGTAGTTGCCAATAACAAATTTCTGCTTCCCATCATCCTTAGTAGTGTACTTCATATTCATTGCATCTCAAATCTTCTTGGCTTGTTTGTAGGAGCAGTAGACATCAAACAAATCATTAGATAATGTGCTAATAATTGTATGCCTACATACCTTGTTAGCATGATTCCAGGTCTCTAATTGTTTGGGATCAGCAGATGGTGCAGGTTTAGGATCTGTGAGAGTAACAGCCACATGTCAAGGAAAGAAAGGATGCATTCCTACCATCTTTTAAATTTTGTCCTTCAAACATATCGATTTTTGAGATATCAAGTAATGGCTTGGCATACATGATGGGTGGAACAGCAAAGGCAACTGCAAAGGACGCAGCATGGAAGGCAGCAACATTTAAGGTGTTGTGAGCAGAAGAATTGTTAGCTGTGGGCATTGAGGAATTATTGACAAGAAAGGTTTACATAATCCTTAAGAATGTTGTAAAATAATCAGGTGAGGAAGAGAGGAAGCCTGAGACGTGTCATAGAATTGTCTTTGAGGATTATTTCATCGCAGTAATTAAATTAAGAGTGCAAAATCCCCAAGGATTTAACAGGCTCATCTAAAATGGAATTCCAAGTACACAGAACAATAGGAACTATATGTCTCTATATATTAAACTGAATTTTACCAAAAGGAAAAACAAATTCATGGCTGGAATGTGGAGACATATTCTTGCATTTCTCGAAGCATTTTTTGACTCAAAAATTTTTAAATCAAATCTTCTCTTGCGTGCCTGACTGCCTGTTGATGCCTACGTGAATTTATGCATGTTTTGTGTTGGTTTTTTTTTTTTTTTTGGTAGGAATGTATGCATTTCTATGGAAGTTTCTATATACCTGTCATTGTTCATACAGTCTATATAATTTTTCCTTTCACCTCTCTTACAATTTTTGGCTAGCGCATTTGCTCCCTTTCAGTAATTTTATACAGGAACCTTGTTTCTCGTCATTGTGGGTCATTCACTATTATGGATTTGCTTGATTTGATTATCTGTCTTGCCTTCTATTTGGATTTATAGTTGTTTTTATAATTTGGCATGGTTTAGTCCCTTAGACATGGTAGATTAGTTAACCAAGGTTCTTGCATGGTTGTGTTTGTGGACTCCTTTTGGTCATTCTTTTTAGTATGTTAGTCTTTCTTATTTCTGCTTCAAATATGTTAGCTTATTGATTTCATGCCCATTTGTCATTCTATTGGTCCTTTATTATTGTTCTTCTTTTTTTTTTCGCTGAAGTGGATTCCCATCATTTGCCTTGTGGATTCTTTTTTTCTTATTATTTTTTTTCTTTTTATCCCCATTGTGTAAATTGTCTACTAGTTAAGTAAATAAGTAATATCAGTTTATTACATTGAAAATAGAAAAAAAAGAAGAAAAAACAGAAGAAAATGAAACCAGGAAATGCAATGGCAAGTTCTTTGAGTTAATGTTCTTCTTTCTTTGCTTAGGAGTCAGCTACTATTCATGAAGTTTATGCGTGGTGGCATATTCATGGTTCTTCCTTTGATATCATAGATTATCACTGTCCCATTTCTATTTCTCATACTTGTCTATTTAGTCTTTCCCGGTTTGTGAGTCTCTTCTTTGTGAATAGTTTTTCTCTTTATTAGATTATGTACATTTAGTTCTCATTCCTTTATTTTAATTCATTTTTATTGCCTTTTGTTTAGGTCTGTTAGATCAGTTTACCGTATTAGATTGTTCTTATTTTACGTTATTATGTGTTGGCTTATCTTTGATTAATTCCTTCTTCTTTGAATTTTCATTCTGCACTTAAGCTTTCAAATATTGGTTGTGGTTTGATGTGATATAGAACTAATTTTCTTTGTCGTAAATTGAAGCAATCACAGTGGCCTATTCATTGTGAGTTTATACATATCCTAATGTTCCAAAGTGAAATCGAAAAACAAGGAGAGATAATCTTGAGCCAAAACTGAAATGTACTACATGATTTTGGTTTTCATTTGTAGTCTCTAATTATTTTTAATGATAAATAACAAAAGTAGAAAGAAGTGTTGCGGGAAATTATTCGAATATATTCATTTTAAAATTTAAAGTGACGGCCACCATTGGAATGTTGAAAGGCAAAGTTGCTAAGATTCATTTTTTATTTGCTATGATACTGACTCCTAAGAGTGTGTTTGGATGAGGCAATCTAAGGAGGAAATGTAATTTTTGAGATGATTTAAAATTCCTTACTATAGAATGCCTTGTTTGGATACCTACCATCGGAATTTTTAAAATTCAAGGTAATTTTGGAGGGTATTTTGTTTAGTTAGAATAGAGAATTTCAAATTCCACCTTATTAGGCAGAATTTCCAAAATTCTCCTCAAACTTTTGCCCTTCCATCTCTTTTGATCTTTTTGCCCTTCACACGCAACAAGCTCGCAGCAAACTTTTCTCACGCAGAAAGCTCATCCTAGCCCAACGTCTTCTTTCCTTTTCATCCATTTTTTCTTTCCTTCACCATCCCACGATGTAGCTCTTGATCTCACTTGGCTCCAGGTACAAACAAGATATGCATGTTGCAAGTTTTGGGATTTTAGGGTTTTGGAGGTTTTGGTGCATGAAATTAGATGCTTGCTTAGGTTTTGAGGTTTTAATGAATTTCTCCATTTCAGTGCTCTTGATTGAGCCTATCAAAAATTGATTTGTAATTCTAGGTTGTGTTCAAATTCATAGGATTTTTGTTTAAAGGAAGGTTTTTGTTTGAGATATTGGTAGCTAATTATACTTAGGTTCTACCTCTTTTGTTCTATGGTTTGTTCTTATGGTTGATTGGTCGAGTTCAATGACATGCCTAGGACTCTCCAAAAGTTACCTAAAAATGGTAATTGATATCTATTCTGTATTTACTTAAAATAATGCAAAGTACGTGCTATGAAATGCAAAGAGATAAGAAGATGGAGAGAGAATGAAAACTGTGAAATGTGGAGAGCCTAGTTCATGCTTTCTCTGTTTTACCAATTTAGTGGGGTTTCTTTGTTTTGGAATTTTATAACATAAAAATGCATCTTTGACTTTATAGAAAAAACTTTCAAATATCAATGTATAAATCGTTTGCAATTTGAGCACTTGTAAAATGTATTGCTATAAATTTCAGAATTTAGTTTTGGGTTGTTGATGAAAAATTCACAATTGATAAAAATGCTGCCACATCCAAATGGTTCAAATCAAATGAATGTATAAGGAATATATGTTTTAGCTAAATGAAAAGAAAAGAGCTCTAATGTTGGTGTCTGGTTTAATAATTTGGCCATTTTTTAATACAATGCTCAATGTTCCATTCTTTTGCAAAGGCTTTGGCTCCATTCAAGCTGGCCTTATTATGATAGAAAGTCACATTTATGGTGTTAAAGGCATACAACAGAAGTTTGAAATTTCCTTACTCGGCATTGTTTATAAGGCCAACTTGGCCTACAACATGAAATAGGAAAAAACTAGGTTTGATACTGAGTGCATAACTATTATGGAACATTTTTTATAGCAATTATTATATCTTGTCAAAGTGATGAATTCATAAAGAAAGTTTCACTTCTTGGAGTTGGCCTACAGTTGTTCAATTATGTCTCTCTAATATTTGTTTATTCAGGATCATTGTGTAGTAGTGTATGATTCTCTTGATTAAAGATCTTCCATTTTCTTATATCAATTGCTGCATTTATATCCTCTCTTATCTCTTTTATGCATCTCATCCATGGCGTCCCTCCTATCTTTCTAGATGCCCTTCTAGAATAATTTTGATCCATTGTATTAGTGCACTTATTTCTCTTTACAGTATAGGACCAAACTGAATAATTTTAAAATAGTCTTTCTTTTCTTAGTAAAGAGGACCTCAGGATGTTATGAACCAATTGCTAGAGAAGCTGCTCATGGGAAAGTGAAAAGCATCCTATTCCTAACGCCTTGACATGCCATCCCCCTACTATTCCATGTTGCATCATAACATGCCAATGCAATTTTTGGACTACACACCCAAGTTTGGAATTTAGAATTCTGGAATAGCTTCTAATTGTAGTTGGCACTAAGATTTTTTGTTGGGTCTACTAATTGGCACTAAGATAATTTCATAATAGCATGTATCTATATTAAAATTTAAAATATCAAATTAACTAGTAAAGAGTTACGTACCTGAAAAAATTGATAGATCTATAGAAATGCTAGACGAACAAATGATGTACACAAATGTGCACTCTAGATCAAGATCTTCCTTTCCTTCTCCCTCTTTTGTAGTTATGTTCACTTGATGGGACAGTGAATCAATGAATGAGCATTAGAATAGAGAGGGAATCCTGACCTTTATAAAATAATCAATAATTCTAGTTCCACTCATCATAGGTCTAAGGTTATTGAGCCCTTCACATAAACCAGTACACTTATATATTGAGCTCAAAACCTAATAAACTAGTTATTTCTTAACCCAGAGGATCACATTATATAAACATGGGCTCCAGAGATTATCAAGTTATCATCCAACTAGTTTTTAACAAACAATAAAATGCATAATCAAGGGCAGTCCATATACAAAAAAATTTAATAATTGGTTTATTGGTTTAGTTCAAATTTTAATCATGTTGTAATTGTTATCATTTGCATTTTTATCTCAATCTTTTTATCTCATTTGATTATTTGTCATTTCATTATTTTTTTAAAATTAATTCTCAAAATTTAAATAATTAATCTGAGTTATCTAAGTTATAACAACTCATTAATTTGAAATATAAATCTTGATGAGGCCATTTTGCCATAATGACTCTTCGATCTCAAAATTAAATTCAATTAATTAATTCGTAATCAACTAGTTACGATGTTATCATGATAACTCTTTTGTATCAAAAATATTTTAGGATCGCTAACGATTAAGATTGCAGTGATAGCTATTTAAATGTTGTAGAAATCTAACTCTTTTCTTAATCAATTAATAAAAATTTTCTTTTAATTTAATCAATCCTTTAAAATTAATCTTTAATCAACTATGGACGATGTTTCTGTGACGGCTATTTTATCTCAAAAATAATTTAGGATCATTAATTGATAATGTCGTCATGATGACTCTTTGATCCAGAAGTGATATAGCTATCAATCATCTTTTCTTAAAATCATTCAACCAATTAAGCATTTTTAATTTAATCAATACACAAATCATTTTTGCATTTAATACATCCTTAATTTCTAATTAAAATCCTTGAACACACAACCACTTTTTACAAGAAATTTATGATTTTGACTTTCTATTACACATGGGGATATGTAAGCACACAAAACAAGCTAAAATTATAAATATTTTTATTTAATTCTTTGTTTGTTTTTTATCATTGTTTGTTATTTGCTATTTTAATTTTTAGGAGTAAAATAAATATTTTTTGAGGTTATTTAATTTGCACAGTTAACTTTAGAATAACTGTATTAGGACGAATGTATTAGAAATGCAATAAGATTAAATTTGTGCCCTTCCTCACACAATATTACACTCACAAACTTAATCTTAATTTTTAAAGACCGATTTTCCATTAAAAAGAATTTTTTCCAATTATTTTCCCATAAAATAAAGATTGGTGGTGACTATCTAAATTTTCAAATTTTTCTATAAATTTTGTTATCTCTTGTTGCAGTGTCCTAAGTACACTGTGACAGTATCTTGCACTCCATCATTGCCTATTCTCACTTGTTCTTCATTAATAGGAGTGAGTCCATATGGATTGCTATCCTCGTATTCCTCTTAGACCTTTCTTTTCTTGCTCTTGCATTCTCTAATATTTTGCTTTATTTGAAAGCAATAATCTATTGGAACCTTCTTGCATTGTGCAACTTGCCTTTTTCTTTAGCCAAGTGAGTCTCAAACTTATTGATGACACTCCTTTAATAATTTTATCGCAATATAAATATAATATAACAATTTTTCAATTTTCTTCAATATGTTGCATGCAATGTCCCCAAGCTAGATATGCTTTTTCCTATTATTTCTTTGGGAGATCAACCTTGAGTTCATGCTTCGAGTAATGCTGTTTGAGCATATGACATCTTACATCATGTACACTACATACAAGTAAAAACATTAACTAATAATTCTCAGTTTACACCCATTTTGCTCAAGGAAATTAACCTACTTCATATTAGTAACTACTAACTAGTTACAACAAAGATTCATCATTCAAGGAAAGCTACTTCATATCAGTTTTAATTTTGGGTGTACATCTACTTTCATAAATCATTTCACGAACAACATTGCCTGACCCATTTCCATATTGGCTTGAGGTTTAAGTACAAAGTATACATCATATTGAATATGTTTAAAATAGTAAAATATATTGAGTACCACTTTTTCTTCATATTCCTAGTCATATTTTCTCCTAATAATAATAGTTTATTTCATTCACCGACACTATTGTTACTTATAAATTTATAACAACAACAACATTTGCTTTGCTCAAATTTTGAAATGATGGAATTTGCAAAATGGAGGAAAAGGCTGGAACCTATATAATCGTGTCTCCTATAATCGACCGGAATGGGTAATTTGAATATGGATGAAGTTCTAGAAACTGGTTGGACAGAGTAACTAACATCTGTGGCTCAAATGACCCTGCAAACAAAAGGGTTGGATCGAGGGTCAAAATCTGGATTGTTGTTTATGAATGGAATCTGTTTAGAATGGGGAATTTGGATGTAGCACAAAATAGAATCTGGTCGCCCAAATGGGATAGGAAATTTGGTCTACCATTTGGGGAAAAATGAAGCTATGAATGAATAGGCTCAAGGGTTTCGTTCGCAAGAGTATGAAATTTCAAACTTTAATTATGACTAAGTTTGCACTGAAATGGCGTCGTTCAGGCTTGAGTGCAAACTCAATTTGAAAAAAAATTAATAACTGACATTCTCCTATAACAAGTCTGGTGACAATTTTTCCTCAAACTGGCCAAGTCAATTGGTCCAAGATCAAATTCCAGCTAGGCTGCTTTGCCCAAACTTTAGCTGCCTCTTGCAATACTAGATTGTGGACCTCTTTTATAAACCAAAAAAGAAAAAACCTTTGGCAAGTGGATCATCCACTGAGGATGATTGAAATCTAAAACTCAACAACTAAATGATAGAAATTTACAAACTTGGTAATTGTAAAAAATAGAGACTAGAAATATGAATGTAGCATGATATAAAGTTTAAAAGTTGTGTAGCAGTATTCCAAAATTTAAAAAAACAAAAAAAAAAGGCTAGTCATTGGATGCTTATGGAATTTCAAAACTTTGCAATAAGAAGTTAGGATGTTAGGATGATAGACTTAAGGTAAGTTTGGATTAGATTTTGCAAACTTAATTTTAGATGAACTTAATTTTAGATTAACTTAATTTTAGTTAGAAGTGGGTTTGAGTTAAGTGATTTATATTTAAAAAAATCACATTCAACGCAAAAGTAATAAATAATTGCTTTAAACAAAACAATTTTTTGAGGCTAAAATCACATTTAAAAAATTATGTAAACGTCAAAACAAATAAAATAAAAAATAAGCAAAATATTGTTTGACCTTCCAGAAGTTGCACTGAAGAAATGATGTAATTAGATGTTAGGAATTTAAAATTTTGACAATTGAGTGCCTCAAATCTTTTAATAAAGGTTAAGTGTACTAACACCTAACTCCCTTTTTAACTTTGGGTGAGTTGTTTATACTCATTTAACAAAAATTTAGCTGTTAAATGCTTAAATTATGTAACTTGTAACAATTAATTTTTTTTCATCTCATGTTCTATAAAATTAACTAATAATCTTATTACATATGATGTGTACGTAACTTATTAATATTTTTTTTATTTTTTTAACAAAACTCGTAAAGGTGATAACATAATCAAATTTCTTTTCAACTCATGAAGATCTGTTTATTTTATGAGTAATTTTAGTAAAAAAATAAACAAAAGATTAAAAGAGCATGTATATATCACGTGTAATCTAATAATCAGCCAAGTTTAATAAGAACACTAGATGAAAATTTTAATTATTACAAGTTTCATAATGTAAATATTTAATACGTTTTCTTTTACTGAGGGAGTATACATGAATTTCACTTAAACTTAAAGGAGTATGTTTAAATAATTTGTTCTAAAAACATATCTAACACCAACTCATCTTTTAATTATTAAGCTCTTATTAATGTGACATGTTTACTATATTGTTTTTATTATTTTTAAAATAATAAACTCAAAAATATTTTTTAAATTATTCTTGTATTGTTCAAGTGGTAAGCAAGCTTGAATTAAGTGGTTGATGGAGTCTATATATTGTTAGGGGTTCAAACACCTCATGGAAATACACTATTAGAAGGGACAACTTCAGTATCTCGAATAGGATTAGTTTCATATCCAAAGGGTGTACGAATACGTGGGCATAGACAAAAAAATATTTTTATTTTTAAGACACCTATCTTGATATATTATTTTTAACACTTTATCAAGAGAAATTAATATTTTAAGTAATTATTGTTAATAACCAAATTTATTTAATCTATCTATACTATTATAAAAGAAATTTCTCTCTTTGATCTCAAATTTTCAGTTTTTCAAAAAATCATTCTTAACTAATTAAATACAAGTAGGAAAAAGAGGTCCAATTAGTCAAGGTCATGATAGACTGTTTGAAAAATTGGATAGAGGCCTATACAACTCTAAATGGAGAATTGTGTTTGATGAAGCTATCATTAAAGTTTTTCCTAGAGTCCAACTCTCTTATCACCACCCTATATTTGTGTTCCCTTTTGCTCTCAAGAATATCAAACATTCTCGTCCTTTCTGTTTTGAATTAGCTTGGACCTTCCATGAATCCTATCAATAAGTTATTCGAGATGCTTGACCTATTGATAGGTCTGCTACCCAAAAAGTCCAACACACTACTACAACTTTGAAAGAGTGGAATGGTTCCACCTTTGGAAACATTTAAAAAGAAATAGGAGGATCTTGGCTCAACTAGGAAGCAATCAAGAGAAACAATCCACTTTGAAAAGAAGCAATATGTTACTCAAAGAGCTGGAATCCAATTTGCAAAAAGAGTTAAATCATATCCTTGAGCAAGAGGAAATCTTATGGCATCAAAAATCGCAGGCCAAATGGATTAGGGATGGTGACATGAACACAAAGTACTTTCAAACCAAAACTATTGCTAGAAAGAGGAAAAATAAAATTCATATGTTGAGAAATGATTCTGGTAATTGGAAGGAAGATCCAAAAGCTATTCAAACGATGACTATCAATTTTTTTAAATCTCTTTTCCAAGATGAAGGGTAGAGTGGAGGACCTACATCTACAGTTATCAGTTTTCCCATACTCATTGAGAATGAAATCAATAATCTTGGCAACCTAATCACTTCCAAGGAAGTTCAGCAAGCTATTTTTTCAATGGGGAAGCTGAAAGCTCTTGGTCTGGATGATTTTCCAACGGTTTTTTTACCAGCATTCTTGGAATACTATTAGTGCTTACAAAAGTTTGTAAAGGGAGTTTTTAAATCTACCATTGACATGGGCAAGTATATCAAACTTATATTTCCTTGATTCCAAGAGTTAAAAAACTAGAATTTATTACTCAGTTTAGACCTATCTCTTTATGCAATGTGTTATATAAAATTGTTACTAAGGTCCTTGTTAATAAACTTAAGGATGTTTTGCCTAAATTGATTTTGCCCTTTCTCGGGTAAATGTATTTAGGATAATATAATCATAGCTTAAGAGATTATCCACATTATAAAGAAAATGAAGGGGAAAATTGGCTTCTTTGCTGTCAAAGTGGATCTAAAGAAACCCTATTATAGGCTTAATTGGAATTTTATTTCTCAAATTTTAGAGGAGATTGGTTTACTTTCTATCTTAGGGGAGGTGATTATGAACTGTGTTACTACTGTGTCTACTAATGTGTTTTGGAATGAAGGTAGTACCACCTATTTCCATCCTACTAGAGGGATTAAGCAAGGGAATCCCTTATCTCCGTACATTTTCATTTTATATATGGACAAATTATCTCAAATTATCTCCCAAGCTGTTCAGAATGGTGATTGGGTTCCTTTAAGAGCTAGTAGAAGTAGTCCTTAAATTGCTCACTTGATGTTTGCTGATGATCTATTCCTTTTTGGGGAGATCTCTCTGAATCAGATTAATTTTACTTTGAAGTGTCTTGATGCTTTCTGTGGTATGTCTGGCCAGAAAATTAATAGAGTTAAAACAATCATTTTCTTTTCAAGGAATGTCCCTCAATTGGTGAAAGACTCAATTACTCACGCTTCTAGTTTCTCATAAATGAAGAACATAGGAAAATATTTGAGGATTCCCATTATGCATGGTCTTCATAGGAAGAAAACATTTTAGTATGTTCTTGAAAAAGTCCAAAATAGGCTTGCTAGTTGGACGACATCTCAATTGTCTCTTGTTGATTGAATCACTCTAGCCAAATCAGTTATTAGTTCGATGCCATTATATCCTATGTTGGTAAGCTTCCTAATAGTATTGTTAGAGAAATTGAAAAGATGCAACAAGATTTCATTTGGGGCCATGATCTCCACACCAACAAATATCATCCTATTAGCTGAAAAATAATTTGTCAACCTAATATGCAGGGTGGTCTTGGTTTATGAAACTTAGAGATAATGAATTCAACTAGTGTCATGAAGCTGGGGTGGAGGATTAACCAAAACCAATTTGCCCTCTAAATTATGTTCTGAGGGGAAAATATGCTAGGGGACATGATTTAGTGATGTCTGCAATAGTCAGAAGGTCTAATTCTAAATTTTGGAAGGACATTCACACATAAAGGGGAAAAAGCAAAAATTTTGATTTCTGGGAAGTAGGAAATAGTTGTTCGATAAATGTTTGGAGTGATCATTGGCTTGAGCCAAATCTTTGTCTTGTTGACTTCTCCAATATCCTTTGAATGAAGTTTGGAGCTAGAGTGTTGCTGATTTGGTAGATACTTCGAGTGATTAGGATAAGACTTTTCTTTGGAACTATTTTCCTGAAGAGATTGTTCATAAATTCTATGCTGTGCACCCCTCCTTTGTCTGAATTTGGTCCTAATTGCATAGCTTGGAGTGGGGAGGAGTGGCCAATTCACAGTTAAGAGTTCTTATAGACTCTTGCCTAATGCTTTTGATCAAAACAGAGACAACCTTTGGAAACTAGTTCGGAAAATCCTCGGCCCTAAAAGAATTCGTTCTTTTATCTGGGTGGCTGCTCATGACTGGCTTAATACTAATCTAAGAACAAATAAATGGTGCAGTGCAAGCCCCTATTGCTCTTCTTGCCAAACTAAGGTAGAATCCACTCTACATGTCCTTCGTGATTGTCCCCTAACTTCGAAAATCTGGAATCCTTGGTTATTCCCTAAAAAAAGCATCTGTTTTATTCTCTAAATTTGAAGGAGTGGTTTTTGGCTAATATCACTTCCCATATGGGTTTTCCCTTCAGCAAGTACTGGAATTGCAAGTGGGCTACTACAATCTGGTTACTCTGGAGTTGGCATAGTAAAGGGATTGTTTAGCCTTCATTTATCAAACCTGTAAACCTCATCAAGGTTATTACTAGCCATTACCATGAATTTGTTTTGGTTGTCGTTGCATCTTGTCAAAGGTTCCAGGCTTCGACTTCCAATTTGATGGACATAAAATGGACAACTTTGAGAGAATAGATAGTGCTTGTACTCGTGTTCAAAATGATGCAAGAGCTTGTTGTGGCAATATTCTGAGAGATAGTTCAGGCCTTTGGAAGGGAGGTTTCTCTAAACATTTGGGTGATTCTTTTGCTATGGTGGCTGAAGCTTGAGGTGTTCTGGAGGGTCTGTCCCTAGCCTGAAATAAAGGTTACATAAACATTCAACTTGAAATTGATTCTCAAATCCTTATCTTACTAATAAAGGAAATGTCTTGGGTAGCTATGACATTCAAAATCTGCTGTGGAAAATCAAGAATCTGATTAACCAAAATTGGTGTGTAGAAATCCACCATGTCTATATAGAGAGTAACTCAGCTACAGACCACTTGGCTACCATTGGACTTCACCATATTAATCAAATACATGTGTGGGAGTTTTCACCTAATTCTATTAACTCTATTCTTACCCATGATATAATGAGAGTAGTTACTCCCAGGTTTGTTACTTCTCAGCCTTTTCTTCTTTTAGGCTTCTGCCCCGTCTATTTACTAAAAAAAATACAAGTAAAAAAAAAGAATAAAATTATAAATTTAAATATTTTTTAATAACTATATTTTATAGTTATAATTGATTTCAAATATAAAAAGTTATATTCTTTTTACATTAATCACATTATAATAATTGTTTTCAAACATATTCTACTTTTTCATAAAATTATTTTTACACTACTAATTTATTTGTAATTATAATAAAATTATAATTAATTAATTTGAAAAATAATTTATATTAACAAAATTAAAAATATGTAAATGTAGACAGTATCTCTCAATATGCTAACAATATATTAATGTTTTATTTAGATAAATTTATGAAAAAAATATTTTTTATATATCTTTTTCTAATAATATTTTTTTAAGAACAAGTTATTTTTATTATGATATTATATTTAAAAAATACTTTTAAGTAATAGAAGAACTTTTAAATTTATTTAAATAAAAAAAAAGAACATAAGTACTCTATTTTTAACAAAATTATTAAAAATGACATTCAAATGTAAAGTAAGATGAGTAATGATATGTAAGATATAATAAAATAAGCTAACTAGAAAGATAATAATAAAGTTTTCTAATATGTCATGATCAAAGAGTTTGAAGAACGAAGTGTAAGAAAATATAAACATATCTAGTTATGTGTTTAAAGACTTAACAACATGTTATTGTTATTTTCTTTTACTTTCTCTTATTGGTATGATCATGAAAGTTAGGTTTCAGTTTGATGCATTAATACATAATGATTGAAAGTTGTATTATTTTGAGCGTGAATCACAAAATTAGAAAGGCTAATGTGAATATTTTTTTTTTATAAACAGGCTAATGTGAATATATTTATAAAAGAAAAAAAAAGATATGAAATTTAATTTCTAATAAATGAAAATAATATTTTTGTTAAAATTATATTAAAAATTATTTTTTCTTCTCTTTTATAAAAGTTAGTGATTATTAATTTTAAAAAATTGATAAATAATTTTTTTAATTTTTATTTTTTTAAAATTACATTTAAATATATTTAAAAATATATAAAAATATTTTTTAAAAAATAAATGTATTTAGATGTAATTTTTTTAAATAATTATTTACGTAATTTTAAAGAATGACAGAGGGAGCCTGTTGTAAAATATATTTTCAGAATTCAAATCTTTACCGTTACACGTAAGATTAGCACGAAGTCGACTTCCATTGAGCATGTCACCCTTCCATTGAGCACATCACCTTCAGGTACTTAAACGCAATTTAAGACAACGTGATTCACGCAACGACGCACAATGAAATGAACGAAGACAGCGAAGCACCATTTTGTTAGAGAAAAAACAATTCAAAAGGCTTATCCTTAAACAGTTCCTCATTATCTTCCAACTCTCACGCTCTCCCAGGAGCGTGAGATCGCCTTCCCGTTAAATAAAGACAAGGCGAACGCTGCATTTGCCGAACACGCGGCGATGCCGAACGCCACGCGCTCAACCTAACAACAACTTCGTACTGCAAAAAAAAGAAAAAGACGGTATACGTTTCGCCACGTCATCCTCACAATCAACGGTTAACCTTCACTTTCTCTCTCTAAGGCTCTGTTCATTCTCTCACTAAAAATTCTTCCCTTCTTTGTTTGCTTTGATGGTTCTCTCCTTGAGGGAATCTATGTAACTTGATTTTGATTGCTCGGAGAGAAAATCGAGGGAGCGATCTTTCATTTTCTCGGTGGCCAATTTTCCCGCTGATTTTCTAGGGAAAATTTTCTGACCTGGAAGAATGGAGGAGCCTTTCTTTGATCTTGTGGAATTTTTTAAGAAACCCTCAGTGGCCGAGACATTCGTCGACATTTTGCTGTGTGCGGTGCCAATTTGGCTCGCCGTCATGATCGGCCTGGTGATCGGCTGGTCCTGGCGGCCGCGGTGGACGGGACTCGTGTTCCTCGGCCTTCGGAGTAAGTTCCGGTTCCTCTGGACGGCGCCGCCGGGGTTTGGCGCACGGCGGCTCTGGCTGGCCTTCACGGCGCTTTCTGCGTTCTCCATTTGCCGCACGGTTTGGTCGAATTTCGAAGGGAAGGGCAAAGGGCAAGCTGCGTCGCCATCGGAATCGGAGAATGTGGCGGTGCCGTTCGGGGAGGGAAGCAGCGAGGTTGCTGGGTAGGTGCTCAATTTTCGACCTCTAAATATTACGTTTTTTTGGCATGAATTCCAATTATTGTGTTTTTTATCAGAAAATTGCATTGCTTTTATATGCACGGGTTTCTCTGGTTTTGAGTTGAGGAGATCACCATGTTTTGAAATCCAATTAGTATCGTAACGAAGGTTTGGCATTTTTTCTGTATGATTCATATATGGTTCCAATGGAATAAATATGAGATGATCACCAATGCTTAAAACCACTTTTGAGTTATATTGCTAGATTCTGTGAGGGACATATGAAGCTGTTTTGTTTGTAATCGTTTGGGATAGGTTTAGGATTTCAAATGCATGCCCATTGGGTTTGGTTCCTCGGGTACTTGACCTGAATTATTAGAATAGGAAAACAAAGTAGGTGGTACCAGATGTAGATGGTTGATTTCTAGATGTCTCTCAATTTCTACTTCCCTGTGATGATGAATGTTGAGCCTAAGTCTTGGTTTAAAAGTCAACGGGGAGTCAGGCAAGGGGACCTTTATACCTTTTCTTGTTCACTTTAGTGGTTGATGTTCAATGCCAGATGCTTTCAAGGCTATAGAGAGGGATCTCACTAAGGGTATTAGAGTTGGTTTAGAAGAGGTTATGGTGCCTTCGGTTGGTGATATGAATCAGATGATCCTCTTTCTAGAAGAGGATCGATACCTTTGCGAATGTTCTTTTTCTTTCTATTATGAAGTTCTTTCAGCCTGTCTTTTGTTTCAAGGTTAATTTGACGAAGAGTGGTTTTGCTGGTTTGAATGTGGATAGTGAGATTATATTCTTTAGATAATTGAAGGGTGCTTTTTACTCGTTGGGTACCCTTATTTAGACTTGTCTGTGTGGGGCTCATTAGTACGAGCTTTTAAGAAAAGGTCTTATATATATATATATATATATATGATCTTTTATAAAATGTAAAAGTTTTTTTATATGTTTGGATGTAACATTTAAGATGTACTTTTTTTTTAATATTTGAACAGGTTTTTTATGTTTTGAAAAAGGTCTTATTTTAGAAGTACAAAACTGTAGCTTAAAAAAAAGCACATTTTGTGCTTTTTTTAGTGTTTCAGCATTTTTTTTTTAAAATGCATCCAAACATACTAAAACATAAAAATAAGTAAGTTGCTCAGAGGATAGAAAATTGAGGACTTTCATTTCTCTGGCGTAGGAAAGCAGAGAAGAGATCATCTTGTTTGCAGGCCTAAGAATGAAGGGTGGTTGGGGTTTCGGTCTTGGGAATTTGATGTCTAAAAACATTTTTGGTGGCTAAATGACTATGTGGTGATTTCCTTTAGAGACTATTTCTTTGTGGCATCAAGTAATTTCGAGCAATTATGGTTTATATCAAAATAGGTGTGATCATTACAAACCATGCTAGTCCCTGGAAGTTTTGGACTAGATGATGGTACTCGTATCAAGTTTTGGAAGGACACTTGTGGGGGGAATGTTCCTATCTTAGAGTCTTTTCCTTGCCTATATTTTTCTATAGTTTCACCATTCGCACATTATAAATTTTTATTCATTTGGAATTTTAACTTCTGTAGAGACTTGACTGATAGAGAAGTTAGTGACCTGCAGTCCCTTTTGCTTTTACTTGAATGGATTTATTTGCCTGCTGATTTGGATAGCAGAGTCTGGACTCGTCCAGTGTGCTTTTTTGTAATTTCTTCTTCCAGTTTCTCTGTCACTCTCCTAACCACTGAAGGTTCCTTCTTGATAAATTCATTTGGAAGTTGGAAGCTCCTTCTAAGGTCCTCTGTTTTTTTTTTTTTTGGGGAATGTGGTTCTTAAAAGGATAAATACAAATGACTTGTTGCAGAATCTTAGTTTTTGCATTGCTCTTTCTTCTAATATGTGTGTTTTGTGTTGATCTGGTTCAGAAACAGTAGGCCAGTTATTTTGGCATTGTAAGGTGGGTTCTTTTGTTTTGAACAATCTATCTATTTGGGATTATTAGTGAGCTTTGGGTGTGTCTCCCAACTTTGGAGCAGTTGTTGCCAGTTTGTTTAAAGGTTTTGGTAAAAGTAACGAGGCTTAAAGTTTTTGGTAGTGTACAGTTATGCAACCTTTTGGTGGACCTGGTTGGAGTGGAATGCTTGCATTGTTAAGGGTCTTTGACTCTCTGTCTCTTTGCCCTTAATCTTGCTATGAGATAGGATATTGTATTTGGCTTTGCCTTGGTATTCTACTGATGGCTGATGGCTGTTAAAAGGGATTTGCATATGTTGGATATTCAGAGAGACTTGGTCGTCCTTTTACATTCTTGAGTTTTTTCAAGTTCTTTGTTGTACCCAGATTTTATGTTTTAGAGGGTATCTTATCCTCCTCTAATTGTACTTTTCTCTTTTCTTTTTAATAAAATTTCTTTATTTATCAAAAAAGAAAAAAAATATATAAAAAAGGCTATTTGGAATGGTATTGGGATTGGTTCCTTGGTATTGAAACTTTCTTTACCTATGTGGATGGAGAGAGAAATTTTAATAGGAAAAGAAAGTATTGGAGCACAATAGTTCAGGATGAGAAATCCTCGAAAAAGAAACAAGAACACACAATATTTAGGATAAGACAAATCAAAATATTGAACTACTTTATGTACTAGGCATAAGATTTATTTTGTAATAATTCTTTTTGCATTTAGTTGTTGAGCATTTTAGGAACTAATTTTAAATAGGTAATATGAACAGATCTGGAAAATTCAATTTGGTTTGGTTGAGGATAGGGTTATTTTAATGGCTATAATACACATTTCGTTTTCTATTTACAATCCATAGAACTGTGCAAAGTTAGCAGTTTACTTGACTCAACCTGATTTGTTAATGTAATTTCTTAAGAACGAAAAGAAAAACATTCATGATAACAGGGCTGGAGGAATGGGAAATAAAATTTATTTTATGATACGAACTGTGAGAGAACCACACCCCAAAAGCTAGCTATTGAGTTGGGAGAGCCCAAGGCCATATAAACCCCACATCCGAATCCCATACTTCCAATGTCTCATAACATTCCACCACGCTTCGCAGTCCCGGCGCCCACGCGGGCTGGCTGTGCACTAGCCCTTTTAACTAGTCCCGGGCGAACACTGCAATGCCAGCGTCACCACCCGCGCCGCTCGTTTGCAACCGAGAGACATGGTGGAAGGCTCTGATACCAATTGATACGAACCATGGGAGAACCACACCCCAAAACCTAGCTATTGAGGTGGGAGAGCCCAAAGCTATATAAATCCCACATCCGAATCCCATACTTCCAATGTGGGACTCAAGTTTCATACCTTGCAATTGGGTCATAACATTTTAGAAGATCTAACTTTGGGCGGTTTGCTGTTCTAACAAGCATATACCCATTATTAACATTTAGACTGTAATTTAAGCTTTGGATTATAGTGTAAAGGTGTTATGCAGATGTTTATATTGGTTTAAATATAATTCCAGAGCCTTTCTCTTTCTTTCATGATTTCCTTTTATTCTCCTTTGCTAACTGCATATAGTTTGTATATCACAGCCACCTGGTGCACTTTGTGGTGTTTAATTAACGTAATAGCAACTGGACCACTTTTTTGGGGCTCACCTATCCCTTTCTGGGTTTTAGGAGATTGGTTGTATCATTGATAATCTTTCAATTTGTAGTGATTCTGCACCTTCGCATTTTAATGTAGAAATTGTGTTTAGGCCTTTTATTTATCTTTCTGTCTGTTAGATTGATAGATTTTCTTCTTTTGTGCCTAATCTCCATCAATATGAGTGTCAGCTTCTTTTGTTAACCTTTATAGTTGCTTATTTCTAGTTACAAATCGCCTTTTGATATATTATGATTGTATTATTGGTGGATTAGTGAATAGTTTTATTCATATATATAACAACTGGGTTATTGCACATGCATTAGGTCCTCTGTTAAGGCTGAGGAGAGAGAGCAGGACATTGTTACAAAGGCTGATTTGGAACATCTCCTTCATCTTTTTGAAGGCGAGGATGGAGTGATGGACTGGCAATGTTTTATGCAGAGGTCAACCCCAAACATGTCATATCAAGCTTGGCGTCATGACCCTGAGGTAGGTTCTGAGGTTCAAGTTTCATCTCATGCAGATTCTGTCTATAATCTGATGAAATTACACGTCGTGTATTAATGAGTTATATGGATATGCTTCCTATCAGAGGTGCCTTTGCCTTCTGGTTGAAACTGAATTTTGGTCATTGAGTTATTTCCATCTATATTTCAAACCATCATCATCATTAGTTCCACAATCAAAATATATCAGGATCTGATGTTGGATTTGTTATTCATCATCACTTGTTCCGCAATAAAAATATCTGATGTTGGATTTGTTATCAGACAGGTCCTACTGTTTACCGTAGTAGAACTGTTTTTGAAGATGCAACTCCAGAGTTGGTGAGGGATTTTTTCTGGGATGATGAATTTCGTCCTAAATGGGATCCTATGCTTGCATATTGCAAAATATTGCAGGAATGCCCTCATACAGGGACAATGATTGTTCACTGGATTAAAAAGGTATGCGGACCAAAGTTCTTAGAGACTGTTTTATGTTATGTGTACATTATTATTTACCTTACTGATGCCTCATTTGTTATTTCTATCTTTAGTTCCCCTTTTTCTGCAGCGATCGAGAATATATTATTGCTCGAAGAATATGGGAGGCCGGAAATATGTTCTATTGTGTGACCAAGGTACTCATTCTGACATGATTCACTTTAATGTTATGGCATTTTCTCCTGGCTTGTTTCTTCTTCTCTCACTACAGCTAGCTTCCTCTCTTCTATTACTACAGAAAGAAAGTCCTGTTGATCTGAAGACAGTAACAGTAGAAATATCAATTTCTCACTGGAAACAATTAGGCTTGGAAGCATGAATTTTATGACATAAAGGAAAGTAATAAGTGTAAAACTGGTTCTCCCGCCCCCTCCCCCTAAAAAAGAGAAGAAAAAACACACACATGCAACAACAACCAAGCCTTATTCCACTTGGTGGGTCAGTTACATGGATCAATCAACACCATTCGGATATACGACAAAACCAAAATTTCAGTAAAACCAATTAGAGCAAGGTGTTTTTTCTTGTATGTCCACTCATCTGTCATCTGCCTCAGCATTCCTAATTTTTTTGTCTCCCGGATACATTCTTTCCTAATCTTATCTTCTCTTGTATGTCTACTCACTTACCTCAGCATTCTCATCTCCGCTACACTTATTCTTATGCTCTTTTTGGCACTTCACTGCCCAACATTCACTATCGAAGAGCATCACTAAACTTATAACCGTTTGATAGAATTTTCCTTTGAGTTTGATAGGCATTTTGCGATCACAAATTATACTTGAAGCATTTCTCATTTCATCCATGCAGCTTGAATCCTATGTAAAATTCCCATCAATCTTCCCACCACTTTGTATATCATCAGCTAAAAGCATGCATTTAAGGCACTAGCTCTTGGTTGTGCCTAGTAAGTACGTCCAATACCAAGGGGAAAATGTATCGACTCAAAGTCAACCCTTCGCACAAACTTATTTCTATAGGAAAATCTTGTGTCACACCTATGAGTACGTACACTAGTCTTTGGTCCATCATACATATTCTTTATACTTCAAATATATGCAATACATATATCTTTCTTCTCTAGAGCCTTTCAATGGACTTCTGGTTGCTCCCTCTCATAGGCTTTTTATAGAGCAATGAATACAATGTGCAGGTCTTTTTGTTTCATTATGTATTTTTTCCATCAAACCCTGCAATAGGCATATAACCTACATGGTTTACCTCCTTGGGTATAAAACCAAGTTGATTCTATGATATGCAGGTCTCTTGTCTTAATCTACACTTGGTTACTCCTTCCTGCAGTTTCATAATGTGACTCATGAGCTTGACTCTACATGCACAAGTATATGTTAGTTGCTTTAAGAAAAAGAAAATCAATATTTACTGAGTCAGTTTGAATGGAGAAAAATTCACAAAATCTTAGTTTAATGCACAAGAAATTCTTGGCTTAAAAAAAAAAAAAACAAAACTAAGTTTTGCAGTTGGGGCTGATCTTATAATTTGAGCTAGTTATGAACAAGTTATACTTTGTGGAGAATTGAATACTTATGTATATACTGTAGTTGGTGAAACTTATCGTTTTAATATCTATTACTACATTTCTGTATCATGTAGTCTATATGAGTTTAGTGTTTAATGGCATCCTCCAAATTTCATGAAGTAAGAATTCAATAAAGCTGCACTATATGTTGCAAGGATTGGCCTTGAGACCAGAGGAGTACATAACAGTTTCTTAAATCTTTTAATCATGTATTCCATCAAGGTAAAGAAGAAAGACATAAATTCACAACGATTCTTCTGCACAAGCACAAGGATTATTACTATTTCATCTTCAATGTTGTAGGGAGTGCCATTTCCAAGTTTGCCCAAACGTGACAAGCCCAGACGTGTAGACCTCTATTTTTCTGGTTGGGTTATCAGACCTGGTAAGAATTGTCAAAAACAATTGTCATTGTTAATATCATTATTTTCTTATTGGTGGTAACTATTCAATAGTGGTGTTTCATGTGCTGATTTTGGAAAACTGATGCAGTGGAATCTCGCAAAGGAGACGGTCAGCTGTCTGCATGCGAGGTTACCCTTTTACATTATGAAGACATGGGGATTCCCAAAGATGTTGCAAAGTTGGGACTCCGCCATGGGATGTGGGGAGCTGTAAAGAAACTGCACTCTGGGATGAGAGCTTACCAGAATGTTAGGAAAACAGAGGCTTCTTTGTCACGATGTGCAGTGATGGCAAGTATAACAACTAAGATTTCTTCTGACAGAAATATGCATTCCTCAGACCCTGCGTTTGGCCAGGAAGAGAAAGTTCCAGCCATCAGAAATACCAGACAAAAGGATCAATGCATTGATTGGAAGTGGGTGGCTGTAGGTGGGACTGTTGCTCTGGTTTTGGGCATGCACAGTGGTGCAATAGGGAGAGCGTTGTTATTGGGAGCAGGGCACAGACTTGCTCGGAGGTGAGTGATCTAGAATCTGATCAGTGGAAAGTTTTATTTATCTCCATTTTGAAGATTTACCATGATTTTATTTAGACCAGCATATTTACCGTCACATTATGTTAAATATGTGGCTAATTTTTTGTGAGTTTTGATCTTGTTAGATTGATCTCGCTCGTGTTTTAGAATACAAAGTTGCAATTACATGCATTTTATACAAACAGAATCTTTACAAGAATTAATCACAGATTATTTTCGGGTGCAAAATTATACTGTTTTTTGGATAACAAGATATGGGACTTAAAAATGTTAGGCTAATTCCATTCCTTTTTAGCTATAACCCAGTGGCACTAATTTACAAAATCTACTGTGAGGCCAATTGTATGTTCTGTTTTTTTTCCCTCTCCCTCATTATTGTCTCTAAACAGATTGTAATTATAAAATCAATGTTTCTCTTTTATCTAAATGTAATTAATTAGGTTTTCACAAGCAATTACCTTAACCTTGTTTGAATCCTTTAGTCAGTTTGTCAAGAATTGGAAGCTATGAAACGAATATCTATATTAATTATATATGGATTTGGATTCACTCTTTTTAAAATAAGAGGAGAGAGTTCTGATATGAGAGAGGGAGATACAAAGTGGTTTTGAGCAAAATTGTTGGATCCCATAATTAATCATCGTGGGTTCCTCAAATATAAAATTTGGAGTAAAATTAATTTTTTGTCCTTAAAAGATATCTTATTTATTAATTTTATTCTTAAAAGATATCGTATTTATCAATTTTGTTTTTAAAAAATTAATTTTATCTATTTAATTCTTCAAATTTTAAGTTATTTATCACACACAAATCTTGTCTCTTGGATTTAATTGATAAAATTAAAAAAAATTAAAAAATAAAATTTGTGTGTAACTTGAAAAGAGATTGAATTAAGTAAATTAATTTTTAGAGAGCAAAATTAATAAATCAGTTATCTTTCAAAGATTTAAATAAAAAGTTTTACTCTAAAATTTGTCTCTTTTCTCTAGTGTTGAGAAAAATGAGAAGATAAAAATTGATTATATATGGATTAAATAGGAATTTGGTATGACGTATCTAATATATAAATCTAAACCAAAAAGTTGCGTATCCACAATTGTGGTTTAGTGGGAAATAAGTTAGAATCTTATTGAGACTGCGTTTACATGAGATGTTAAGAATTTAATCCTGTTAAAGAATACTTATGTGATATTTAGTATGTGAGAATGATGATTTTATTCTATGAAATGAGATATTTTTATATTTGTTTGTAAAAAAAAAATATACAATAGTAATTTTATTCTATACTTCATTTCATAAAACTAGAAATAAAGTATAGAATTTATTCTTTCTTCATTTTCCTCTTTATAAACAAACTTATTATATTATAAACCATTAAAGGGTGTTGGTATCCTTATTAAAAATAAAGGTATTAAAGAAATATATATATATATATATATATATATATATATATATATATATGGGCTAATAAAAAGTTATGTTCAATAATTAAATAAAAATAAAAAGTCACTTGACAATATATCTGTGCATATGAAGATGCTAGTGTTACTTACTGCCCGAAATAAGTTTGGTTTTTTCCTTTACCACTTGGCTGCAAATTATATAAATCTCGGATTAGAAAATAATTTAAAATTTTGTAATATTCATTTTTTATTTTTTTCCCAAAATTTGTTATTCATGTTCATGTTAGTTATTTTAAATCATAGCAGAACAACCCATTTAAATTATATCATGATTTTCATCCCGGAGTGTGGTAAGTTACGAAACTGAGTGCATTTGGCACTTCAAAAGATAATGTGCAGAGTTAATAATTGTTTATAGAAAAATTAATTATATTAAATTATGAATCTATGAAATTTTACTTGTTTTGATTTTCCTACAAACGGTTACTAATTACTAATTATGAATCTATGATGTCCTTCCTAAGATTTTCTTGTAAGGGAATACTAATTACTCTTATGCGATTGGTGATCAAATTCATATATAACTTTAAGTAAATATTTATTTTAGTTTTGTAAAGATATGTGCGACGTTACATTAGTATATTAGTACAATATTAAATTGCTCCCAAAAAATTAGTCCTTTAGTGAAAATTAATTATAGGTGACAAAGTGATCTATTAACTTACCAATTATCTAATTCATATTAAAATCTAACTCAATCCATTTAATTAAAATAATAAATTTAGTAAATAGATTGAATTAAATTAGTTTTAATTAATGAATGTACTCATTACACTAACCATTCATTAAATATCTAATTTTATAATTTACTAATGATCCATTGGGAGAAAGAGTTTAACAAAAAATGATTTTAAATCGGTGATGGGACTATCCATTCATTATTCATTTAATAGATCATGAAGAGATTAAATTTTTTTAATAAATGTTTAATAGATCTTAGATAGATTAATAATTTATTTTTTATTCATTTATTATAATATACTTTAAAATTCATCCAATCTATTTATTTTGCCACCCTTATAATTAATGCAATGAGTTTTGTCCTTTTTACTGTAACTTCTCTTGCTTGCGCAAATTCAAAGTCATTAGAGTGAATTAGTGGTAATGAATTTGAGTAATTTGTTGAAAGTCAAATTCAAATTTTCATACTGTGATTGAAAAGAAAAAATGTTAAGTTTATTTGAGTTTATCTTCATTAGTATATGTTTCATAGTGTTTATATTTTTAATTATTTACAAAAATATTTTGAAATAAAAAGTCCCTTTGTTTTTTTTAAGAAAAATAAAATATAGTTACGTTATAAATGATATTTGAATTCTTTATCATATTTATTCAAAAAAAAATATTTTTTATCAATTCCAACGATCATCTATGAAGGGAGGTAATTACTAGACAAAAACAAAATACCTTGCCCGAATCTTGAGAAACATATTGAGAAATGTAATTTTACACATTAGTTTTAGATATGATAATAAAAAAATTATATGCATTTTAAGAAACATATTGAGAAATGTAATCGTTTGCATCTTTTAACTATATGCCACAATTAAAGAAGTCAAAGAGAATTACATTGAGGGGTTTAATAAACACTTAATTGTACATAATATTTTTGGTTGAGTATATTTTGCCTTATTCTAATACATTCTTTAATTTGTGGGAAATATTTTTCCTAATAGAAGTATAGATGTAATTGTTCTAACAGTAAAAAAATTAGGATTAGATATAGTCATAGGTTAGAAAATAATATGATAATTTAAAGCATATAGTAAATTTATACCTTGTCATCAACGAGAGTCATATATATACTTATTAACTCTTTTTTTTTTACGTATATTTAGAGTGTTTTGTAATTTTGAAATTCACATTTTTATTTTTCAATCACGTATACTTGAAGAGAGATTACTAAGTATATTGATCATTGCATGATGATTGTATTCAAACATTATGAAATATAAAAGTTAAAATAGACTTCATAACTAATAAACTATGTGAATTTCAACTTGCAGATCTAATATAAATTCATGGACATTTTACATATTTGTTCATGTATTTCATCAAGGTCAACATTGCTTTATAAGTCTAATGCTTAATGCCTATTCTTTTACACTTGAGTTATGCCTCAAACGAACAAAGAGGACATCTACCAATTTGAGAATGAACTGACAAGAGATTTTTTGGATGTAGCAAGTAAGAGTGCTCAAGATCCAACTTAGTCCGGTAGCCTGACAAAAAAGTCAGGTTGAGTCTGAGTCTAAAAAATTTGGCCCGATATTTTTTTGGGTCGAGTTCGTATCATCCTGTGGGTTAACCCAACCTGATCCGAAGTTACGTAATATTTATGTTTTAAAATATCATCTTCTCTTTATTTTTTAAATTCATGCAAATATTACTATATTATAACTTAAATATTGAAAAAAAAATTATTTTAAGTTTCTTACTTTTAAAGCTTAAAATTTTATGACTTAATTAATTAATTAAACATATTAAAATATAAATTATACTTAAGTTTCAGGCCAACCCGATTCTGGCTCAATTCTATTATTTCAGCCATACACAGACCCAAGCATGATTGGGTTTGCTCAGGTCTAGGGTCGAGCTGAGTTAAGAATATTGGCCTAGTCAAAATTTCAGACTGAGTTCGAGTCAGGTAAAATCGAACCCAACCTGATCTGTGAGCATCCCTAATGGCAAGGTGCATCCCATCCTATTAAGAAAGAGAGGGTAGAGGACACATATTGAATGTGGCAATCTGAAATCTATGGAACAAATGCAACATTAAGGCGCCTTGTAAAACAAGATATGGCCATAAGGCTTTGAGGCCCTCTTTGGTATATAATATAAAGTTTAATACTTTAAATTTATATTATATGGTCTATTTTATTATATATTTGGGTGTGGCATTTAATAAGATAAATTTATTTGTTTCACTGATTTTTATCCAATGATTGTAAGATAAAATAATCAAATTTCAAGTGATCTGATAAAACCTGATAGGATTATTTCATATTAAGTTAAATAAAAATACAATATTCTAATTCCAAATATCCTAACCCTTGCCTTCATGTTTTCAACTTTATACAATCTTATACTATATTATCAAGTTTTATATTATTGAGTTTTATCTTGTACGATGTACCAAATAAGGTGAAAAGCTTATTTGGATGCATGATGGCCAAACAGGCATATAAGGAATTGAAGCCAAAATGCCCATATAGTTTTTGAAGTATATTTTAATGGCAGAGAATAAAGTCATGGTATCATTAAGTTAAACCTTTGAAACCTCTTTGAATGCATGATAGTCAAACGGCCATAACGCCCAAATGCCCACAAGGCTTTTAAAGCCTATTGTAATGGTTGATTACTGTAATTATTTGCTTGTTAATGCTGAAATAATATAATTTTATTTGTATAATTAACTGCAGCTGCAATAATATAATTTTAATTAGTGAGTTAATTACTTCTCAAGGCAATGTTATCTATGTATATAAATTCAAAAGAAAGTATCTCAATTGAATTTTTGAAATAGAAAGAAAAATCTACGTAAATTTTCAAAATTAAATAGAAGTGAACTGATAACAAAATTGTGGAAGTAGTTTAGAACTTGCCAGGCAAGTTCAATTGTTTGCCGAAAATAAATAAAAAGTTTAATTTTTAAGAAGAAATAGATTAAACTAAATAAAAAGATTAAACAGAAATTTAGTCTGTATTTTGTAGTTGTGCCACACTGCCACTTCCTTTTTCTTTTCTTTTTTAATTTTTTGAAAGACGTTACATGCATCCAAAAGGTTTCGGGGTTTGCTCACTAAATCAAGTTGGTGCTAAAACTCTATTATAACTTGAATTATTTAATACATTTTTTTCTTATTGTCCACTCCGCTGATTGCTCCAAGCTTTCCCATTCAAACGCATTTCTTATATCATATGAACAACTCTGCAAGATTGAAGAGACCAGAGAACAATCTGCTGATGATCACTTGCTTTGAGGCTAAATCTTGTCTCTAGGTTCATCAAAAAAAGTATCAAAGACATTTGATATTTGAAATAAGGCACTAATCATTAAATACCATTCATGCGGTCATGATTAGGGATGTCTATTGGGTTAGATTAACTCACGAACTCTCGAGTTTTAACCTAACTCAACCCATAATTACGAATTGGACTGGGTTCAAGAGTTAGGTTGAATTTAAAAATTTCTAGCCCAATGATGATGGGTTAGGTTGCTGGTTGAAAAATTTTCAACCCATTCAATCCAACTCAATCCATCTTTTTTTAATAAAAAATTATGTTATTTTTTTGATATTCAACTTACTAAACTTAATATTTTTTCTTTTCTTATCTCTCAGATCTTATATGACTTCTTACATTTGACTTTTGAGACTTGTGTTAATACTTCTTATGTTTAAGATTAATACTTATTATATTATATTTATGACTTGTGACTTATTGTATTCAATTTTTAGTTTATTTGAAATTTTATATATCATCTTTTGTTAAGACTTATTAAGTTATTTATTATGATGTGTGATAAATTTTTAATTTTATATGGATTTCGTCATTTATTTTAATAGATGAAATTTTTTTTAATGTATGTCAAACCCACGCATTTAATCCAATCCAACACAGCCCAACCCATGTATGTGGGTTGGATTTGTTCGGCTTTTAGAAAAGAAATCCCCAAACCCAACCCATTACTTTGATGAGCGAGTTGAGTGTAAAATCACCCCAAACCTAACTCAACTCACGGATACCCCTAGTCGAGATTGATTAAAAGTCATTGAATGGTTATTCCATTCCATGTCTCATTCTTTGAAATCAAGAATAAAGTATGGAATCCATTCCCTCCTATAGAGGTAGGATTGGAAATCTATACTCTATAGAATGATATTAAAATTATTTATTCCTAATATACCTTTAAAAATTTTATACAATTACACCTATTGTCCTTCTTTTTTTTTTGGTTATAAAATATTGTCATTTTTAATGTTTTTTAGTTTATGGTGTAATTTTTTTATTATCAAATTTTATGTATTTGATTACTTATTAATCTTGATGATATTTTAGTTAATTATTATAATTTTTAGTCCCGAAGTAAATTTTCTGTCTTTGATTTAAAAACTTATTTATATATACAAATAAATATGAAGTATTTCCTTAATATGATAATATTATTCTTTTAAAAAATGACAACATTTATTCTAATCAAATTATTAAAAAAATTAAAATTAAACATTGTTGTTAATTTTTAAAAGATTTTTTCTTATAAAAGATATTTATGTCATTTATATAAATTTTAATTTTATTTCACAGTAATTTTATGTACTAAATAGTATAGTGATTTGAAAAATATTATATTCTAAAAATTATCAAATTATAAAGTAAGAATGACTATTTTATTTTTTTTATTTTTATTTTATTCTAATTATATAAAATCGTCATTTTATATATTAAAGATTACATGAGGATTATCCTTGGAAGAAAAAATATTCATGTTTAAACTGTCAAAGATTCAAAGCCATTTCAGTTTTCACTTTTCACTAAAATGGTACTGGTCATGGCATTTACATCATCCACTCATTTCCATTTCTTTCTTTGATTTCCCACGTTTCCACAGCTAACACATTTTTGTATCTAAAAAATTTTGAGTGCATCTAAAAAATTTAACTCTCTTAAATACATGAAATTAATGTAAGTGTATGCTCTTAAAATTACTCAAAGAAGAATTTAGTCTCAATTAATATAAATGTAGGTGATGATACCGTTAACGTAAAAAACAAGAAAAAAGCAAGACTATACTCTTGTTATCCCTGACAACACAAGTGTGAATCTAATATTTGTTTCATCACATATCATTCCAACCCATAAGCAAAATTTATGTGTGCGTCGTGAAGTTATACATAGTGATTTTTTTATGAAAATATTTTTTTAAAAATTAAATGTAAAGAGAATGAAATATTAATAAATTTTTTGAGAAACTTAAAAAGAAGGCCATCTGTATTTAGGTGTGATTGAAGGTTGAGTTTGAGGATTTTCTTTTTAAAACTCAACTCAACCCAACCCGCACATGAGTGGGTTAGATTGGGTTGAACTCGTGAGTCTGGTATACATTAAAAAAAATTACTTACTAAAATAAATGCTAAAATTAATACAAAATTAAAAATTCAATACACACTATAATAAATCTTAACAAAAACTAACATATCAAGTTTTCAACAAGTCTCGAATAAGGTAAAGACTTAAATATAAAAAGTTTTAAACCTAAGAAGTTTTAAACATAACAAGTCTTAAGTATAATAAGTCTTAAACATATTATATATATGTGTGTGTGTGTATTGAAAAAATCTAACCCGCAACCTAACCAATCATTTATAGGTTGAGGATTTTAAAACATAACCCAATCTATCAATGGTGAATTAGGTTAACTCAAAACTTACAAATTCACATATTGACTCAATCCAATAAACAAGTTGTGTTCACTTAAGAAAAAATAAGTTGGAGTATATTTTGAATTTGAGTAATGTTATATGTATATACGATAATAACTCTCACATAAAGAGAAGCAAATGACTGAAAATTCTTGAATTAGGTATAAAGTAATGGATTTCAAATTTTCATCCATTCATTTCTTTTTCATGTGATGGTTATGTGATATTATTGTATATGCATCTAATTTACTTCAATTATACTTTTTGTTTTAAAAGATATAATAATATTATTTTAGTTTTGAATTTTTATTCTACATTTTTCCTTTCAGCTATGCTATATGGAGAAATTCTGCTATCCTGTGTAGGGGTGTTTGTGATTTGGTTTGATTTGATTTTGAGAAAAAAAATTATTTGAACCAAATTAATTTGTTTAGTTTGACTTTCTTATATTTGGTTTTGTTTTAATTGGAGAACTGAACCAAACCGTTTTCATTCAGTTTGGTTCAATTCGGACTAATTGGTTTTTTGTCAAATATTTTTTTCTTAAAAAAATCAAATTTAACTTGATTTTTTTCTTTTCATAACTCAATTAATTACAAATTAGCTTAAAAATGTTTATGAAAGCATAATCAAATAGATATAAATAACAAATTATCCTAAACATTTATATAGAAATAATAATAAATTAAAATCTAATTATATATAAGTATGTAATTATAAAAATATAAATGTATAATTATATAAATTCGATTTATTTTGATTTGGTTCGATTTTATAAATGAGAACTGAAAATCAAACTAAACTAATCGGATTTACAAAAAAAGATAATACAAATAAAATCAATAATTTCGGTTTTGTTCAGTTTTTAATTTTTCAGTTTGGTTTTTTTTATTTAGATCGGTTTAGTTCCGTTATGAACGATCCTAATCCTCCCAGAGGAAATCATCTGGCTTCATCCCTACCAATAGAAACATGTCATTTAAATTTTGTGAGCCCACACGACTTTAACTTACAAAATTTACTAACCACAGTTATAGCATTGGTGAAAAAACTTACTGGCAATTCACAAAAATGATAAATGGACCCACATTTAAATAAAATTAACTTCACACATATTAACTTCTTTTTTTTTAACAAATCAAACAAATATTTTTTGTCTCTTCCTGCGTAAGTTAGTGTTGGTTCTGTAAGGATATATTTAGATAGAAGAGTTTGAAAAGAATAGAAAAAAATGATAAATTTTTTATTTTAATTAAAAATTCTTTTTATTTAAAATTTTTTTAAAATAAAAGTATAAAGTGAAAAATATCCACCTTTGCTTTTTCTCAGTAGCACCTGTCAATGACTGTCTTCTAAACTTTTGCTTACTCAAAACTGGAAATGGAAAAGAAAAAAAGTCAATTTGCAACTTCTTTTATATGGTGAACCACAATTCTCATCGGCTACTCGTTTCTTAAAACTTTGTTTGGATATTTATTGTAAGTAAAAGAAAATACGATAAGATAGAATGAAATATGATAGAATGAAATGAAGTTCTTCTATTTTTGTTTGGATATTTAACAATAAAATAGAAGAAAGTTTCTATTCATTATTTGAAAACTCCAACATAAACTAATAAACATAAAGGGAATGATAAAACTTATTAGTTCATTTTATCTTTTACCTCCTAATTTGGGAGGGAATAAAAATAAAGATATGAAGTAGAATAAAATAAAATGAAATCTACTCAATTCTATTACATTCCATGCTATTTTTAAAAACTCAAATAATGAAACTTTTTACCATTCCATTTTATTACTTTTCATCCAATACCACTAATCTAAATAAATCTTAAAGTTTTCACTATACTGGATAATAGAATTTATGTCAGATACATTACCAGAAAAAAAAAAAACAGAATTTATGTTAGAGAAGCATATAGTATTAATTTATGTTATATATATTATTGAGTCATGAAACGGTTATATAATTAATTGTTGTTTTGGATCTTTTTGACAATAATAATATGAAGATTTAAATTTATCACTTCGTAGAAACTATTCAAATGAATTCTACTTCAACCTCACCTGTTGCTATTTTTTCTCGTTGTGCAGGAAGAAATCATCGAATCGTGGTGCACCACAATGATGGTGCCGAGATTTGAAAAGACTGAAAAGAAGAAAATGTTTTTTTTTTCTGGCCATTTACTAATTTCACGTTAATATATTTACGATTAGAAGCTTGAGTTTATTCTAATTTTTGTTGATAAATTTTTGTTTATGAAAGGAAGCTTTAAACCGGACATGTCCTCACCCACCAGCATGAGTCCGTAACTATCACCAAATAATCTATTCCAAGAAGTGCTTTATCTTGAAATAATAAGTAATGCTAACACCTTTCTTCACCTGTAAATTGTATTTTATAATTTTATGATAAAAGTATTTTTGAATTAATTTTTGCATTAATTCATCAATAACAAGGTTAAGTGGGTGATTGATAACATATTATTTTTTAAAAAAGAGTCACTTTTTATTTAAATTCTCTTAAAAAAATTTTAATTTTAGGTTATTTCAAATATAAAATAAATAATTCAAACCTACGATAAGTTGAAAATTGAGCATGTTTACACAAATAAAAAAAAACTTGTTTAAAATGCAAAAAGCATCCCTTCAATTATAGGTCATTCTTAAAAAATCTTTTATACTTTAAAACTTAATAACTCAACTCTTTAAACTCATCAAACCGTATATGTTAATTTCTTATATAAAAGTTTCTTAGACATGCAAAGGAGATTCAATTTGTATTAGAATGTATGTTTTGATAAATTAAGAATGTTGTATTACTGAGTTTAAAAATATAAAAAAAAATTTAAAAAAATTTCTCATATATAAAGGAAATTTTTTGTATTTTCGCTCAAATAAAAAACTTTTCGGGCAAGCTTATCAGAGCCTCTTGCTCTTTTTCTATTATAATCCTTCTAAAAACTCTTGATGATGTCGACATTATTTGTTGGTAGGATCAACTCTACATAGGATAAAAAGAAGGACGCTTACTTTTTCATTTTATTTTCTTGGAATTTGGTTAAATTTGACTAAGCCTTATATTAGACTTACTTTATGGTCATTTTCATTCTTTTTAGTTTTATTTTTTACACGTGCGCATTTCACTTGGTGTTAAGAAATTTTCATAAAAGTAAGGTTGTTACACCAATCAGGGAAAAATAAAATACATGAAAAAAAGCTAATGACATAAGCGTAGTGATAACGGTACAAAACCAGTCACAGCCCTCGAGGCATTGAAAAGCAAGACGTTGTGTATGTGGTTATTATCAAAGTTCTGAAAATTGAACCGGTTACTGAATTGGCTGAAGTACTGATTCAAGGTTTAATGGTTCAACCGTGATCGAATCGGAATATAATTAAATATATATTTATATTTATATATAAATATAAGTATATAGATATATATATATATATATATATAATACTAATAAAATAAGTAAAAATTATAAAAATATAATACAAATTAATAATAAAATTATTTGAAACATTAAAAAATAGTGTCATAAAGTAAAAAAATATTATATTCATATAAGTAACACAACATTAATCTACATAACATACAAATTAACTAAAATAAATATAATTTACATAGTTCACAACTTATAATTTTATACTAACATAATATTAATCTATCATCATAGTCAATCATACTAACAATAATAATATTAAACAAGTAAACAATACAAATTTAACAATATTCTATCAAAAGAGAAAATACTTATAAAATAAGCAAATCAACTAAATCTCAATTTGTATATCATCAACAAAGTTCTAAAATTCAAATTAGTCATTAAATCAGTGAATGAGCTAATTCATTATTCAATAGTTTTACTGTAGTAAAACTAATAATATAATTAAATATATTTTACATTTATATTTATATATATTAAAATTTTAATATATATACTAATTAATATATATATATATATATACACACACACATACTTTTTTAAACATTTTATATATTTTATAAATATATTACTCATGAAGGATCATACTAAGAAGTCATGTATTTTTTGTTGATACTAAGAGTTAAAAAAAATAGAATTTTGGTTGACAAAAGATGTTAAGTATTTTAACTATTTTCTTATAGTATATAAAAAAGTAAAGGCACCATATGAGTATAAGAACATGTTGGTTTGGTGGTTAGCAATGTGGGAGGCAATTCCCAGGACCCGTGTTCGAACCTGGCAGCTTACGTTTTGGTTTCAAAAATGCAAATTTGAACCGGGAACCAGCCAAACCGTGACCGGTTCATCCGGTTTGGCCAGTTTGGCGGTTCATTATCAGTTTTCAACACCTCCGACTCTGTGAGCCTGACCGAACCGGCCAAATAATCGGTTTCCGGTTCAACCGGTCCGACCGGCCAGTTCAGTCCGGTTTTCAGAACATTGGTTATTATAGCTGAGGTCACAACTTTAAGCAACACTTACTTGCTGAGGAAACAAAATTCTCTTTTCTACTTGCCACCTTATTAATTGTGCTTTACAGAATTCCTACAAATTGGATCTATTTTAATAAATGAAGAAAAATCCTAAGGTCTTTATCTTCACTACCCATATACAGCCAGTTTGGCTGAGATGATTTTCAAAGCAAATGTGCATTGGCATGTTTTTCAAGAGTGTTTCGCAAAAAGAGCTCAATAGCTCCTGTGGTCAAACGAACGTGAGCGTTAGTCTTCAAGCAATACAAATAGGCACATGGTACCCATATTCCAGTAGTGAGAAATGTGTTGGACAAATACTTTTTAAGTTTAGTATGATAATTAATTAAAGATATCAATTTTAAAATTTATTAATGGAGGAATTAAATTTAGGAAAATATTTCAATAATAAATATAAATTTAATAAAATTTCAAGTTATATAGAGCATGTTTTTTATGTTTAGTCGGATATTTTTATCTTTTTGATATCTTTCTCATTAAAAAAGAAATTATTCAGTGAAATTGACTCTCTTAATTAATTTATCTTAAAAAATTTATATCCTTGTATAATAATTCACTCTTTTTATTTGCTAGAGTAGTTTTATGCCTCTAAAAACACTCTAAAGACTTAACCAAATTGATGTGTCGGCCACAATAGCACCATCATATAGCTTCAGTGAGTCTCTGACTTGGTTTTACCCTTAGCCTTAAAGAAATGTTGTGATGAGAAAATACATACATTTAGAGTTTATTTTCTTAAGAGATTTGGTTTCAATCTTTATTGATTTCATGTTTCTTAGTTTGGATTTGTTTATTGTTTTTTCCTTGTGTACTTTGTGATTCTTTTTGTCGTGATGGAGCCAGAGTTATAGATAAAGAGAGAAGTGTCAGATTTAGAGTTCTTGAACCCATAAGAGAGCAAAAAGTCACGCAAGGCATGGTAACAAGTGCGCGGTGCCTGTTTGAAGCCATACAAAGCCTTGTTAAGTTTGCAAACATGATTAGGTAAGGAACGATGAATAAACCCCAACGGTTGGGCCATATAAATGTCTTCAAAAATGGTGCCATGAAGGAATGCATTGTTGACGTTTGTTTGATCGACACTCCAACCTTTTAAGAGAGAGACACACAGGACCAATTTAATCGTTTGAGGCTTGATGACTGAACTGAAAGTTTCTTTGAAGTCGACACTTGGGCGTTAATGAAAGCCTTTGGCTACCAAGTGAGATTTGTATCTAACAATAGAGCCATATGAATTGTGTTTGAGTCAAAAAACCCACTTGTTACCAATAATATTAAACTCTGGCTTTGACAGAACAAGAGTCCATGTGTCATTAGCCATTGGAGCAGTAAATTTAACAAACATAACCTGCTTCCATTCAGAGTGTTTAAAAGCTTGAGATACACATGTGGGTTCCACCTGGGGGGAGGAGATATTTGGAAACTTGAAATAGGTGCTTAGGTTTAAAGATGCCAGCTTTCCCATGGGTCACCATTGGGTGAGAAGGAACTAGGACTTATTGCAGGGAGGAGGCGCTGCTTCCGCGAGGCTATATGACAATGTGTTGATGACTAATGAAAAAGATAAAGGAAAGTGGGCTGATATGAGAAAGGCGGACTGAGATTCAGGATTGACAATAGATAATATGGGATTGGGAGAGACAGGTGATGCACAAGACACGGGATTAGGAATTAAGGGAGACGCACATTGTATGAGATTGTTGGGCAGAGATGGAGGAGAGAAATTAGAGTATGACATGTGTACAAGTGGAGCCGTGATGGTGGCAGATTACATGGGATATGTAGAATGTTGACATTGTGATTTGAATTGGATAAAGCACGTGTAGAATGAAAGAGAGGAGCGATATCAAGATAGAAATTTGGGGAATTAGATAAGGAAAAGAATTTGGAAAAAACTGGAGAGGAAAAGAGAAGTGTATCTTTGACAAAAGTAACATGTCGTAACACAAGAAATCTGTGAGACTTGAAATTGTAACAAATATAGGCACTCTGAGTGGTACTATAACCCACAAAAACACACAGTTGGGACCTAGGATCCAATTTATTGTTGACATATTGAGTGAGTCAAGGATAGCAAAGACAACGAAATATTTTTAATTTATTGTAGTTAGGATCAAATTTAAAAAGGACTTGAAATGAGAATTGCATTTTCAAAACTCGAATTGGTAACCAATTTATTAAATATGCAGTAGTTTGCAAAGTATGACTCCAAAAGGAATGAGAGAAAGAGGCATGATTGAGTAGGCAATGAGCCATTTCAACCAAATGATGGTGCTTTCTTTCGAATAAACTGTTATGTTCTAGGGTATAAGATGGAGTTGTCAAGTGAGAGAAACCATTAAACTGAAGGAAAGAATGCAACTTAAGAAATTCTCCACCATTATCAATATAAAGAGTTTTAATTTTGGTATTGAATTGATTTTCGACTAATGATTTGAAAGTGGAAAAAATGGTAGAAACATCATATTTGTCTTTACGGGGATACAGCCAAACATATTTTGAGAATTGATCAATAAAGATGACATAATAAGAAAAATCATCAATTGAATTCAAAGGGACAGGACCCCAAACATCAGAGTACACAATTTGTAAAGGATGAGTACTAACTAAACTAGATTTAGAAAAAGGAAGCTTATGACTCTAATTAGAAAGACATGCACAACAACTTTTATTTGGAGACGAAAATGGTAGATTGTAAGACTTGAGAACATAATCTAGTGTGCAATTAGCAGGGTGACCAAGACAATGATGCCAAAGTTGAAAGGACGGGGAAGACTTGACATGAGCAGCAAATGGAGACTTGGACTGTGGTGAGAGTTCATACACGTTGTCTTCATTTAACCCACGAAGCAGTGTCCCCCCGTGCTCGGAGCATTCATCTCAAAGTGCCATGGAAAAAATTCAATAGAAACATCATTAGTTTGGCGGAACTGAGAGATGAAAAGAAGATTATGGAAAACAAAGGAAACACATAAAACATTGGATAGATGAAGGGGTTTGGAAGAAATAGGAAGAGAGTTAGAGCCTGAGAGAGTGATGGGAAGGCCTGTACCATTGGCAAGTAGGAGTTGATCACTGCCAGAGTAGTAATCTTTGAAAGACAAAGTGCTGAGATCATTTGTAATATGGTGTGAGGCCCCACAGTCTAGAAGCCATGTTGGAAGATAAGAGGAAGCAAAATTGGCAGTTAGCACAATGAATTTAGGTGGATACAAATGTATTTTGCAGCAAGTTTTGGCCGTGTGGCCCCTCTTGTCACAAAACTGATAAATCAATGGAGGCGAGGAAGGGGCGACTACTTACTAGAGCTCAGACCATTGTGGGTAGCCATAGGTGATTTCCCTTTCCCACTAGAGTGGTCAACATGATGCGCAAAATTAGTAATTGTTGGACTAGCACCAGTGAAACAATCTTCTAGGAGAAGATAAACTTCGTAGCCTATAAGTTTGTCAAAAAGTTCATGGAATGAGATAGGAGTGTGACAAGTCTGCATAACAGCAGAAAATTTGCAGAAAGATGGACCCAAGCCGTTAAGGGCATGGATAACCAAATCTAGATTATTAATTGGATGACCAATCAGGGCCAATTTTTTAGAGATTGTCTTGATGGAGTGTAGATACTCCTTAACAGAGGATGTTCCTCGAGATGTGGAATTTAAATGTTCCTTGAGAGACATGATACGAGAACACGAATAATTGGCATAGGCATGCTGAAGAATGAGCCAGGCGTGAGCAGTAGCGTCAGTAGAGGAGATGAGAGCACGAGTCTCAGCCTCACAAAAGCCAAAGATGGCAAGATATAGGAGGTGATCCTATCGAACCCAGTATGAGTGAGAGCCGGCTTTGGGACACTAGTATTGTTCTGACGAGTATAGGAATGTGGGTAGGAGGAGTCTCCATTGACATACCCCATAAGATCATTAGCAATAAGGAGAGATCTGAACTAACTAACGGCACCATGCTGGGTAGTTAGTGCCTTGAAGTTTGATAGGGAGTTGAGTGATAGTATTAAAGTGAACAAGGCCTTTTGGATTAGACGGAGGAGATAGGGCAGTGGTGGTGCTTGTTTGATCAAGAATAAAGGAAGAGTCGACAGCCATAATTGTGGATTGAGAATGCTGATGAATCAAACACTCTGATACCATATAGAGATTTGGAGGAGTGAATAGAATTGTATTACATTCAAAATGAGATACAAGAAATATAAATACATACAAGAATTAAAACTGAATAAATAAAAAATTTCTTGAAATTAGGGATATATAAATATATTATTAAATAATAATATAAAACAATTGTACAATGACACTAGATCAAAAATAACTAAATTAACTAAATCAAAATTTTAACTCATTTTTGAATGACTCAAGATTTGAAATATTTTGCGAAGTGTTAAGAAAATTGTCAAGTCAAAAAGGCCTATGAATAAAAGCAAATTCATACTCAAGTCTTCTCCGTTATAATATTGTCGAGACAGATCATGTTTATATTAATTCAAGTCAATAAAAGTCAGTTTCGTGGAATATGAATACACCACAACAACCCACACATATATTAAATATTCAAAAGGTATCTGCCTTTGCTTTTCCTCAGTAGCACCTGTCAATGACAGTGTCTTCTAAACTTTGCTTATTCAAAATTGGAAATGGAAAAGAACAGCAAGTCAATTTGCAGCTTCTTTTTCCATCGTGAACCACAACTCATCAGCTACGCGTTTCCTTCAGGTTCCACTATATTGGGTTATATAATTTATGTTTGATAAGTATATTAATTTTTTAGGTTATATATTATTGAGTCATGGAACGGTTATGTAATTGTTGTTTTGGAACTCTACTTCATTTCACCTGTTGCTATTTTCTCTCATTGTGCTGGAAGAAATCATCGAATCGTGGTGCTCCACCTCAAATGTTGGTGCCGAGATTCCATTTGAAGATCTGATTGAAAAGCTTAAAATGAAGAAAATGCTTTTCTAGCCATTTACTAATTTCAGGGTTAATATATTTTAGTATTAGTGGGTTGACTTCATTCTATCTTTTTGTTTTTCTTTATTTTCTTATCCAATTAAATGTATATGAAAGGAAGCATCAAACCGGACATGTTCCTAACCCACCATCTCAGGTTCGTGTATCACCAAATAATCTATTCCAAGAGTTGATTTATCTTAGAAATGAAAAGTAAAGCCAATCATGTTTGGTATCATAAAAAGAAAAGAAATAAAATAGGAGTGAGAATAGAGAAAAAAATAAGAATTATATAAATAAAAAATGATATTTCTTACAGATTAGATGTTCATTATTTAATTTTTTTATCAAATAAAAAAATAAAGATATTTCATTTTCATTCTCATTTCTTTTTCATTATACCGAAACAGCTTTGTAGCTGTAATTTTTTTTTTTTGCTTATATATTTTTACTATAAGAGTATTTTTAAATTAATTCTTGTATTAATTAAAATTATGTTTTCATTCTTGAATTAGGTGTAAAGTAATGGATATCAAATTTTCATTCATTCATTTCTTTTTCACATGATTTACGTGATATTATTGTATATGCATCTAATTTACCTCAATTATACTTTTTTGTTTTAAAAGAGATATAATAATATTCTTTTAGTTTTGAATTTCCATTCTACATTTTTCGTTTCAGCTATGTTATATGGAGAAATTCTATTGTCCTGCATAGGGGTGTTTGCAGTTTGGTTTAATTTAATTTTGAGGAGAAAAATCATTTGAACTAAATCAATCGGTTTGGTTTAATTTTCTTATATTCAGTTTTGTTTTAATTGGAGAACTGAGTCAAACTATTTCGAACTAATCAATTTTTTGTCAAATATTTTTTTTTTAAAAAAATCAAATTTAACTTGACTTTTCTTTTTTCATAACTCAATTAATTACAAATTAGCTTAACAATATTTATAAAAGCATAATCAAATAAATATAAATAACAAATTATCCTAAACATTTATATAAAAATAATAATAAATTAAAATCTAATTATATATAAATATGTAATTATAAAAATAAAAATATATAATTATATAAATTTAGTTTAGTTTGATTTAGTCCGGTTTCATAAATGAGAATTGAAAATCAAACTAAACCAATTAGTTTGTATAAAAAAATAACACAAACAAAACCCATAATTTCCGTTTTGTTTAGTTTTCAATTTTTTGGGTTGGTTTTTTTTATTTAGATCGGTTTAACTCATTATGAACGATCATAATCCTCCTTTCATCTCGCTTCCTCCCTACCAATAAAAACATGTCAATTAAATTTTGTGAGCGCACATAACTTTAACTTCCAAAATTTACTAACCGCAGTTATAGCATTGGTTAAAAAACTTACTGGCAATTCACAAAAATGATAAATGGACCCACACATGTTAACTTTTTTTTAACAAATCAAACAAATATTTTTTGTCTCTTCCTACGTAAGTTAGTATTGGTTCTATAAGAATATATTTAGATGAAAGAATTTAAAAAGAATAAAAAAATGATAAATTTTTTATTTTAATTAAAAATTCTTTTTATTTCAAATTTTTTAAAATATAAGTATAAAGTGAAAAATATCCACCTTTGCTTTTTCTCAGTAGCACCTGTCAATGACTGTCTTCTAAACTTTTGCTTACTCAAAACTGGAAATGGAAAAGAAAAATAAGTCAATTTGCAACTTCTTTTCTACGGTGAACCATAATTCTCACTGGTTACTTGTTTCTTAAGATTTTATTTGGATATTTATGATAAGTAAAATAAAATAAAATAAGAGAGAATGAAATATGATAGAATGAAATAAAATTTTACTATTATTATTTAAATATTTAACAATAAAACGAAGAAAAGTTTCTATTTATTATTTAAAAATTCTAATAGAAACTAATAAAAATAAAAAGAATGATAATACTTATTAGTTCATTTTATTTTTTATCTCTTAATTTGAAAAGGAACAAAAATAGATATATAGAGTGGAATAAAATGGAATGAAGTCCACCCAATTCTATTCCATTTTATTCAATTTTTAAAAACTCAAATAATAATACTTCTTATCATTTCATTTCATTACTTTTCATCGCAAACCACTAATCCAAATAAATCTTAAAGTTTTCACTATACTAGATAATATAATTTATGTCAGATATATTACCAAAAAAAAAAGAATTTATGGTAGAGAAGCATATAGTATTAATTTATGTTATATATATATTATTGAGTCATGAAACGATTATATAATTAATTGTTGTTTTGGATCTTTTTTGACAATAATAATATGAAGATTTAAATTTACCACCTCGTAGAACCTATTCAAATGAATTCTACTTCAACCTCACCTGGTGCTATTTTTTCTCGTTGTGCTGGAAGAAATCATCGAATCATGGTGCACCACAATGATGGTGCCGAGATTTGAAAAGACTGAAAAGAAGAAAATGTTTTTTTTGTCTGGCCATTTACTAACATATCAAGTTTTCAACAAGTCTCAAATAAGTTAAAGACTTAAATATAACAAGTTTTAAACTAAAGAAGTTTTGAACATAACAAGTCTTAAGTAAAATAAGTCTTAAATATATTATATATGTGTGTGTGTGTTAAAAAAATTTTAACCCATAACCTAACCAATCATTTATGGGTTGAGGATTTTAAAACCTAACTCAATCTATCAATGGTGAGTTAGGTTAACTCAAAACTTACAAATTCATAGATTGACTCAATAAACAAGTTGTATTCACTTAAGAAAAAATAAGTTGGAGTATATTTTGAATTTGAGTAATGTTATATGTGTATACAATAATAACTCTCACATAAAGAGAAGCAAATGACTGAAAATTCTTGAAATAGGTATAAACTAATGGATATCAAATTTTCATCCATTCATTTCTTTTTCATGTGATGGTTATGTGATATTATTGTATCTGCATCTAATTTACTTCAATTATACTTTTTGTGTTAAAAGATATAATAATATTCTTTTAGTTTTAAATTTTTATTCTTCATTTTTTCCTTTTAGCTATGCTATATGTAGAAATTTTGCTGTACTCTTTAGGAGTATTTGGTATTTAGTTTAATTTGATTTTGAGGAGAAAAATTATTTGAACCAAATTAATCTATTTGGTTTGATTTTCTTATATTCGATTTTGTTTTAATTGGAGAATTGAACCAAACTGTTTTCATTCGGTTTGATTCGGTTCGGACTAATCAATTTTTTGTCAAATATTTTTTTCTTAAAAAAATCAAACTTAACTTGACTTTTTTCTTTTCATAACTCAATTAATTATAAATTAGCTTAAAAATATTTATAAAAGCATAATCAAATAGATATAAATAACAAATTATCCTAAACATTTATATAGAAATAATAATAAATTAAAATCTAATCATATATAAGTATATAATTATAAAAATATAAATATATAATTATATAAATTCGATTTGATTTGATTTGGCTCGGTTTTATAAATGAAAACTAAAAATCAAACCAAACTAATCGGTTTACATAAAAAGATAACACAAATAAAATTGATGATTTTGGTTTTGTTTAGTTTTCAATTTGTCGGTTCGGTTTTTTTTTTTTTGGTTTAGATCAATTTAGTTCCATTACGAACGATCCTAATCGTCCTAGAGGAAATAATCTCGCTTCCTCCCTACCAATAAAGCATGTCATTTAAATTTTGTATGCCCACACAACTTTAACTTACAAAATTTACTAACCACAGTTATAGCATTGGTAAAAAAACATACTGGCAATTCACAAAAATGATAAATGGACCCACACTTAAATAAAATTAACTTCACACATATTAACTTTTTTTTTAACAAATCAAACAAATATATTTTGTTTTTTCCTGCATAAGTTAGTATTGGTTCTGTAAGAATATATTTGGATGGAAGAGTTTTAAAAAAATAGAAAAAATGATAATTTTTATTTTAATTAAAAATTCTTTTTATTTGAATTTTTTTTAAAATAAAAGTATAAAGTGAAAAATATCCACCTTTGCTTTTTCCCAGTAGCACCTGTCAATGACGATCTTCTAAACTTTTGGTTACTCAAAACTGGAAATGTAAAAGAAAAACAAGTCAATTTGCAACTTCTTTTCTACGGTGAGCCACAATTTTCAATGGCTACTCATTTCTTAAAGCTTTGTTTGGATATTTATGATAAGTGAAATAAAATGCGATAAGATAGAATGAAATATGATAGAATAAAATAAAATTTTTATACTATTATTTAGATATTTAGTACTAAAATATAAGAAAGTTTATATTTATTGTTTGGAAACTCAAACGAAAACTAATAAAAATAAAGGGAATGATAAGACTTATTAGTTTATTTCATCTTTTACCTCTTAATTTGGGAGAAAACAAAAATAGAGATATAAAGTAGAATAAAATAGAATGAAGTTCACCTAATTTCATTTCATTCCATTATATTTTTAAAAACTCAAACAATTATATTTTTTACTATTCTATTTCATTACTTTTCATCCCATACCACTAATCCAAATAAATCTTAAAGTTTTCACTATACTGGATAATAGAATTTATGTCAGATACATTACCAGAAAAAAAAACAGAATTTATGTTAGAGAAGCATATAGTATTAATTTATGTTATACATATTTTGTTGTTTTGGATTTTTTTTTACAATAATAATATGAAGATTTAAATTTATCACCTCGTGGAAACTATTCAAATGAATTCTACTTCAACCTCACTTGGTGCTATTTTTTCTCGTTGTGCAGGAAGAAATCAGCGAATCGTGGTGCACCACAATGATGGTGCCAAGATTTGAAAAGACTGAAAAGAAGAAAATGTTTTTCTTTTTTATCTCGCTATTTACTAATTTCAAGGTTAATAGTAAAAGGTTAATATATTTACGATTAGAAGCTTGAGTTTATTCTAGTTTTTGTTGATAAATTTTTGTTTATGAAAGGAGGCTATAAACCGGACATGTCCTCACCCACCATCATGAGTCCGTGACTATCACCAAATAATCTATTCCAAGAAGTGCTTTATCTTGGAATAATAAGTAATGCCAATACCTTTTCTTCACCTGTAAATTATATTTTCTAATTTTATGATAAAAGTATTTTTGAATTAATTTTTACATTAATTCATCAATTAGCAAGGTGAAGCGGGTGATTAATAACAGATTATTTTAAAAAAAAGTCACTTTTTTTTAATTCTTTTAAAAGAATTTTGATTTTAGATTATTTTAAAAATAAAATAAATAATTCAAACCTACGATAAGTTGGAGATTGAGCATGTTTACACAAAAAAATAAAAAAAAACTTGTTTAAAATGCTAAAAGAATCCCTCTAATTATATTTTGAAACTTAATAATTTAACTCTTTAAACTTATCAAACCATACCTATTAACTTCTTACATAAAGGTTTTTTAAATATGTAAAGGAGATTCAATTTGTATTAGAATGTATGTTTTGATAAATTAAGAATATTGTATTGCTGAATTTAAAAGTATAAAAAAAAATTAAAAAAATTTCTCGTATATAGAGGAGATTTTTTGTATTTTCGCCCAAATAAAAAACTTTTCAAGCAAGCGTATCAGAGCCTCTTACTCTTTCTCTATTATAGTCCTTCTGAAAACTCTTGATGATGTCAACATTATTTGTTGCTAGGATCAACTCTACATAGGATAAAAAGAAGGACACTTACTTTTGCATTTTATTTTCTACGAATTTGGTTAAATTTGACTAAGCCTTATATTAGACTTACTTTATGGTCATTTTCATTCTTTTAATTTTCATTTTTTACACGTGCGCATTTAACTTGGTGTAAAGGAATTTTCATAAAAGTGAGGTCGTTACACCAATGAGGGAATAATATACTACATGAAAAAAAGCTATTGACATAAACGTGGTGATAACGGTACAAAACCAGTCACAGCCCTCGAGGCATTGAAAAGCAAGACGTTGTGCATATGGTTATTATAGCTGAGGTGACAACTTTAAGCAGCACTTGCTGAGGAAACAAAATTCTCTTTTCTACTTGCCACCTTATTAATTGTGCTTTACAGAATTCCTACCAAATTGGATCTATTTTAATAAATGAAGAAAAATCTTAAGGTCTTTATCTTCACTACCCATATACAGCCAGTTTGGCTGAGATGATTTTCAAAGCAAATGTGCATTGGCATGTTTTTCAAGAGTGTTTCGCAAAAAGAGCTCAATAGCTCCTGTGGTCAAACGAACGTGAGCGTTAGTCTTCAAGCAATACAAACAGGCACATGGTACCCATATTCCAGTAGTGAGAAATGTGTTGGACAAATACTTTTTAAGTTTAGTATGATAATTAATTAAAGATATCAATTTTAAAATTTATTAATGGAGGAATTAAATTTAGGAAAATATTTCAATAATAAATATAAACTTAATAAAATTTCAAGTTATATAGAGCATGTTTTTTATGTTTAGTCGGATATTTTTATCTTTTTGATATCTTTCTCATTAAAAAAGAAATTATTCAGTGAAATTGACTCTCTTCATTAATTTATCTTAAAAAATTTATATCCTTGTATAATAATTCACTCTTTTTATTTGCTAGAGTAGTTTTATGCCTCTAAAAACACTCTAAAGACTTAACCAAATTGATGTGTCGGCCACAATAGCACCATCATATAGCTTCAGTGAGTCTCTGACTTGGTTTTACCCTTAGCCTTAAAGAAATGTTGTGATGAGAAAATACATACATTTAGAGTTTATTTTCTTAAGAGATTTGGTTTCAATCTTTATTGATTTCATGTTTCTTAGTTTGGATTTGTTTATTGTTTTTTCCTTGTGTACTTTGTGATTCTTTTTGTCGTGATGGAGCCAGAGTTATAGATAAAGAGAGAAGTGTCAGATTTAGAGTTCTTGAACCCATAAGAGAGCAGAAAGTCACGCAAGGCATGGTAACAAGCACGCAGTGCCTGTTTGAAGCCATACAAAGCCTTGTTAAGTTTGCAAACATGATTAGGTAAGGAACGATGAATAAACCCCAACGGTTGGGCCATATAAATGTCTTCAAAAATGGTGCCATGAAGGAATGCATTGTTGATGTTTGTTTGATCGACACTCTAACCTTTTAAGAGAGAGACACACAGGACCAATTTAATCGTTTGAGGCTTGATGACTGAACTGAAAGTTTCTTTGAAGTCAACACTTGGGCGTTGATGAAAGCCTTTGGCTACCAAGTGAGATTTGTATCTAACAATAGAGCCATCTGAATTGTGTTTGAGTCAAAAAAACCCACTTGTTACCAATAATATTAAACTCTGGCTTTGACAGAACAAGAGTCCACGTGTCATTAGCCATTGGAGCAGTAAATTTAACAAACACAACCTGCTTCCATTCAGAGTGTTTTAAAAGCTTGAGATACACATGTGGGTTCCACCTGGGGGGAGGAGATATTTGGAAACTTGAAATAGGTGCTTAGGTTTAAAGATGCCAGCTTTCCCATGGGTCACCATTGGGTGAGAAGGAGCTAGGACTTATTGCAGGGAGGAGGCGCTGCTTCTGCGAGGCTATATGACAATGTGTTGATGACTAATGAAAAAGATAAAGGAAAGTGGGCTGATATGAGAAAGGCGGACTGAGATTCAGGATTGACAATAGATAATATGGGATTGGGAGAGACAGGTGATGCACAAGACATGGGATTAGGAATTAAGGGAGACGCACATTGTATGGGATTGCTGGGCAGAGATAGAGGAGAGAAATTAGAGTATGACATGTGTACAAGTGGAGCCATGATGGTGGCAGATTATATGGGATATGTTAGAATGTTGACATTGTGATTTGAATTGGATAAAGTACGTGTAGAATGAAAGAGAGGAGCGATATCAAGATAGAAATTTGGGGAATTAGATAAGGAAAAGAATTTGAAAAAAACTGGAGAGGAAAAGAGAAGTGTATCTTTGACAAAAGTAACATGCCGTAACACATGAAATCTGTGAGACTTGAAATTGTAACAAATATAGGCACTTTGAGTGGTACTACAACCCACAAAAACACACAGTTGGGACCTAGGATCCAATTTATTGTTGACATATTGAGTGAGTCAAGGATAGCAAAGACAACCAAATATTTTTAATTTATTGTAGTTAGGATCAAATTTAAAAAGGACTTGAAATGAGAATTGCATTTTCAAAACTCGAATTGGTAACCGATTTATTAAATATGCAGTAGTTTACAAAGTATGACTCCAAAAGGAATGAGAGAAAGAGGCATGATTGAGTAGGCAATGAACCATTTCAACCAAATGACGGTGCTTTCTTTCAAATAGACCGTTATGTTCTAGGGTATAAGATGGAGCTGTCAAGTGAGAGAAACCATTAAACTGAAGGAAAGAATGCAACTTAAGAAATTCTCCACCATTATCAATATAAAGAGTTTTAATTTTGGTATTGAATTGATTTTCGACTATTGATTTGAAAGTGGGAAAAATGGTAGAAACATCAGATTTGTCTTTACGGGGATACAGCCAAACATATTTTGAGAATTGATCAATAAAGATGACATAATAAGAAAATCATCAATTGAATTCAAAGGGACAGGACCCCAAACATCATAGTACACAATTTGTAAAGGATGAGTACTGACTAAACTAGATTTAGAAAAAGGAAGCTTATGACTCTAATTAGAAAGACATGCACAACAACTTTTATTTGGAGACGAAAAATGGTAGATTGTAAGACTTGATAACATAATCTAGTGTGCAATTAGCAGGGTGACCAAGACAATGATGCCAAAGTTGAAAGGACGGGGAAGACTTGACATGAGCAGCAAATGGAGACTTGGACTGTGGTGAGAGAGTTCATACACGTTGTCTTCATTTAACCCATGAAGCAGTGTCCCCCCGTGCTCGGAGCATTCATCTCAAAGTGCCATGGAAAAAATTCAATAGAAACATTATGGAAAACAAAGGAAACACATAACTGAGAGATGAAAAGAAGATTATGGAAAACAAAGGAAACACATAAAACATTGGATAGATGAAGGGGTTTGGAAGAAGTAGGAAGAGAGTTAGAGCCTGAGAGAGTGATGGGAAGGCCTACACCATTGGCAAGTAGGAGTTGATCACTGCCAGAGTAGTAATCTTTGAAAGACAAAGTGCTGAGATCATTTGTAATATGGTGTGAGGCCCCACAGTCTAGAAGCCATGTTGGAGGATAAGAGGAAGCAAAATTGGCAGTTAGCACAGTGAATTTAGGTGGATACAGATGTATTTTGCAGCAAGTTTTGGCCGTGTGGCCCCTCTTGTCACAAAACTAATAAATCAATGGAGACGAGGAAGGGGCGACTACTTACTAGAGCTCAGACCATTGTGGGTAGCCATAGGTGATTTCCCTTTCCCACTAGAGTGGTCGACATGATGCGCAAAATTAGTAATTGTTGGACTAGCACCAGTGAAACAATCTTCTAGGAGAAGATAAACTTCGTAGCCTATAAGTTTGTCAAAAAGGTTCATGGAATGAGATAGGAGTGTGACAAGTCTGCATAACAGCAGAAAATTTGCAGAAAGATGGACCCAAGCCGTTAAGGGCATGGATAACCAAATCTAGATTATTAATTGGATGACCAATCAGGGCCAATTTTTTAGAGATTGTCTTGATGGAGTGTAGATACTCCGGAATAGAGGATGTTCCTTGAGATGTGGAATTTAAATGTTCCTTGAGAGACATGATACGAGAACACGAATAATTGGCATAGGCATGCTGAAGAATGAGCCAGGCGTGAGCAGTAGCGTCAGTAGAGGAGATGAGAGCACGAGTCTCAGCCTCACAAGAGCCAAGGATGGCAAGATATAGGAGGTGATCCTGTCGAACCCAGTATGAGTGAGCCGGCTTTGGGACACTAGTGTTGTTCTGACGAGTATAGGAATATGGGTAGGGGGAGTCTCCATTGACATACCCCATAAGATCATTAGCAATAAGGAGAGATCTGAACTAACGGCACCATGCAGGGTAGTTAGTGCCTAGAAGTTTGATAGGGAGTTGAGTGATAGTATTAAAGTGAACAAGGCCTTTTGGATTAGACGGAGGAGATAGGGCAGTGGTGGTGCTTGTTTGATCAAGAATAAAGGAAGAGTCGACAGCCATAATTGTGGATTGAGAATGCTGATGAATCAAACACTCTGATACCATATAGAGATTTGGAGGAGTGAATAGAATTGTATTCCATTCAAAATGAGATACAAGGAGTATAAATACATACAAGAATTAAAACTGAATAAATAAAAAATTTCTTGAAAATTAGGGATATATAAATATATTATTAAATAATAATATAAAACAATTGTACAATGACACTAGATCAAAAATAACTAAATTAACTAAATCAAAATTTTAACTCATTTTTGAATGACTCAAGATTTGAAATATTTTGCGAAGTGTTAAGAAAATTGTCAAGTCAAAAAGGCCTATGAATAAAAGCAAATTCATACTCAAGTCTTCTCCGTTATAATATTGTCGAGACAGATCATGTTTATATTAATTCAAGTCAATAAAAGTCAGTTTCGTGGAATATGAATGCACCACAACAACCCACACATATATTAAATATTCAAAAGGTATCTGCCTTTGCTTTCCTCAGTAGCACCTGTCAATGACAGTGTCTTCTAAACTTTGCTTATTCAAAATTGGAAATGGAAAAGAACAGCAAGTCAATTTGCAGCTTCTTTTTCCATCGTGAACCACAACTCATCAGCTACGCGTTTCCTTCACGTTCCACTATATTGGGTTATATAATTTATGTTTTGATAAGTTATATTAATTTTTTAGGTTATATATTATTGAGTCATGGAACGGTTATGTAATTGTTGTTTTAGAACTCTATTTCATTTCACCTGTTGCTATTTTCTCTCATTGTGCTGGAAGAAATCATCGAATCGTGGGTGCTCCACCTCAAATGTTGGTGCCGAGATTCCATTTGAAGATCTGATTGAAAAGCTTATAATGAAGAAAATGCTTTTCTAGCCATTTACTAATTTCAGGGTTAATATATTTAGTGTTAGTGGGTTGACTTCATTCTATCTTTTTGATTTTCTTTATTTTCTTATCCAATTAAATGTATATGAAAGGAAGCATCAAACCGGACATGTTCCTAACCCACCATCTCAGGTTCGTGTATCACCAAATAATCTATTCTAAGAGTTGATTTATCTTAGAAATGAAAAGTAAAGCCAATCATGTTTGGTATCATAAAAAGAAAAGAAATAAAATAAGAGTGAGAATAGAGAATAAAATAAGAATTATATAAATAAAAAATGATATTTCTTACAGATTAGATGTTCATTATTTAATTTTTTTATCAAATAAAAAATAAAGATATTTCATTTTCATTCTCATTTCTTTTTTCATTATACCAAACAGCTTTGTAGTTGTAATTTTTTTTTTTTGCTTATATATTTTTACTATAGGAGTATTTTAAAATTAATTCTTGTATTAATTAAAATTATGTTTTCATTCTTGAATCAGGTGTAAAGTAATGGATATCAAATTTAACCTGTGTAGCAGTGTCGCCTCGTGCTCAGAGCCTTCATCTCAAAATGCCATGGAAAAAATCAATGGAAACATCATTAGTTTGGCATAACTGAGGGACAAAAAAGAAGATTATGGAAAACAAAGGGAACACATAGAACATGGGATAGATGAAGGGGTTTGGAAGAAGTAGGAAGAAAGGTGGAGTCTGAGTGAGTGATGGGAAGGCCCTTACCATTGGCAATCAGGAGTTGATCACTGCCAAAGTAGTAATCTTTGAGAGACAAAGTGCTGAGATCATTTGTAATATGGTGCGAGACCCCAGAGTCTAGAAGCCACGTTGGAGGACAAAGGGAAGCAAAATTGGTAGTTGGCACAATGGATTTAGGTGGATGTAGATGTATTTTATAGCAAGTTTTGGCTGTGTAGCCCCTCTTGTCACAGAACCAACAAATCAATGGAGATGAGGAAGTGGCGGACTGCTTACTAGAACTTGGAGCATTGTGGGTGGCCATAGGTGATTTCCCTTTCCCACTAGAGTGATCAGCGTGGTGCGTAAAATTTGCAATTGTAGGACTAGCGCCAATGAAACAATCTTCTCTGAGAAGATAAACTTCATAGTCCATAAGTTTGTCAAAAAGTTCATGGAATGAGATAGGAGTGTCACGAGTCTGCATAGCAGCAGAAAATTTGCGAAAAGATGGACTCAAGCCGTTAAGGGCATGGATAACCAAATCTAGATCATTAATTGGATGACCGATGAGGGCCAGTTTTACAAAGATTGTCTTGATGGAGTGTAGATACTCCTGAACAGAGGATGTTCCTCGACATGTAGAATTCAAATGCTCCTTGAGATACATGATACGAGAACGTGAACAATTGGTGTAGGCATGCTAAAGAATGAGCCAGGTGTGAGAAACAGCATCAGCAGAGGAGATGAGAGCATAAGCCTCAGCCTCACAAGAGCCGAAGATGGAAAGATATAAGAGGCGATCTTGTCGAACCCATTATGAGTGAGCCAGGTTTGGGACATTAGTGTTGTTCTGACGAGTATGGGAAGATGGGTAGGGGGAGTCTCCATTGACATACCCCATAAGATCATTAGCAATAAGGAGAGATCTAAACTGAAGGCACCATGCGGGGTAATTAATGCCTTGAAGTTTGATAGGGAGTTGAGTGATAGTATTAAAGTGAACAAGGTCTTTTGGATCAGATAGAAGAGGTGGGGCAATGGTGGCGCTTGTTTGATCAAGAATAAAGGAAGAGTCGATAGCCATAGTTATGGATCGAAAATGCTAATGAATCAAACGCCTGATACCACATAGAGATTTGGAGGAGTGAATAGAATTCTATTACATTCTAAATGAGATACAAGGAGTATAAATACATACAAGAATTAAAACTGAATAAATAAAAAATTCTTAGAAATTAAGGATACGATTAAATCTGAATAAATAAAAGATTCTTACAAGTTAGGGATACAATAAGAAATGAGATATACGAAGATATTGACTGTTTCAATACTCTAACAAATGGGAAGATATTTTATTTTTCTAATTATGTGTTGACACATTATTAAATATTTATAGTTATAATTAAACTTATTTAGTGATATATAAATATATTATTAAATAATAATATAAGATAATTGCACAATGACACTAGATCAAAAGTAACTAAATCAAAATTTTAACTCCTTTTTGAATGACTCAAGATTTGAAATATTTTGCGAAGTGTTAAGAAAATTGTCAAGTCAAAAAGGCCTATGAATAAAAGCAAATTCATACTCAAGTCTTCTCCGTTATAATATTGTCGAGACAGCTCATGTTTATATTAATTCAAGTCAATAAAAGTCAGTTTCATGGAATATGAATGCACCACAACAACACACACATATATTAAATATTCAAAAGGTATCTGCCTTTGCTTTTCGTCAGTAGCACCTGTCAATGACAGTGTCTTCTAAACTTTGCTTATTCAAAATTGGAAATGGAAAAGAACAGCAAGTCAATTTGCAGCTTCTTTTTCCATCGTGAACCACAACTCATCAGCTACGCGTTTCCTTCAGGTTCCACTATATTGGGTTATATAATTTATGTTTGATAAGTATATTAATTTTTTAGGTTATATATTATTGAGTCATGGAACGGTTATGTAATAGTTGTTTTGGAACTCTACTTCATTTCACCTGTTGCTATTTTCTCTCATTGTGCTGGAAGAAATCATCGAATCGTGGTGCTCCACCTCAAATGTTGGTGCCGAGATTCCATTTGAAAGATCTGATTGAAAAGCTTAAAATGAAGAAAAATGCTTTTCTAGCCATTTACTAATTTCAGGGTTAATATATTTAGTATTAGTGGGTTGACTTCATTCTATCTTTTTGTTTTTCTTTATTTTCTTATCCAATTAAATGTATATGAAAGGAAGCATCAAACCGGACATGTTCCTCACCCACCATCTCAGGTTCGTGTATCACCAAATAATCTATTCCAAGAGTTGATTTATCTTAGAAATGAAAAGTAAAGCCAATCATGTTTGGTATCATAAAAAGAAAAGAAATAAAATAGGAGTGAGAATAGAGAATAAAATAAGAATTATATAAATAAAAAATGATATTTCTTACAGATTAGATGTTCATTATTTAATTTTTTTATTAAATAAAAAAATAAGAATATTTTCATTTTCATTCTCATTTCTTTTTCATTATACCAAACAGCTTTGTAGTTGTAATTTTTTTTTTTGCTTATATATTTTTACTATAAGAGTATTTTTAAATTAATTCTTGTATTAATTAAAATTATGTTTTAATAATTTTAAAAGGCGTATTTAAAAAAATTATTTCACTAGTGGCAAGATTAAGTTGAAGATTTAACTTGTTTACAGAACAAAAATTTTGCAGGCAACCGTATCAGAGTCTCTCATTATTTCATTATTACAGTCCTATAAACTAGTGATGATGTCAACATTATTTATTGGTAGGATTAACTAGGCATAGGATATAGGGAATAACGCTTACTTTTTGTTTATTTTCTTTTAATTTAATTACATTTGACTAAGCCTTAATTAGATTTACTTTTTACTCATTTTAATTCTTTTAATTTTTGCTTTTTACACATGCATATTTGGTGTTAAGGAATCTTTTTTTTGGGCTCTGAGGAGGTCCCCACTGGGACCTAAGGGGAAGTGGGACATGGGATTTGGTGGGATTGAATCTCCACCACAGCATAGTCATGGACATACTGAAACTATTTTTGGAAGTCTTTATGAAGAATATGATGCTTTTGTTTCAGGTCGACAAGAGTTTTCCGGCGTCGTCAGGCAGTCCGTCAGGAATCGCCAAGAACAAAATCCATTCTCACAAATACTATTTTTGCTAATCTTGATAATAAAGATAAGATTACAGATCTGTCAATTAGTGGATATATGACTCAACCTCGTGGTTTTGAAGCTTAGGATAAGTTACTTGTTGGCAAGTTGGAGAAAGCCTTATATGGCCTAAAATAGGCCCCACAGGCTTAGTTTGAAGATTTAGCTAGCACAGACTTTGCATACATTTGAGTTAGCATAGACTTTGCATACATTAGGATTTATCTCTAGCAATCCTTCGATGTTTATAAAACACACTTCATCAATCTACACTTATGTTGTGGTTTATGTAAATGATATACTCATCACAAGGAACTCGCTGACATACATCACAGGTATGGTTTATAGCTTAAACAGAGAGTTTTCTCTAAAGGACCTATGCAAACTAAATTTCTTCTTGGGAATTGTAGTTAAGCAACTGTCAAAAGGCAAATATACTAGGGATTTACTCACCAAGACTCATTTGCAACAAGCAAAAGGAATTAGTGCACCTATGACTTTTAGAATTGAAATTATCAAAGCATGGTAATAATATAATGACAGATCCTCACTTGTATTGTTCCATAGTTGGTGCACTACAATATGCAAAATTACAAGACCAGAAATCTCATATAGGGTTATTAAAGTGTCAGTTTATGTAGCATCCCCTTGAGGAACATTAGAAAGCAGCCAAACGAATTCTTAAACAATTTGTTGTGGCTAGATCTAGCACAGAAGCAGAGTCCAGAAGCCTTGCCAACAATTGCATGAATGATGTGGATTCAATATTTACTTAGAGAATTACGTATTTCAATTTCAAGTCCAACAATCTTCTCCAATAACCTTAGCACAGTAATGTTGTTACATAATCTCGTGTTACATGTTAGAATCAAACATATGGAACTTGATTTATTCTATTAGAGAGAAGGTATTGAGAAAAAAAAAATGTCTATGTGACACACACCATCTTTAGAACAAACTGCATATGTATTGACTTAATCCCTATCCAAGTTCAGGTTCATTTTTCTCGAATTCAGCGTTCGAGACTTTTAGACATTAAGTTCATCTTCATCTTGAGTTTGAGGGGCATGTTAGAATATAGTTAATGTGTTAGAACGGTTAGCTAGCAGACTGTTAATCTGCTAGTTTGTGAACAGCACTAAGATGTAAGCTATATATATATATATATAGCATTGTACACTATGACTTGGCATAATACTATTCTACAGAAAGACTCAAACCTTTTCTTTGTGCTCTCTCTCTTTCTCTCAAGTGAGATTCTTTCTCATTCCTTCATTCTCGTTCACCTCCCAAAGAGATTTATGAGATTTCCATCCACTTAATCCTTTTCCTACTTTAATTTTTTTAATGAATGAAATTGTTTACTTCTTTGACTTATTTACCACACAGTGTATCCCAAATTATTACTATTATCCTTTCAAATAATATGAAAGGTACATAATTATTTTCTTACTACTCATTCTCTCAAACGACAATAAGTATTAGCACCAAAGAAGATATCAGATTTTTTAAGATTGATAATTTTTTCAAAACTCTTTTCCTTAAAAGTAATGATTTAAAATTCTAATGCCTCACCCGCCTCTATATAGAAAAGATGAAAAGCAAAGAATAATTCATGGATGGGTAAAATTCTGTTGGATCTTTTATGTTTAATTTGAGGAACTTATCATACATATGAACACAGTTTCCAAATTGTGCGTGTAGAATTCAAGCACTTAAATTTTATAATTCGAAAACATTGTGCTACAAATCGTTGCTTTGGATAAGTGCAAGTGAATTTCTGGCCTGTAGTGCCTGTCAGTTTTCTTGTTAATGCTATCCTGTCATGTCATGTCTTCTCTGGACTCTATGTATTGGCTGCAACCCCATCTGTTTCACTTGAGTTTTACAATAAAATGTAACTTTATTGAGTCCTTATTTTAACTTGACACGTAATTATTTTCTTTTATATATTTCTATCACTATTTTTTTTTTCTCTCTTTGCCTTTTCTCCTCCGACATAATTGGTCCACATAGCATATAATGTGTCTGTGAAGATTGTGTCAATATGAGGATAAAGGAATGGATATACAATATTTCCCTTTCAACTTTTTTTATTAAACAAAGTCTAAAAAATATTTTTTATTATTAATTAAATAAATAATTTTTTATAGTAAAAACTAATTAATTCATTAATATTTACGAATAAAGTGTAGTTATTTAAAGATTTTGAAATATTTCAAAAAATAAATATACTACTTAATTTTTAAAGAAGTTATTTAAACACACTGAAAACGTTATGATTCTATCATTTCTTTAATAATTAGACACTTTAGCACTATAAGATTTTCAAAATTTAATACTCTGGTAATAAATTGGCACTTGCATCTGCACTTCTTCATGCATCATTGCATTTAAATCGTGTGATCTTGTTCCTAATAATAATTTTAATCAATATCATTTAAATAATATTTATTTTATTAAAATTAATTTTTAAATAGAATTTTTTAAATATAATTACTTTATTTTAAATTTACTTTTAATTAAAATTAAATTTATAAAATAAAAATTATTTAAAATTAAATTTATAAAATTTAATTTCAACACACTCTATGACCACCATTGCTTTTCAAATGTCAGCTTCATGCTGTACATATTAATATTATTATTTTTATATATAATACCGAAAGATATGTAGGCATTATGGATTAGTTGAAAAGTCAGTTTTTCAACCAATAAACAAATGTCATACCGAATGGCATAAAGAATTTTGGAGAATTCCACCACATATACTATAGTCTATAATGCAAGTGGCCATTATTATATTTACCCCTTCCATCATTGCTATCGTATTCATTTGCACATCAAGCACCTGATTTCTAGAGATTGGCGAAGCCCCTACAACTGGTCTCGGTTCCTAAGAAAAAAGAATAATGTTATATTTTCGTAAATATTATTATTAATTATTTTAATAAAATTTTAATAAAAAATAAATATTAATATTTTAAAATTTTAAAATTCATTTAATATTTTTTTATTTAATAATTAAAAAATTATTAAACTGATAAATTTAAAAGGTATAGAATTATTAAAAAAAATCAAATCAAATCAATTAATTTTTTACGAATTGTCATTCCTGTTCAATTATTTATTTATTTCTCTATAGTTTTGTTTGGCACTTCCTTTTCAGTATTATTAGTCATTAGAAAAAAGATATTCCTCTTTTCAGCTGAGCATGTAAAAAAGTGTTTGTTTATCCAGAAATATTATTTTTGGTTGATTAAGAAAGCATTATATTTAAGTGGATGTTTATACTATTTAAATGAATTTTTATTTATTTATTTATTTTATTTATTTTAATATTTGTATTGATATCAAATGTAATTTTTATCTTAAAAATTTATTTGTCTAAAATAATTATTTTTTATTTGTATATTAAATATAATTTTTTATTAAATATAAATTATTTTATTTAAATTTACTATTAATTAAAATATGTTTGTAAAATTAAATTTATCTAAAATTAAATTTATAAATTATAATCTAAATACACACTTACTTTATTTGAGCATAATTAAATTAATTTATTTTATATTTCAAAAAACTTAGAATCAAGATTTTGTTAAGAAAATTTTTAAAAAAATTATCTCAAAACTTAATCAAATCCAAACGTGTCCCAAATCTCATTGCAGTCGCAAGAGTGAATGCACTAGGACAGACTCCAGAGAATCTTTGTCTCATATATTGCTTTTTCTCTGTTTCACCTATGAGGGTAAGACTAAAATCACGTTGCCACAGATTCACTTATTTTTATTCATCTGAACCAACCATTTAATAATGGATGGTGATTAAAGAAAGCCTCAATCTCAACTCTCCCATTTTCAGACCCACAAGTCAATCATCACTTCACACCCATCTCTCTGCAGGTTCTGAATCTCTCCAACAAGATGCAGCTCCAAGGTAACCAAGCAAAGCCGAACTCCACACCCTTCTCTCTGTGCACCATGTTTTCTCTTCATTTGCTGCAAATAAAGCATATATTTATCATAAAATTAGTATTTTAATACACAGATTAATTTTAGTCATACTCTTCTTTTTCAGATGGTTCTGTCGGTAAAGTCAGCCTCATACATATTCTGGCAGCCTCCTTCGCGGGAATAATTGCCACCGCCGCCGCCCAACGTCTCCAGCAGCGGAAGTCGACGGTGGTCGGAGACCAAAAGATCATTCCCCACTTAGATAGAACAGAATCTGGCCGTGTTGGACAGCTTGAGAAGTTCTCTCGTTATGTTAGTAAGTTCTTTCATAATTTTGGTTTTTTTTTTTTTTGGTTTTAAATTTGTTGCTGCAAGCCTATAGCCGTTTTCATTATACTTTCCTGAATTTTTTTTTATCTATTAATTTTCTAATGTTTGAGCTGCAGTAAAAATTTTATTTTTTCAGTTTAATCGTACAAAAATATATTTAAAATCAAAATTTAAAAAGATTATGTAATAAAATTTTAAATTTCAAGTAATTATGTGATAAAAATTCACATGTTAAAATATACTAAAAAAAATCACATGTTAAAGAAGATTATGTGATAGAAAAAATTGTTTTTTATAAAGAAAAACTTATGTGATATGCACATGATATATATTTTATATTTAAATTAACTATTAAAATAATTTTTTTGATTTAGCTCAAAAGAAAAGAAAGGAGTGAGAGAATATGTTTGGAAGAGAGGGAACATGGAAAGAGAGAAGAAAAGTAACTGAAGCTCCTCCTTTTAAAGATGTTCAGAAGCTTAATGAAATCCTCCTTTCCTTCAAAATAAGCAAGAGACTGGGTTTTATAAAACAAAGAGATCTTCCATCTCTCTCCTTCTGTTGAATCTCTTCCCTTCTTCTCGCATGTCCTTCGGTCAATTAATTACTTTTTATAAAGTCATGTGCTGGTATCTTGCCCTTTAATTTTGACCATTTTCTGGAATTTTTTTTGGGTAGCTTTTATTCCAAATGTAGACTCACAGTTAAAAATTGCCCATTATTTGAACAAATAATATGATGCAATTTTTTTGTCATTGTTTGTGTATTTGCACGTCTTTTTAAGCATGAAACTAATTTTATTTAAATAATTTTAATATTTAACTAAAGTTATTTTTACACTTAAAGAATATGAAAAAAAAGTAAAGATATTTGAAAAAGGATAAAAAAAAATTGCATATTATTTGTATTGAGTGTGAATGACTTTTTTTTTTAATTTTTCAAAATATTATTGAAGTAATTCTATAAACGACCAATTAAATAACTTTATTTAATTATTTAATTTTTATATACAATAATCACTCAAATTAGTTTTTATATATGCCAATTTTCTCTTTCATTATCCAATTTTCCAGAAAAAAGAAAAGTGACCCAATATGATTATGTTGAGTCTCTTTCTCTTCGCTGGGACATTAATGTTCCACGTGATAAAGGGCAGCTGATTCTTTGGACAATAGTTGCAAATTGCAATTGTTTTGTTTTTTTGGTTTTTTGGTTTTTTTATGTGAAAGTAATGTTTGAATCGTCCTCATCCAAGATCGATCCTAGGTACAGTGTATTTTCATACCTTAGCCAATACTTCACTGGCCAGATCACAAATTGCAATTTTCTGGGGTGTGTGTGTTTGCAGCTAGGCAAATGGGATTTGAAGATGCCAGTGAAGTTCCAGAGCTATGCAGATTGGCCCATGAATATTTGAGAAAATCCAAAGGGTGTGAGGAAAGCATCTATGAATATCTTGCCAATGAGAAGGACCCTGATTCTCTCTATGTGAAATTGATTGATGAGTTTGAGAGATGCATCCTCAGCTATTTGGCATTTCATTGGAACCAAGCTTCTTCAGTTGTTAGTCAGGTATGCATATTTTCCATTCGCCTATTTTTCTCATTCCTTACTATATATCACATTTTCCTTTTGGAATTATCTTGAGATACTCATTTTCTGAATTCGGAATTTGCAAAATTATTATGTTAATTTTTAGATGTTCAAATCGTGATAAGAAATAAGCAACTTTAAATTAAATAATTGAATAGGTTATTGTAACCTTAGGGGTTCAAACTTTAAATCTTTTCTTAAATGATAATTTTAATATTTTTAACGAGATTAATATCATACTATGGTGATATTTGAGTAAAGATAAAATAATCACAATGAATAATATTATTTACATATAACTTAATATACACATTTTTTATTTAATATATGTTTAATTTTAATTAATTTTTAAAAAATAAATTAGTTCATATATACACGTAATCTTATGTAAACTAATTATGCTAAAAAAAAAAGAAGTAAGAAAAAAAATAATTGTTTACATATGAAATATGCAAAAACATAATTTTACAAATATATCATTGTCAAATCGGCATCACCGCAGTTGTACATTTGTTTTTTAGTTATTTTGGTACGTAGTGAAAGATAATTTTTAGCGCTGCAAGAAGTATTAAAGAAAAATGATTAAATAATCAAGTAATAAGACTATCTCTTATTCTATATAATAGTCATATTAATTTTATAAATTATTATTATTTTTAAACAATTTTAATTTAAATAAACAACAAATATAATTATCATTAAATTATACAAAATAAAAAAAAATTATCTTATTCTTCAGATACATAAGAATCTCTCAGATTGCCAAAGCAAATTAAAGTCGCCACCGCAATCAATACGTGTGCCATATTTCGTAAAAATGTTGAAAGTTGTGTCCTCCGGCTCCACTGGCCCGCGTCGATAACCAGGAGACGTTTATGAGAGATGTGATGTTCACCGTTAGTTTGGACATAAGAAAAGAGAACGAGAAAGAGGAGAAAATTTTAAAATTTAAAATAAAAAAAAATTAAAAGAAAATCTTGAAATTTTTTTAAAGTTTTTTTCTTTTCTGCTTTTTATTTTTTTGATCAAACAAAAGAAAATTTTAAATTTATAAAATTATTTTTCTTTTCTTTTTTTTTTGCTCAATCTAAACATAAGATTAATGTAATGACATTATTTTGAGTACAGAAATGGAGCTTATGCAATATTAATAGTTATAATTAAGTGCAATTTTCTACTCTCATCCGATTAAAAAAGTGTAATTTTATACTAATCAAATTATTACATTACTGAATTCTTTTAATTATGATAATAATTAAAATTAGATTTTTTAATGATATAACAACAATTACTAAATAAGATAAACTCCTGAAATCAACATAAATATACATGATAATATTTGAAACGATTAATTGCAGTTAATACTTTTATATTATTCTATAAAAAATTTAATTATTATACTAAAATTAAATATATTATTAATAGTTGTTGAATCATGAGTCAACCCTCCACGATTTAATTTATTTTAATTTAAAATTTAATAGAAATTGAATTTTATAAAAAAAAATTGAGGGGAGAACGTATTGGTATAATAAATATTCCTGCTTTGTTTCGTACTTGCACACGATACTTTTTACTTTTCTTTTCTGCTACACGGACTTTTTTTTGGTTTGATTTAGATAGATTGTTACGTTTTTATTGACGGAACTATAGGTATTGAGTGTTGAGTCCCAGCGGAAAACAAAGCTTAAGGAGATTCTTCTGGCAGCTACAAGGTAACTCTCTCTTTTTAATTTCTATTTTCTTTATAATTTCGTCTTTGTCATTTAATAAAGTAATTTAAAATTTACTTCATTGATATATAAGAAAGTATCAAATCATTGTACTCAAAAAAAAAAAGTATCAAGTCACTATAGTAATTAAAATTTACAAAATAAAAAAATTATTAACATGTATTTAAATAGGTGACAATGACACCATCTTAATCTTTTCTTTGAAAATTTATGGGGAAAGATCTTAATCACTTCTTAAATTAGCAGTGGTTTGAAAGCCGGCTAGTATTGAAAAAGTTATTATTATTATTAGCAGTGCTTTTTCTCTTATATAATTAATTTATAAGTTAATTAATTATAATTTTATTATATTAATTAATTAATTAAAAATAATTTTTTTAGAAAGTAAAACATATTTAAAGTTAATTATAATTTTGTATGTAAAAAAATAACTATAAGTTAATTAATTATAATTTTTTTATATTTATTAATTAATTAATTATTTAAAATTATTTTTTAAAAAATTAAAATATATTTAAAGTTAATTATAATTTTATATGTAAAAAAATAATTTTTTAATTTAAAAATAGTTATGACTGTAGAATATAGTTATAAAAAAATATTTATATATACAATTTTATCGTTTTTTCCTTTTGTGTTTTCAATTAGTTATCAATGTTTTTTTGAGAAATTGAAAATTTGATACTAAAGAGAAGGAATCTTATTTTATATAATAATAATAATTATTATATAAGCCTATATGAAATTGAAATATTGAAGATTAAAAGCGAATTACTTGAAGTTAAGATGGAAGTATGTGCGCAGGAAACAGAGGTTTGAGAGAGTAACAAAGAATCTGAAGGTGGCGAGGGTGTTCTCTACTTTGGTGGAAGAGATGAAAGCAATAAAGGGTGACTCACAGTGTACGGACATCATGGTCCCCAAGGCCCACAGTGAGAGGAGTCCTGTGCTGCTGCTTATGGGTGGTGGCATGGGGGCTGGCAAAAGCACTGTTCTCAAAGACATTCTTAAAGAGTATCATTTAACTCTGCTCATCCACCATTAATATTGTTGTTCAGTTCTAACAGTTTTTGCAAATTTGACCAATTTGAGGGAATCATATCCCAGCATTGTTTCCAGATTGAAGTGGATTATTTAGATTTAGCAAATGATTTTTGCAGACCATTTTGGTCAGGAGCTGCAGCAAATGCTGTGGTTGTTGAGGCAGATGCTTTTAAGGAGACTGATGTCATATATAGAGCTCTTAGCTCTAGGGGTCACCATGATGACATGCTCCAAACTGCTGAATTGGTATGCTTCTAATTATGAATATTATTTTTGAAAAAATTCTTATATGTTCCTGTAGTATTATTAAAATTATATTTTATTTAATTATATTCTGACATTTAAACATTAAATGATTAGAAAACACATTTACTAAGAAAAAAATACATACTTTAAAGTAGAAATAATTAATGTTATATTGATAAGTGTGTTTTTTAATCATTTAATGTTAAAATATTAAGATATAATTGGATGAGAGCATAATCTTAGAGGAGCTCTAGGAGCATGCAAGATTTTCTCATTATTCTTATACCCATCGGGCCATCTTTATTCTAGGATACTGTAATCTAGCTTATTTGTCAGACATTTGTTAGTTATTAGTTTTACTTTATGGACTTAAATCATTTATTGTGAGAAATAACAACTAATAAATGTATGATAAATCATTCAAAATACTAGTATCCTAGAGAAAAGCCAGGATATCGTAGCAACACATTATAATTAAACTCCTTGAAGTTATATTGCCACTGTACCTCTAAACTTGCCCTAGAGTATGTTAAGCATGCATGTGCCAAATGATGTAGAAATTCAAAGGAAAATTTAAAATAGCACATTCATAACAAGTTCCTTTGTCCTTCATTCTCTTATAAGCCATTTTCAACTAATGATTTCATCAAATTAATCAAATTCTGAGCAGGTGCATCAAAGTTCCACTGATGCCGCATCATCTCTGCTGGTGACTGCTCTAAATGAGGGGCGAGATGTGATCATGGATGGCACCTTATCATGGGAACCTTTTGTGCAGCAGACTATTGCTATGACAAGAAACGTTCACAAATGCAGGTACCGAATGGGGGTAGGGTATAAAGTAGCTGAAGATGGAACTGTTATTGAAAACTACTGGGAGCAAGTGGATGAGGCAGAAGAAAAAGAAGAACCTCAACCAAAGGAAACTACTAATGGAGAACCACGCAACCGAAAGCCTTACAGAATAGAGCTAGTTGGTGTGGTTTGTGATGGCTATCTTGCTGTTATCAGAGGCATTAGGTATATTATATGTTCTTGTGAATGCAGCCAAGTTACTAATTTGGGTAACGGGTTTTGTAGATATGGCATTGAGATTTTAAATTGCAGTTGTAGTGATTACGATTGCAGGCATTATAGCTACTGATGCAGGTTACAATCGCAGTCGGCTGTGAAATCTTTTGACAAATAATATACTAAATACTTTTTTGAAAAATATTTATATAAAAACCGTAAGGTTGCAGCCACTAGTGAATGGAGATTAGTCCGAATATTACTGCCGTATTAAGTGATGTGGCCCGCAATTTAATTCTATGGGCATTGTTTAACACTTCTCATTAAAATTTCCACAGGAGAGCTATCATGACAGGGAGGGCGGTGAGGGTGAATTCACAATTGGTATCTCACAAAAGGTTTGCTAATGCATTTCCAAGATACTGCGAACTTGTTGACAATGCCAGGCTCTACAGCACAAATGCTGTTGGTGGCCCACCAAAGGTAAGAAAAAAAAAAGAACCATTTTGTTCACTTTTGTGGTTAAATGATTGATTTTACCCGTTACCAGTGTTAGTATTTCAAAAGGGTAATTTGCTTGTAATACAATGCAGCTCATAGGGTGGAAGGATGGTGAGCACAAGCTGCTTGTGGATCTTGAAGAAATCCATTGCTTGAAAACCATAGGTAGTTTGAATGCTAAAGCTGATTCCATCTACGAACTTTACAAGGAACCGAGCCCTATAATGGCACCTGGGTCTATTTGGAATGACATTGTTCTGTCACCTTCAAGGCCAAGTGATCAGAAAGAGCTAAGGGATTCCATTCAGAAAATAGAGAAATCCTTGGGAAAACAGTAACAGTTACCAATGTTATGTTGTTGCACTATATAATGTTGCAGCCAAAACCATGTTTTGAACTATCTTATAAATTAATATAAAATCTTGTCTTTAACTAGTAATCCTTTAACTTTATTAAGTTGGATGGGCATTTAAAAATATCCAAGTGAACTGATATGAAAGCAATGTGAGGACAATGGAAAGATTGATTATAGAGAGAAGATAAATGAGGAGAATTGCATTGAAGACTTGGCGTCAGTACTTCGTTAAAGCAACACTTATTTGTGTTGGATACGTTTAGGATATCACAAATACGTTTAGGATATCAAAGGATTTTCTAGTTTTTTTCATATATTTTGTCACTTCTATTATTTAATTTTTAGTGCTAATATAGGTGGGATACCATAGAATGAATTGGATAAAGCTTACATTTAAAACATGGGTGATAGAGTTAGGATTTGTGTTTCTCTTTTAAATATATCTTTAGGATTTGTATTTTTTTGTTAATCTTATAACGATTTTGTATTTTGTATCTGAGCCGTGTCATCTCTTATAATTTTAAAAGTTTGTTGTATTTCATATTCCTGTGGTGTGGTATTGTATCCATGTCCTATTCAACGTTTATGCTTCTTAAATTAAATTAGACTTGCCAATTAATGTAACCCAAACAAAAGAAAGAAAAAAAAAATATAAAGAGTAAGCACTCAATTTGATCCTCCAAAATACAGTTTACATTAGGTTAGTCTTTTAAAGATAGTTGACATCAAAATAGTTCCTGAATGAACATCATGTTAGTCCTCCATGGACAGTTCGTGTAGCTCTCGTTATGGGCTGTCTTATGTGTCACGTTATCTTATTATATGACACTCTAATTACCTATTTGGTGTCTTATTTAGCCAGAATAAATAACTTATGTGGATTTAATTTTATTTTACAATTCTATAGCATATCAAAAGACAGGAACCAATCAACCTAAAAAAAAAAAAATCAATAAAAAGGCAGGAGCTGTAGTAGAAGTGAGGGTGAAGGGTGAAATAGTTAGAAAAACTGATAAGAAGGTCATGGATCGTATGTGAAGTCTGAGTGCACAATGAAGAAATTGTCACCATCCAAGGGAAAAAGGACATTATCTAGAGATTCACAGAGGAAGCCCCCAAGTTACTACTTGTAAGGGGTCAAATTTCCATCCCTTTTTGTATTGATATGCTTTTGTTAAACCCTAAAAAATTATGTGGGCCTAATGCCATAAGTGGATGAATCTTGCACGGGTTTTGTGGTCCTATTATATGTGATTGCTGCGTGTGATTTCTCTGTAATGTCCACATGACCGTCATTGGTTGCTCCTATTATATATGCTTGTGTATGTATTTGTGTCTTTGTTTGTGTTTGTCAGTTAAATGGAGTTTGTATTTATCAGTTAAAAGGGTCTTAACTTGGCTGTATAACCTGCCTTTGTGTGTGTGATATGTATATTTCTAAATGTTTGTATTAGTCTCTACTTGTTTTTTTACATTTTTTTTTGTAGAATGTCAAAAACCATGTGGGTAATTCTACATCACAGTTGGTATTTTGAAGATAAGTATGATTTAAAATATCTGAATGAGGAGATTGATGCATGTGATTATGTAGATCCCGATTTATTGTCACTAATAACTGTAGCTGAAATACTTAAGGAACATAATGAAATGACATTTGAGAAGTGCTTCTATTTAGTTCCTAGGATGGGTCTAGGTGATGGATTAAAGGAAATAAAAGGTGATGGGGACATAATTAAAATGCTTAGTGACATCCAGAATGAGGAAGAAGTACATATGTACTTTGTGCACCCAAAGAATTATCCCATTGAAAAAGTACATGTTAATCAACCTACACCACCCATTGAAACCAAATCAACAACGGTTTCCAATGACCCCAAGATTCTGAAGACACATTGTCTGAACCCAATTCACCCATAAACCCACCAAATGAAAGTGAACCCGACGCACGAAATCCCATTGAAGAACATCGATAAGTTCCAACACTCAGAAAAAGAAAAAACAATACAACAGGAGTACCACATGCAGGCTTAGGGATAGAGAAAGAAAACTTATAATTGATGGTGAAAGTGAATCATATCAGGCTTAGGTAGAGCCTTCCAATGTGGCTATAGGGTATGTTACTGATGAGCTGGTTTCACTCCCAAGCTCATCAGAATCTGATGATGAAAGGGATAGGGGCAAAGATGTATTCTCTCAATTTAATAACAATGCAGAATTTGGGGGTGTGGTAATTAAGCTTGGTATGTAGTTTGCTAGTTTAAAGATTTTTAATGAGATTGTTAGGGATTACAATATACATCTGGGAAGAGAATTTAAATGGGTGAAAAATGATGCTTCTAGATGCAAGGTTGTATGCAAGGATGGATGTCCATGAAAAATTTTCTATAGCAAGAATAATAGGACCAATTCTTTTCAAGTAAAAAAGTTTGTTGATATGTGAGTTATATATTTAGTTTTTCCTAAATATTCCATGATTTTATTTCTCTTATGTATTTTTAGGATGAAATAGGAAGTAAAGTTGTCTATGAAGCATATGGTAGTTAGATTGCTAAGGTAATTCCTATTTTCAATTTCTGAACTATCCCTTACTATATTGACTACTATGTTGTATTTGCTCTGCTTGGAGGGAGGATGTGGAGTTGGCCATGATGCTACAGTTGAGAAAGAAGCAACACTTGAAGCAACTTCAACCCAACCTCAACCACCTACATCTGGACCACTTGCACGAGCTCATCAAGACTAGTTAGACATGGAATAGGTTGAACAACTCAACCACTCAATACACAAGCACCCAGGCATTGGAGATATGGTGCAAGATGGACCCCTATCACAGGTCGACAGAGAGCATTTCCATTTAATCCTCCACTAACTTACAATGTAGGACCAACCCCAACAAGGCTTCCACCAACAAAGTCTAGCTTCCCAAGCAATATCAAACCTTCATTCAATTGGAGGGGCCATCCAACTATCATAATGGAGATACTCTTAGCAACTTCAACCTCAACAAGAATGAGACTACGGTCCATGGTGTCCAACCTCAACAACAATGGCCAAAATCCACCTGAAAAGTAGCCTTGAAGGTTATATTAGAAACCTTTTGCGAATTGAAATGCTAACTGCTAGAAGATATTTTTTTTGTGCAAGAGCAGTTTTATTCTTTGTATAAGGGTATTGGGGTAGAAGGAGGAATGCCAACTGTTGGAAGTATTTTTTTTTTTTGTGCAGCAGTTGTATACTTTAGATAATGTACATGAGTATTAGAGATTTTTTTTGGATAGTGTATAACTTAAATGACTTATTAACAAGTGTATAGCCCCACTGCTATTTCACTTGGTACTCTACTTATTACTATTGACATTTGTCCCATGTATTGGGCATAATTTAATGACATATGATATTAACCATGTTGGAATCTCTTCAATTTATTTTCAATTTTATATTTCCCTTATGGTAGTTAGGTTCAATTTTATCATTCATGTTGGAATCTCTTTTCCTAATGTTGGATTATCATTTATGCTAGAAGTCTCTTTCCCTTATTCCATTGTTAATTAAAACTTATGTTGGATTACCATTCACTTAACATTTGTTAAACAAAAAGCAATAAACTAGATTTGATACGACAAAGCACAATACATTGTCATAGGGTAAGTTTCCAATATTTCATTTTATTATAAATAGAGTACATTTCTTATCACCAAAACACATCTAAACATACCCTTATGTTAGCACAAAATGACACAAGTCAATTCATAAAAAAACAGCACTCCTACATCAGTGATTTCATCTATAAAGCACAAAAACACACAAGCTAATACAACTAATATACAACAACTTATTCTAAGGTTTCATACATCACAATTTTCTTCCTCAACTTCGTGATGACCTTCCTTTCGCTGGCTTCATTGCTTATTGGAGTTGTTGGAGCATCATCCACCCATTGGAAAAACTCATATGTTAAGCCCTCATTCTCAAATATTGGACATCTTAGGAACCTTTTACCTGGGTTATCTTGGGTCTTAGAAGTCAGCAAGTGAGTCTTTTTTCCACAATCACACAATGTTGAAGACACATTCTTCTAAGACTCTACGTATGATGTATCGAAAGAGCATTGTCTGTAAGAGCAGCACCACGATTACACTTCACATGCCATGGATACGAGGTGGAGAAAATTTGTGAAATTTTGGGTTGGGGTTGAGACAAAATTGAAGGATCAATGCGAGATTAGGGATTTGTGGATTGAAGGAGATTTAGGGATTTGGCTTCCTCAGCTTTAAGAATTGAGATTAGGGTTTTTGTTTTTTTGTTTTGGTTTTTTAGACAAGTTAAATGACAAGTTAGATGTCAAATTTCATCCCTTTACTAACTTAACTGACATTTCATTTGTTAACATGACACATTAGACAAACACAAATAGTCAACTCACAGAAGGATTAACGTGATGGCAACTAGTTTCTTTGGAGGACTATTTTGATGTCAACTATATTTGGATAACTAACTTGATGTCAACTATATCTTTAGAGGACCAAATTAAGTGTTTTCTCAAAAATAAAATCATTGGTAATAAACTCAAGTAGTGACGTGTGAAACTTTTTTTCTATTAATTGAAGAAATTAAAAAAAAAACTAAACTCAACATTCTTTTTATTCTACTAATTAGAAGGCTGTTAAGAGGAACTAAATGCATTATTATTAATAGTAAGGCAATTTTCTAGAAACCTTAAGAGAATCACAAAATGCAATTCTACCTCCAATTGAAGAATAATTTGGGGCCAAATGATGTTTTTTTTTTGGGTTGGGGGCGGGGGGGCGGATTTTGGGACGGGGAGGGGATTTGAGTACGGGTGCAGAGACATAAAGGCATCCAACTTTGCCATTAAAACACTGAAAAACAAAGCATAAAAAACAACAATAAGTGGTGAATACAAGCCTGTAAATAGGCTAGGCTTGCATTATTCTATACTGGTAGCCCACAAAATAGTAATTAGTCACTTGAGCCTTGTAGCTCATTCCTCTAAATAAAACTTCTCTTTTCAAAACTATGAATGTTGTATCACATCCATTTATTCACATACTCATACTCATACTCTAATTATTTCTCCTTATATGCTATCAGTAGTATGCGAGCTGGTTCTATCTACTATTGGATGTAAGGTTAATTCACGAAATTCCTTCTATACTTTACTTTTTTATCTACCCCACATACCCGAACTTCTATTTTAAACTCATGGCCGCAACTACTTTCCATTTTTCATCTGTCTCTCTACCAAGTTTTACAAATGTAAACTAAGACTTTTGGAGCTTAAAATTAAAAACATATTTTATTTCACAAAAATTGTTGGATATTGTTAAAGGTAGGGTGAGCCTTTTACAACAAATGTCTCACCTTATCCGAGGTAGAGCACAACAAATTGGAGGAGAACCAACAGAAAGATATGCAAGCTCCATTTGTCATCTACTAGGCTGTGTGAGACACTATCTGTACTAGGATTATTAATGCAGACACTATGAAAAAGGCATGGGATGTTTTTGAGGAGTTTCATAGCACTGCAAAACCAAAAATTCTCTATCTAAAAATTGCAAGCTATCTAAAAAAGATATTGTTAATTTTAAGGTAAATTACATGGATAAGAGAAAGAAGGACGAGAATATGTCCTTCATCAATCAAAGCTCAAGCAAAAAGACAGAAGACACGTGGTTCCTAGATGTAGCAACCACATGACACCGTACACAGACACCTTCAAGTTGGATACGACTTTTCAACAAAAGTCAGATTGAAAATTGACGATTTTCTTGAGGTAAAAGGCATGCGAAAAGTTGTAGCAGAGACACCAAAAGGCATGAGATACATAAAACATTTCTATTAGTTCCTAGCCTGGCACAAAAATGTTCTTAGCATCGGTCAAATGATGCAACCGAGGTATGCATTACATTTTGAACAAGATACATACACTATCGAGGACAAAAAATATAAAAATATTGCCATAGCAAGCATAGAGATGAGAAATTGCAGAGCTTCCTATATGGTGTAGGTATAAAATTGCTATGAAGGTAGAAGTTGAGGATTTGTGGCTGTAGCACTAGAGGTTTGGACATTTTAATTATCGTACAAAAGAAACATGATGAGTGATATATGCCCATCATCAAAGATGCCAAAGTAATTTGTGAACACACTAATATTTGTGGACCTATTTGGACTCCATCATATAACCAAAACATGCATTTTTGAGAAATTTAAGCAGCTAGTGAAAAATCAAAGTGGTTGCTGGAAAGAGTACACTTCAAAAGAGTTTGAAAATTTTGTTGAAGAATAAGGAGTTGAGAGACAACTAAATATTGGGTAAGCATTAGAGCATAATGGAGTCTCAGAAAGGTATAACATAACCGTAGGCAAGATCAGTGTCAAAGAAAAAGGATTGCCCAACACATTTTTGCAGAAGTAGTAAACCCAGCCATACATATATATATATATATATATATATATATATATATATATATGCGAAACAGTTGCCCTACCAAAGTAGTTGTTCATGACAAAACTAATGTTGAGGCAGAAAACCATCTGCGAAGCATCTCAAGGTGTTTGACTATGTGCACATTCCCTTGTATCTGTTTGGTTTAGATTCCTGCAGCACCAAATGGGCGTTAAAGAAAATCAAACATGAGCTTTGATCTCATTTGTGTGTTTGGTTTAAAATTGCCTCGAACAATGTGCTAACATATTCGATAACTCATGAGACAAAATGATGTTTGTACTTAAACACGATTTTAACATCTTAAACGTGAAAGTAATATTTTGTTGTTTTTGCGATAAGAAAAAATTCCTTATTTTCAATCTAACTTAAAAAATAACACATCTTTTTTCAGTAATTATATACCTAAAAAATGATTTTGATAAATAATATTTAAACAACATTAATATTGACAGAATCACTTTTCAGATGAAAGATTTTTAAATATAAATAATAATTATGCAAATTTACTTTTGAATAAAATCAAGTTAGTAAAATTAAATTGATCCAAAATCAAATTTACAAACTCTAATTCAAACACAATAAATAAATAACATAACAACGCTGCTATTAAAATTACTAACTCACCTCAGTCATTATTTTCTGCAGATAGAGAATTTTTTTTTTCTAAAAGTATATCATGTCTATTTTAGTAATTTTATCTTTAAAAGTGATTTTATTTTATACTATCCAAACAAAAATAATTCTTTTAAAATATCATTTTCAAACATAAATAAATTCTTTTAACATCAAATCTTTCAACATCAATTATTTTAAAATCAATTCTACTAAAATCTAAACCAAACGGGCAAGGTCATTGGCTCGGTCAAATGCATGGTTGGAGAATAGGACCACGATTAGCTTATGGAGGAATTATATTTCAAATGAACAAATGTATATACATAGATCACTCAATAATTCTAGCTAATTAGATTCAAGGATCGTGTATAACTGGATGATGCCCTCTAACAATCTCATCTTATTGAATTTGAGTCTCTTCCTTCTTGGCGGTTTGATCTGAACGAGCTATTATATTCTTCCCCAATCAGCCTCAGTGCTTAATGTATCCAGTGTCATTAAGAAAAAATGCATTCAAATAGGCCTCAGGAATCCCCAAAATCTTGTGACCCTTGATTTTGAACTTCGTGAGGCACATTCCTCAGGTTGAGAGGATGGAAATTATCACTTTCAACTTCACTATCATCTTCGCTATTATAGGTCTCAAGATATGCTTCATCTCCTTCCTCACCCTCTTCCACCTACATATAAATAAGATATAACCCAAAATTTTAAAACAAAAAAACAGTGAGATAATATGGGGTTGTTTGTATGAATGGAAGACGGGCCTATATTTCTTGGTTTCGTGTGTGCGTGCACGAGTGCATCCGTGCACTTGAGAGAGAGAGAGAGAGAGAGAGAGAGGGAGAGAGCAACCTCAGTGTCCTCATCATCAGTAGGATAAGCAAAATCTAATTTGTCATACAATGCTTCATCTCCTTGGTCCTTTACAATCTCCATTTGTTCCTATGAAAAGTGAAACAAGCCAAATAAGAGCAAAAAAACGGGTTTCAATAAAAGGATTCAATTTGGCTTGCAATATGAAATGCTAGAAGTAAGACAGTAAGGCCATACTATTTCGGATCTTATTTTCTCCACTTTACTTTGCAGAGATGAAATATGGTTCATGAGCGCCTGTTGTCAACAGAAAGAAAGCTTAGCAGAGAGCACCGGTTATAAATAGAAGAGAAACACACAAGCATGTGCATACACAAATATAGAGAAAGAGATAGACAAACAGACAAATAGTAGAAAAAAAAAATTATAAGCTGCTGCCACAACCGGGGGGAGTTTGATAAGGTATCAGCAACAGCAGTCAGCTTGCAGACCAGCAACCTCATCAAGGTTCAACCAGACTTGGCCAAAAAAAACGAAATAGTTTTCTAGGGTCTTCCAACATTTTAGAAGAATACTAGTATAAATGTTATATTTAATAGACAGGCCCTAACCCAGTGGTTCTTCTGCCAACCAGACATTAGGTAGTCATAGAATGTTCTAAAGGTACAGTAAATACTGAAATGCTCAGTGCAGCTATGTTTATCTCCAGATCTACAAGAAGATTGATGTAATAAAATAAAAGTTTGTATACATACCTCGTGTCGTTGGAGCTCAATTGAACGTGCCAGAGCCTTTCTCTTTGTTAAAAGATTCTTTGGTCGTAGTGTTGAAGGTCGCCGGTAGTCCTTTCCCCGAAATACAATTACAGCATATCCTTTTGAAACTTTGTCAACTGAAACCAAAACACCTCCACTCTCAGCTTCAAGAGCTAATGCAACCTTTTTTACTTGATCAAAGGTTTTAGCCTTTACAATTATCTTGACCAGTTCCCGGTACTTCCAGTGCAAGTGCATGTTCTCAATGGTACCATCAAAAACTCCACGTCTACCTGAAACCACAAATAAGATGAGTATAAACAACACATAATGAAAGTAACCTCAGATACAATGAGGGAATCCTTCCTGGAAGTCCTAATGAAGCAAATTCTGTACTTTCAGAAGCATAAAAAATTGAGGTTGGGATTTAAGGCCAGGGGCAACAGGAAGATGATTGAGAAGGGTTACGTGGAGATAAAGCTCATTTCTAAGGTGCTCTTAGATTGAGGACTAGGTTCTCAACTTTTAAAGATACAATAACCAGATATATCATTACCGTATATTCAATTTATAAGATAAAATATTTTCTCTGATTTCTTCCCTACAACCCTTGGCTAGTGAAGTGAACCAAAGTGGTCCGAAAAGAAAGTAAGGACAACTTTATCTACATAGAGCTTTACCAAGAAGTAAGAAAGCTTTCATCCGCAATCCTAATTTGCGAAACATAAATCTCTCTTCATCAGTTATGCTTTCAGGGTCTGCTTGGTATTCTGATGGCTTCAAAGACTCCTCCACCTTAATTAAGGCTCGTTCAGCTCTCATTAACTTTCTTTCAGCCTGGTAAGCAAAAGTTCTGGGATCACAATCATGCAAATTCTAAATTGGAAAATAATCCTAGAGTGATGTTAGGTACTGAAAGAAGACAATAAGACAATCAAAAGCTCCAGAAACCACTGACACAGTGTATATAAAATTTATAAGCATTCATGATGATCTAGGGTTTATTAGAGTCTTATTAAACCCATTCAAAAAGTAAACGATCCTAACAGCTACAACAACCCTTTTAGACTTGTTGATAATGTGTGAATCTGTTTCAGATACAAAATAAATAATAAGCTTCTGTTCTCCTTGTAAACTTAACTTATTACCTATGCTGAATTTTCCTTCATTCACTTTCATAGAATAGTCTATTAAAGAGGGACTAGCCTCATTACGGTTTAATGATACATTCATGATCCTTCATCTCCTATATGGCACATTCCATCTAGTTATATTACTAACTGGATCATTTAACTAGAAAGAGGTTAACTTATACGCAGTTAAGCCATCCCTTCTGCTAGTCATTTGGGAATGGGGGCATTAACCAATATCCTTTAAAGTTGCATTTGTTGACCACAAGAACTGACTTAAAGGACACACATCTATGCAAGGGAAAGTGCAGAATGCCTGTCGAAATTAGCTTTAAATATAATAGGCATTGATAATCTAACAATGCCTGTACTTATGCCACCTCCTCCACTTCACCAAAATAGTTATGAATATACTAATATTGCCCCTACCATTACTGCTGCCATTTCCAGTAACATTGATAATTACTTTCTAATACATAATGAGATTTCGCTAACAATTTTTGTTTTTTTTTTTTTAGATAAAAAAATTTACAAACAATATTATGAAACAGTTCAGCCATGTCAGTAGTCAAATTTCAACCCTACTCATTTAACGCTCAAAGTTTTATTGTATAGTTGTAAGTTTCATTAGGCAAACCCTTAGTAACTAAAGAGCATCATGCTGGATAATGAGAGAGATCTAATGTGAAATCCATCAGCAAGATGGCAAGAGACTTCCTTGATTTGAGGAACTGTAAGGAACTTACAAAAGAAAGCTTCTGTTCTAGCTTTTTAACAATGTTGGCATGCCCTAGTAGTTCTATTTCTCTCATTACTTTTTCCTTGTGATGCTCATCCAATCTCTTCCCCCACTTTGCATCTGCATCCAAAGTTTCACCAAGAGTCCCAGCCTGAACTGATAGCTCTGACTTATCAATAGTTGGTATGACCAATGATGATGCTCTCAATCTTGCTTGCTCCTCCTCATCTTGCATTGCTTTTGCCATTCTTTCCCTCTCCAGCAAGGCTTGAGTGACATCTGCTGATAAAAAATTCTTTCCTCGAAAGAAGACCAAGAAGTCTTTATTCCTGGAGAGTAGTGTACCACCTGTCAATTTCTGCAGCCAGAAGTAAAAATAATTATTCATCAATAAATAATCACCTTGTACTTTAGAAAGAAATGAATGCATATAAAAACTACCTGATGATTTTTACTTTTGTAAATGTCTACAACTACATACTGATACTGGATGGCAGCAATTGCCATCCAACACCAAGCTGATTACAAATCCATCTGACTGACTTCTATGTTTTAATTTACATTATTAGTTCATCAGAATGTTATATACAAATTGTTAAGAATCCATATTTTCCAGCTATAAAATGACAAGCTGAACAATAAGTGATTAAACACTCATTGAAACTTGTGACAAATACAAAATCATTATTAGGCCTCCATCTAACAGCTTAAGCTTTTAGGATAGTTGGTCCTTGACAAAAGTAATCAAGTAATGTTGCATCTATCTTGCATATCATAATCATCTCTATTTTTCTGTTTGAAATTGATTCAACAAGGGCATGTAAAATAGATTTAAGCCAAGCAGCAAATTGCAAGAAGAAATCACCTTCACTCCTGTGAAGAGTATAGAAAACCATTAAGGAAAGTCTTGTGAATTTGATTAGGTGGAGATCGATTCTAGGTGATTGATTGGATTTCGAGCTAGATTAGAGGCATGGTTTTAAATTGTGGTTGCAGTTGCGGTTGTGGTTACATTGCGATTGCAGAAATTATGGATAATTGCGAAAAATTGCAGTTGCTGCAGTTGCAATTGCGGTTGCGGAGATTTCCGTAGCAGTAATATTGCGGCGGCAATTGCAGTTGCGGACCACAATTTATAACCATGATTAGAGGGGTTATTTTATTAATCATGACATTTGTAACAAAGTGGCAAAATCATGTGATAGCAAAGGAATTAAGGGGTCAATAGAGGAACTTCCATAAAATATCAATAAGAGAAGAAGGTTACAGTGAAAGCATTAGTGGGTCAATAGTTATATTATCATGATTAGCACAGTTTAGGGTACAGAAACAAGATTTGAAAAAGAAAGTAATATTTGTATTATATTTTATAATATGTAAATTAAGTCAACAGATGCCAAGGTGTATTAATTAAAGGGTCAATATAAGAGTTCAAACCCTTGAGAGCTACATTGTTGTTTGTACTTCTTAATAATTACTGTCCACCTAATGGATGCCGCTAGCAAATGACACAAACCTATGCACATTTTCCGAACATAAAAGGAAAAATTATGCATTAGAAACGACAACATACCAATTCTGTAGCAATGAGAAGAATGCTTAAAAAAAGGAAGCTACTAAAATGAAGTCAACAGATTTTATCAGTGGGACCAGAAAAGGTATGATTAATCACCTTAATCTCTTCTGCCATTCTCTCACTGGTAGTCAGCTGCACACCACGTTTGAGTGCAATCTTTGCAATTGAACTTTTTTCCCACAATTTAATCATGGCTGTAGCTAAACCTTGAAGCTGTCTGTTTCTACCTATATATCATGATTAATTTATAATCAGAATAAAATTATAAACAACACATGCATAGGGGCAACAATGACAAACCTAATGCAAAATGTGGAGGAAGGGCCCTTGCAACACTTCGAAGAGCAGTTGTCTCCCTTAAACCAAGCGAGGATCTTACTCCATAAGGAAGAACTCTGAAGGGAGGTTGGTAACCAGGAACAGTTGAAGGAAGCATATCTGCATCAACGGGCAACGGATCACACCCAGGCCAATCTGTGTACCTAGGACCTAGACCATCCAATAAGTTGTCTACTTCAACTTCATATTTGACTTCTGGCAGAGATTCTCTTTCCTTCTGGTCATTGTTAGCTTCCAATTTTTCTAACTCTGCATTTGTCCCGGTATTAGAAGCAAAGTCAGAAGGTTTCGCCACAGAATTATAAGGTGTTGGTAAAAACTTAGGAGAATTCTCGCTTTTCTTATATATCTCTTTCTTCCGTTTTTCTGAAGGAACCTCGTAGCTCACACCCCTGTATAACGAAACAGAGTTGCCAGACCTCCAAATCACCAGACCACCAGTTTTTCTCTGAATGTGGTTTTAAAAACAAACAAGAATATAGCAAAAGTGATTGATAGTCAAAGGAGGTATATAAAGAAATATTAATAAATTCCGAATGCACAAACTTTTATATTTTCTAAATGACAGTTTAAGTACACACAAAAAAACACAGCAGAATGAAAAATATTTCCAAATCCATCAACACACTCAAGAGAGTCCTCCTCTTGGAATCTAGAAGATGACACCATTATTTATCACTGCATTGGAGAATTTGTAAAATAGCCATATCAAACCCCAAATCAAAAAGTTTTACCAATGTCAGAATAGGTCTGGGGGACAGCTTTGGCAAAACTTGTCCGACATTAATATAATTTTCTTAATCTGGATGCCCAGCTCCAATCCCAGGAAAGGGAATGTGTTGGAGGAATCTAAAATGAACATTGTAAGATAGGGAATAATGCAATACAAACTTGTACACAGATTATCTTATCAACAATTCACTGCCTACTCAGCCAATCATTTTTTCCCCACATTTGAGATGTCATAAGCAAATAAAAACATTAGGATGTTGGTGCGACATGATAGCCCATTTTGTTGGTATATCTACTTTCAAAAATTTCATGAAGCTCCTCTGTTGCATCCAGCGGCAACTTCACTAGTCCTCTTATATATACTTCACAAAGTTTTTGTTCTTTAATACTCTTGCATTTTCTTCTTGTTACTATCATGCATCTCACAAATTTTGTAATGAAAACATGACTTTTAAAAGCTAAAAGGAAAAAAAAAAAGAAGCAAACCTCCAGTATCTCATGCATCCTCTTCATGTTAAGTGCAGCAGCACCTTCAAATTTTAGCCTCACAATCTCTGATTCCTTCCACCTCTCGTGAATCATGTCTACAACAGCTTGAGTAACTCCACGACCCCCAATTCTTGTCTTGTGTTTCTTCTGAAAAGTCAAATTCTTCAGCCTCCTCAATTCGGACTCAGGAAGTGTCAGTTCTGCCAAAGATGTCTTACTGTTTCTCCTCGGAGAACTTCTTTCTTCTACCTCTTTCTCCTTTGGCTTCTCCCATGGAAACCTTACCTCCCCTTCACTTCCAAAGGTACCTATTCCCAACGGAGATTCTGGGGAAAACCCACCTCGTGTATTTGGCAACATTCCTTCCTCGACATAAAATATATCCTCTACAGACCCTTTTTCTATCACTCTCTCCTTTGTTCTGTCTTGCTTCTCAATACCATCATCAACATACCCAAATTTCTTCAACTTTTCCACAATCCTCTCCATGGTACTACCACCGCCACCCCCACTGCCACCACTACCTCTACTATCATCATCATCATCATCTTCATCATCAGAGCTTACAAAACCCGATTTCGATGCATGCCCGCTACCAGAACCTTGATAATCCAAAACAGCACGGGGTGGTTTTGGACGATTTTGTGGGCTAGGATCATTCCACCCTTTGAGCCAACTATGACTACAGAAATTCTTGTTGGGGTTATACTGAAAGGTGGGTTTTTTCACACAAACAAAACCTGAAATCCTCGAGGGTCTTCCTTCACGGATTGAATCGCAGTTGACGCAGTTCCGGGTTGCATAGAAAGTGAGCTTATCACAATGAATTGAACAAGGGTACCTGAAGAACTGGAGGCAGTGGAATCTGGGTGAGCTCTGAAATGAATCGAAGAATGATGCCGCGGGGTGAAGCTGACGACTGGGTACAAGAGCCATCACAGAGTGCAGAAAGAACCAAACATAAGTTCAGTGAAAAGAAAATGGTGAGAACCCAAATCGACCAATTGTCTGAAATTGGTCTAGAAGATGTTTGCTCTAATGGAAGTAGCTTCGACTGCTCCTTCTTTTTCTTTCCCAAGCCTTACCCTCGTTATCATCTCGCCAGACAAACCTGAAATATCTGCTGCGGTTCCTGTACATGTTCGTTTTTCCCTCGATTAATTTTCTAAACATTTTGGGCATATAAGATAGGAGTTTTCTTTTATTTTTTTAATCCTTTTTACAATATAAGATAAGATTTAAATCTTCCCTCACCCAAATACTGTTAATCCGATTAAATGATAACAACTTAGCACGTAAATTTCTCGATTTAGAAAGAAATTATTAGTAATTAATTGATAAAAAAAATTTTAAAGTTGTAAGCATTTAATTGAGAGAATAAATAAAAAAATTGAGTATAAAGATAATATTAATATTTTTATATTATATCATTAAATATATTCTAAGCTAGTTACATGAGGTACTGCTGTTTTTCAAAATCCATATATTAATATTAATTATTAACATTAAAAAAAAAGATATACATATTTAAGTAAAAGACAATAGTAACTTATATAACATAACACAAGTTTATAAGTATAAATATTATAAAAACATTATCTTACAACTAGCGTACATAAGAAATTTTCTTTTAAACATCTTTTCTTTTTGGTCCGAGGAGGTATATATCAGGAGAGGGAGGGGAAGGTATCGATCTTGTGACTTGACTATTAAAATTGAACCACTTCACTACTTATACTCTTGCTTGAACTGCTTTTAAACATATATTTTGAGACAAGTATTTTATTGGCCCAACTCACATTTTGTTGAGTTATTTGCACTCTTTGTTGCATAACCCACTACAAATGGACTCTTGCTTAAATTTTCTCCCAATTTATCCATTTGCCTTATTTCTTGATTTTTTTTTTAAATTTTCTTTCGCTTTTTCTTCTTTTTTTTTCAACAAGGGGGGAATTTCGAGAAAGAGAAAAAGGGAACAAATACGAGTGTAAAGGATTTTAATACAACCACATTGTTATTTAACCACTGGCTTGATCGGCTTCAATTTTTCTTCTATTTTAATGATTTTGAATGAACATTGAAAACTCTTGGGAATTGAGCTCAATAAGATATTAGACAGAGGAGATTAATGAAGGTAAAATCTTTTCGTTGAATTAATGAGTTATTTAGTATATGTTTAGAAATAATTAATTTTTTAAAAAAGTTATTTTTTGAAAATCTTTTTTAATAAAATTTTAATAATAAAATATTGAATATAAAATAAGTTAATTCAATCATAAACTTATACTCTTCTTGATTTCCTTCATAAATGGTGAGAGGGCACTGAAAAAAAAAAATTAAAGGCGGGATGAGGAAAAAGTTTATTTCCTTTCATTTTCTTCTTTTTGTTTTCTTATTTTTGAGAAAGTAAGATCAAGAAAAATTGGAAACAACAACAAAAATGAACCGTGACGAGAAGAAAATTAAGAATTTCATTGTAAAGCAAAAATTTCATAGTAAGGACCATAATTAACGAAACGTAAAAAACTATAGGACACAAATCCAGGAAAGAAAAATCCTAGAGTTGGGCTTGATGGATCTTCTTTGCTATGCATTCACATCCATATGCTTTCACATCCATTTTGCTTCAACTTTCCATCTAGCAATGGCTCGGTTGTGATGACTTTTTTCTCAAGGGCCCAATAATTCAGTGGGCCATCAACCCTAACTATAAGTAGACATTGGTCAAGAAATGCAACCTTTGAAATTAGGACTATGAATATTATGGGCTCAGAGTTTCAGTGAAGTTGGGCTTCATAAGTTGCTGAAGACAGTTAATCACCTAGTTGTCAATAATGAGGCCTTGAACTGAATGATGAAGATTCGTGCAATTGTTAGTCACACGACCTAGTCTGTTGTTATTTTATGCTTGATATGATAAATTAAATTTTTCATCATTTTATGCTTTGCCTCTATATTTCATTTAATTTATTCTATTTTTTTTTCTTGTTGTGGTACTCTTGAGGGACGATTGTCACAAATATCATCCTTGCCACACAATCTACATCAACTACTTATCTACGAGTAACACAGATTAATTTGTATCTCATTTTGTAGCATCACTATAGAACATAAAACTTATTTAGCAACAATAGTCAGAACCTTTTCAAAATCAACCAAGGCCAACCTTTTCATTTTGTTTGTATGAACCATAGTTGTCAAATCGTGAATCGTATCGTGAATCGTTTTTTTCAATTTTTGAATCGTGAATCGTGAATCGTAACGTATCGTACGATTCAGAAACACATTACTAAAATACTTAAATACACATGATTCCTAATTAGTAATTATTAAATAAGCTAATACATTCTTCTTCAAATATCCTCCAATTCAAGCATATCATCAAAGTTATCATCATGACCAACTTGGGCGTCATCATCAACCACAACTGCCCTTTCATCTTCTTCGTCTTCATTTTCACTACCACCATCATCTCCAATGTCTTCAAATTCAGCAACTTGCATGGGTTTTTTTCCCTTGTCCTTCTTGCCCACTGCATTAAGGTTTCTTGGTCCTAATCATGGAATACAAGTAATGTAATATAAGTTAAGGATTTAATAATTTGGATCATTGGATGTATGAAACTAGGAAGTAGGAAGTTCCGTAACTGAAAGTCAATAATTTACATTACCTCTCTTTCTCTTTTTACTTGGAGCTCCTTCATCAATATTAAAGCACTCTTGGACATCCATCCAAGAGCTATCTATTGCTTGCAACTCCGAATCCATTAGGCAAGCCTCTTCTTTTTCTGTGATCCATTCATCATCAGATTCCATATCCGAAAGGTAAATAGGATCATAAGTCTCTCCCTTGTCCTCTCTTATCTTTTGCCTTGATTGAAGATTAAGATTGTATTTAACAAATACAAGTGCATTCAATCTTTGTTGCTCTAAGCGGTTCTTCTTTTCTTAGAGTGAATATGTTCAAACACACTCCAATTCCTTTCACATCCCGTAGCACTACAAGTGAGACTTAACACACGAACAGCAAAAGTTTGCAGCTCCTTGCATTCTGCTCCAAAACTATTCCACCATATGGCTAACAAAGCAAAAGAATCAAAGAATACACTAAATAAGATTCAAAAGTTCGTAATTTAGATATCTTCTATGCTAGTAAACACATAAGGTAACTACAAACAAAATGAATTAGCAAGAAAGAATACCAGGCTGCATCTTGTCTCTAGTTGCTATTGCCAAGTCATATCCAAACATTCCTTCTGCCTTATTAAACTTATCAAGCTGGGCAATGATTTTTACCCTTGTGTCTATATCTGGAGCTAACTTATCCATCACTTTGTACAAACCAGTCATCACCTCAAGATCAGCATTGAAGCTTGTTTCATAATGAAACCTATAAAGTTGTTAATAAGCTTTGATCATTGATATATTTTGATATACTATGAAGGAAAAAAGTAACAGTTTACATACTACATTAAACTATAAAAAAAGTTACCTTGGATTAAGATAGTATCCAGCTGCATGAAGAGGCCTATGGAGTTGATAGTCCCAACGTCGATCTATGAGTTCCCACACTTTCTTATATCTACTCTCCACTTTTTGAAAATTTATAGCTATTTGCTCCTTTGCCCTATCCATGGCTTCATAAATGTAACCCATGGATGGCTTTAAATCACCATCCACAAGTCTAAGTACTTTCACTACTGGTGAGACACAAGTGCAGCAATAAGTTAGGGATTTCCAAAATCTTGAATCTTCCAAAACAATCTCCCTTACTTTTTCACCATCAAATCCAGAAGCATAAGTACTTGTAGCCCATTCTTCTGATGCAAACATAGATTGGAGAGCTATCTTTTGATCCAAAATTGACTTCAATGTGAGATAAGAGGTAGCAAACCTAGTCACTGCTGGTCTTGTTAATTCCTTACCATTGGAAAAGGTCCTATATAAATTAAGCACCCAAGTATGCCTATAAATGAAGACTGTGATCTTCCTAGCCTTTCCAATGGTATTATAAAATACTGGAATATTACCAATATCTTCAAGAATCAAGTCTAGGCAATGAGCTGCACAAGGTGTCCAAAAGAGGTGTTTTCTTTTCTCCATTAATTTGTTTCCAGCAGCTACAAGGGCAGATGCACTGTCAGTTACTACTTGAACTATGTTTTCTTCTCCAATTTCATCCACCATATTATCAAGTAACTCAAACATTTTTTTCAGCATCTTTAATGAACTTGCTAGTATCAATGGATTTTATGAATACAGTTCCTCTTGGAGTATTAACCAAAAAATTAATCAAAGACCTACTCTTTCCATCAGTCCACCCATCTGACATCAACGTACAGCCTGTCTTCTTCCATTCACTCCTATAAATATTCAAGTTAGCATGAATTTCATCAACCTCTTTCTTTAAATATGTTACCCTGACCTCATGATAACTTGGAGGCTTCAAACCTCTCCCATATTCAGATATGGACTTCACCATTTGAACAAATAAAGGACTCTTCACCAAGTTGAATGGCAATGCATTGCCATAAATGCATCGACATATATCTTTGGTCACCATATCTCTATCCTTTACCATCTCATTCAAGGTTGGCTGTCTGCTGCCCTTAAAGTTACTTCCCCCTTTCCCCTTCATGACAAATGCATCCATAGCTCTTTTACTTTGTGAACCATCAATAGGATTATCTATCTCTCTGAAGAGGTCAGCAACATCGTCTTCTTTTTTCTCTTTATTCTGCAGCATCTTCATGAATTGATTCTTAACATCTTCTGGTACTTGAGTACACGCAGCAACTTCTTGACGTGTTCCTGCCAAATGGTGCTTCATCCTAAATGCACCACCCCACATTTGTTTGTGGACAGTAATTACATTTAACATGTAATCTGTTATCAAGAACACTGCAATGATCCCATGTGACATCAGTCTTCCCCTTCTTCTTAGCCTTAGGAGCCATCCAAATACTCTCTGTTTTGAACCACCAAAAACAGAGACAAGAAAAATTTCAACACCCACTCAACTACTCTGTTTTGAACCAATAAAACAGAGGCACAAAGAAGCTGTGAAAACCACCAAAAACAGAGGCACGCACTGGACGCAAAGCACTGAGAGCACACCAGTTCCTGCGCGTCGTGCGTTCTGAGAGCACTGCGCGTCGTGGCGTTCTGTAATCTGCAGTCTGCGTGCGCTTTGAGAGAACCGAACGGAGCAGAGAGAGAACCGAACGGAGCAGAAAAACGAGCTCTGCGAACTGCGAACTGGAACTGCGAACTGCGAACTGCGAACTCGAACTGCGAACTGCGAACTCGAACTGCGAACTGCGAACTCGAACTGCGAACTCGAACTGCGAACTGCGAACTCGAACTGTGAACTGCGAACTGCGAACTGTGAACTCGAACTGCGAACTGCGAACTTCGCGAACTGCGCGAACAGCGAACGTTTACGAAAGGAGCTGAGAGTTGCGAACTGCGAACGTTTACGAAAGGAGCAGAGAGTTGCAAACTGCGAACTGCGAACGTAGAGCAGAGAGTTGCGGAGAGTTTGCGTGTCTGAGAGAAAAATGACTGCAGCAGAGTGTTTGCGTGAAGCAGAGAGCTTGCGTGTCTGAGAGAAGAATGAACAGAGCAGAGAGAGACCGGCACGATTCAAACTGAAATGAATCACAGAAGCCACGATTCGAATCGGCGATACAGAATCGCACCGATTCAGGCGATTCCGACACGATTCAAAGCCGAAAACGATTCATCTTCCGATTCGAATCGTGGGCAGGCACGAATCGAATCGAATCGCACGATTCGAATCGCGAATCGTGCGATTCTAACAACACTGGTATGAACAAATGAGAAGGAATGACAAACTCCACAGTCCCTAATTTCCATATACAAATACCAACTTTTGTCTCTCAATTCCTTCAATTTCAGTTCAGTGGAGCAAATATTTGCAGCCCTCGGAACTGTTACATAGTCAGAAATTATCACATGCTGTATAGAGGGAAAACAAGAAATATAAGAAAAATATGTGCAACTTCTATTGAATTCATGAAACACAGTTTTACAAAAGTTTCCATTCCAAGCAACTATTCAGTATTCGCTCACATTTCCTTGTATAAGGAAAGGAATCCATTGACATCAGAATGCACAAGTATCAATTTCTACTGACTACTCACAAAACCAAAATGAACTACAGTAACTGCATATTAGCAACCTAAAATGGGTATTGAAAGAAAGGGGAAAAAAATTGGTACTACCCCTACAGAGTCAAATTCGATTACAATCTCCACCCATTGAGGATCATGAACCATGTTCAGAACGTATCTTGGGGTTATGTCCTGCAAGTAAAGCAATTCAGGTGCACACCATTAAAGAAATAAACCAGAAAGGAAGAGAAAAAGACAAAGAAAGTGTAGAGAGGAAGAGAAACGAAGCCCTACCATGGAGTTTCTCATTATCTCTGAGTTCCCCTTCACCATGAAAACCCAAATAAACATAATGCCCAGAAGAAGAAGAAAGCAAAATAAATACAATCAGTGCTGCCGAGGGTGAGTTTCTTTGTTGAGGGAAAAAGTTTTGCAGCGTTCCACTGCAGTGACCAATTCGTGATCCCTGAACCCGATAAGGAATTGGGCCAACCCCTCAAGAAACAGAGCAGCCTGGTACACGCTGGTGGCACTGATGATCTCAACAAGAACGCTCCTTCGCAGCCTATTCGCGTCCAGAAACACACTCACCAGCTCCTCCATGTGCCCCTTCACGGCGGCGCCCACCGCCACCTTCGCCGCCCCTTTCCTCTCTCTGCATCGGAACCAATCGCCCACAATGCGTTCCACGAACGCGGCCTCCGCATGCTTCATTCGGGTCGTCAGCGTCGGCACAATTAGCCTCAACCCGCACTCGATTTGGTCCACGCGGGTCGTCAGGGTCTCCGACGGGTTCCTCCATGCCATCACCACCTGCCATGGCCGGTCAAAAAGCTCGCAGCTTTCTCTGAATTCAGCAAGATCCACATCTTGAAAACCGCTGTTTCTGTCGCCCTCGTCGTCGCTGTCTTCGTCAAGAAAGGAGCGAGCAAGGTTGGTGAACAAGAACGGGTGCAAGTCCCCGAGCCAGATGAGGGGCTTCTCGAGGGAGTTGCGCCAGTCTTGGAAGAGGAGCTGAGCGGTGTCGGTGGAAGCGGTGGCGTCGAGGGCGTGGTAGTAGGACTGGAAGTGCTGGTGGAGCATCTCGACGTGGGCGGAGAGAATGGTGGCGGAGTTGCCGGAGATGGAGCGGCGGAGGAGGGGGAGGAGGTGGTTCTTGAGGGTGTTGAACCACTCCACGTAGTAGTCCTTGAAAGGCCGAGAGTGCTTGCTGCGGTTGAAGAGTGCTGTCACCGAAACACACAAAAATATTGAATCTTTGGGTCAGAATTTTCTTGCAGAAGAGCAGCACAAGAACAGTGCAATTCACTCAGGCAAATACACAAACACCTTACCTACGGCTTTGAGCATCTTGGAGAGATGGTTACGCTTGTTGATTTTGACTTTGAAGGAGGCTTGGAGGGAAGAAAAGTGTCCAAAGAAATGTGATGAGCGTTTGGAATTGGAAGTGGTTGGATGACGATGATGCTGCTGCTACTACCTTACCGCCAAACTCGGAAAATTTGGGAGAAAAAGGGCTATTTGTGTAGCATGGAAATTAAAGCACGAATAGAAAGGAAAAATGTGGTGCTAATGCATACTTTTATTAATTTTGTTTATCATGTATAATTTGAAATGTGATTGCTGATTTTTAGAATTGTTTATTTTGTGTTTTAAAAATTTTATATAATTAAAATGTTCAAGAGAAGGCTTTTTGGTTGAAATATTACAATAATGTAACAAGATAGTGTGAGACCAAATGAGTATTGCATATAAAAATTTTTAATCCTATGATAATATTTAAAAAGTGATTAGTACTCTTTTCATTCATTTTTAAAGTGTAAGTCACTCCCAAAATAAGAGTTAATTGAATACTAAGATTTAAAAGATTAATACTTATAAAACCTTGAATTTAGGAGCGGAGTTAGAGGAATATTGAGAGGGGACAAAAGTAAAAGAAAATTTATTTGGAGGAGCCAAGTTAAAAAATTTTATTTTTCAAAAATTAAGAACACATGTAGAATTGAAAGTTTGAAAAAATTTTGGGAGCCCTTCATGCACTACTACGCACTGCCCCTAACTAAATCGAACCGTAATCATTTTATCAATACTAGGTTACAACAATGATAAACTCTTACCTTGTTACGTGTAGTTATATAGATTAAACGATATTATTGTTCTATATCTAACTTTTTAGATAGTAACAGCTTTAATACTCTGAATATTACATTTTTTAAGAAAAAAATAATCAAAAATCCAATTTATAGAAAAACCATTTTGTTCAAAGTATTTTTTTAAATTGTTTCTCCTTAGATTTTCTCTAGTTTTTCTATACCTCTTTTAATCGAATTATCTTATATTTGATCCACTTTTTTCACTGGAATTTTTGCTAGTTTTCTTCTCACATGACAAACCCTTCAGTTGAGTTTCTATAAATTTTTCCTTAGCAGGTGGTACTCTGACTTTCTCCCGCGTACATTCTCAACTCCAGTGCACCTTTTTTCCCCGCTCTTGTTAGCACTTTATTGCCCATATTCACTGCCATAATAATGTTGGTCTTATATTTTTCTTCTTCGGAGTGTGATAGGTACATTAATTAATATTACAGATTACGCTTAAAACATTTCTCCATTTCACCCACTCATAAGTCCTGTTTTCTCATCAAGATCAATTTGTAAGATAGACCAAAGATACCTAAACCATTCAACTTATGATATAACGTGGTTCCTAATTTTTACCTCTAAAACATTACAAACTCATATTTTGCTGAATTTGCATTCTATATACTCTGTCTTACTTCCTACTTACCCAAAAACTCTTTGATTCTAAAATTTCTTTTTACAACTCAAGCTTACAATTTACTCTTTCTTTTGCCTTATCAACTAATATTTGAAGGTGACAGTAGCATAAGAAGAAGGGTTGAATTATACTTCTAAACTGTCTTCCTTTTCTGAAAATATTAAACAATCTTTCTCAAGTATAACTTAGATAATTTGAGGGGTTAGTCAGAATAACAATCAAAAGACTAATTATTAGAAAGATAAGCACAAAAAGAAACTACACAAATCTCTTACTGTAGTTTGAAAAATTCTTACTAAAAATGTTTAGAAAGATATTTCACAAATTTTGAAACTCTTTACAAACAACAATGAATATAAGAGAAAAAGTAATGTGATGGTAATAAATAGAAGGGTAAGAGAAAATCGATACACAAAATTTATATTGGTTTGACTAAATCATGTGCCTACATCCAATTCTCAACTTAGATTTTTATAATTACCAGTAGTCTTTCTTTCACCCTAATCTCTTTAAGTTAGATTACAATTTACAAGTAATCTTTCACACTTAACCTCTTCAAGTTAATCCAGAATACTCACTGACCATTGTTGAGTCAAGGATACAAAATATAAGTGAGGTTGTTTGTGGAGTTGCTCTCAAATCACTCAAGGAGTGTATAAAACTATATAAACAAAGCTAAAGATTCCCTATAAACAGAATAAATATGATTATCTCATAATGATACAATAGAGAAGAAATATAAGAGAACAGAAAGTTGCAAATTGCTTTAAAATGGTTGTAAATATGAACAATGCGTTGCCAAAAGAGTCTGAAAGTTTCAAGATCATCTTCTTATATATTGTGGTTTGAAAAACTAGCTGTTAGCAGCATTATTTACATCTAGCAGAGTGTTATGGCCGTTTTCCTTATCTTGCAGCTCTATTGTAGCAACTTTTGGTTAGATCCTTTGTCTTCTAGTAGTGATAATCAGAATGGTAATGAGTGATTGTGGAGTGACCTTTTTGATCAAACATTTCGATAAACTTGATTATTCTCATTCTTTCTAATTGAACCACACTGTGTCTACTTCATGAATGTAGAATATAATCAAAAGTAATGTGTTAAGGATCATCAGGAATCTTTTTGATGAACATGAATTGAATACTGAGTGACTTTCCAGGTAGATTTCCACTATCAAATGGTTGATCTTGATTATTCTCATTTAATAGCTGACAAAATCTACAGAAAACTTAAGAGTGATAGTTAGAGCAAATATCATAAGGATCTAAGTATGTTTGTTAATAATCAAAACATGAATACCAAGAGAGTAATCTTAACAAAACAGTGGACTTTGGAGCTTGATATATCCACAAAAAGCATGCATTGAGGCACTAGCTCTCGAAAGTGCTCAGTAAGTACATCTAATACTAAGGTACAAAGGCATGGACTCAAAATCAACCCTTGGTGCAATCCAACAGTCATAAGAGCCATGCATTCACGCACTAGTTGTTGCCTACTCATACATATCCTTTTATAGTGCAAATATATGCGATATGAAATTTTTTTCTCTATAGTCCATCGAACTTCTCATGACACCGTATCATAGGTCTTTTCCAAGTTAATGAAGACCATGTATACGTCCTTTTGTCTCCTTTTGTATCTTTCAGTCAAATAAATCCTACAATAGGTAAATTGCCTCAATGTTGACCTCCTTGGCATAAAACCAAATTAATTATTTGAAATGCAAGTTTCTTATTTAATCTTCTCTTGATTACTCTTTCCCAAAGTTTCATACACTTATGAATTATGAGAGCTTGATCCCTTTATAGTTTGCACAATTTTGAATGTCTCCTTTGTTCTTGAACGTAGGTATTAAATTTCTCTCCTCCACTCATCCAACATTTTCTTAAACTTTATTATCTCATTACACAACTTAGTAAGCCAAATTATAACTTATCTCTTACACAATTCCAAACTTCAATGGGTATATTATCTGGCTCAACTGGTTTACCATTGTCGATATTTCTTTTACTGATCCCTTTACCTCTAAGCCTCAAATTCTCTGATAAAAAGTAATTTTGACCACCTTCGCTATTGTTTTGAATAACTTGTCAAACTAACTCCTTCATTTTTCTGTGCTATCTTGCTCAGTGCCAATACTTTTCCATCTTCATTTTCAAGGCATTTCACTTGGTTCTTGTTTTCCTTTTCTCTCCCCTTCGCAAGCACCTATGTATCTCTTTCTCCATTTTTGGTGTTCAAAGATTGGTATATATAACTTCTCAAAAGCTTTGGCTTCCACCTAGCAAACCACTTTCTTAATATCATTCTTAGCTATTTGATACTTTTTCTAGTTTTTAGCACTTTTTCAAAGGTGCAGTACATTAAAGCATTCTATTTTATTTTAATCATTTCTTGAGTACTTTCTTCCTACCATAATGATTCTTTACCTTTGGTTTCAAACCCTTTTGATTCGCCAATAAGTACTTACACTACTCCCCTAGCCATCTCTTCTCACATAAGTTTGGCATTCTCTTGTGTCCCTCAAATCTCTTCTTTTAAAAGATTTTCTCTTAAACAAAAGGTGTTTTCCTTGCTTTAGCTACTCCCACTTGATCCTTGTGTTTATAATTAGATGGTTTCTCTTTGCCCTCCTCTTAGCATGCACATCCAAAACGAGGACCCTATGTTTGGTCGACAAGCAGATCTCTCCTAATATGACTTTGCAATTCTTGCAAATCTTTTTGTATGTTTTCCTTAGTAAAAATAAATCTATTTCTGAGCATGAAGCCTCATTTTTGTAAGTGATAAAGATGCTCCTCCCATTTCTTAAAATGTGTAATAGGTATCTTGAAATCAAATGCCTTCATAATGTCAACAATAGATTTCCTTTTAATATTTGATTCAACAAGACCATACCCAACATGAAACTCCATGTACTTCATTGCATCCCTTGCAACATGACTATTTAGATCCCCTCCTTAATTAGAAATCTTCTCTACCTAGCTGTAGGATTTCTTCAAACTAAACCTTCCAAATCTAGCCAAAATGTTACCTTTGGCCGTTCATTTAGTCCTATTTAGGGTTGAAAGTATACTGTTTGACGACAAATTTTAATCCTGTGATATGGACTTCAATCCTTCATAACATCAACCACATTGTTCTTGTAAGTCTTCCCAAACCAAGATAAACGAGGAGGGTTGTGTTAGACAATTGAACAACCAACGTAAAACTTTGTCGAATTTTTACAATATGGATCAATGATATGATCATGCTAATGTTAGTTTATTACCCATAAGTAACAAGCTCTATGACTAGAGTACAATGTCATAGTTGCACTCGGATGCAGTGCAGAATACGCAAAGGGTTCTCAGATTTTCTTGAATGGAAATAAGTAAAGAAGTTAGTCAGTGAAAGCAAGATTTATTTTGACACTTAGAATGTTGGAATACTTACAACAAATCTATGTATTGAAATTACTTGATGTTGGAAATTGAATAAACATGATATATATATTTAATTAGTCACTATTCATGTATTTGCATATTCATGTATCTCTACTTAATTATCATCCATGTAATTTTACATTTATGTATTTGTAAGTTCAAAGTACGTATCTATGCATATATTTAATTAATATGTGCATTGAAAATTTTAGGGTTAAGTTAATTGTAAGGTTTGTCAAGAGATATTATGTGTACCTATATATAGTCTCATGTTTGTGCAAATCATATAAGTTAAGAATATCAATTCAAGTGAGTTTAATTAGAGTGTTTGAATATTTCATTCTCTACTATCTCCTTCAGTTGACACTGTGATGAGAACTAAAAATATTTGGCATTCTTTGCTAGGAACTTGTTTGGAGCTACAAATTTGCAAGATGGGATTTGCTAGGTATGCAAGAGATTAATTTCATTCTGGAAATGCTTCCACCGCTTATTGCGACAAAGTAGTGGCCACTTACCACAGTGACAACACACCTTTCCTTCATTCATCATGTTAGAAGAATATTATTTCCACTAATCTTCCTTTTATCCTAGACGAAGTGAATAAAAGATCTCCCTTAGTTGCTATTGCTATGTCAAAACAAAGTAACTACCAAGGCTTTTCAAATGTCTCTTGTGCTAAAGCTTTTAATTTGTATCCCAAGGTGATTCTTCGATCTTGAAGTTTAAATATATCATTTGGAAATGGTGAAGGGTTGCAATAATCATATCGTCAACCAAGTTGGTCATGATGTACATTATTTATAGTGTTTCATGATTTTATTAGGTTTCATCAACCATTTTATTTTTGTGGCCTTCTATGTCTGGTAACGAGTCTCTGGTTTTGGGAAAATTTTCACAACATTTGTCTCACCTACCATTTGTCCTTTTCCTTAGTGGTAAACATAGCACCAATAGATTAGATGTAAAGGGAGGATATCTCTTTAACAGCTTATTGTTTCCTTAGTTAATTACAGAGATTATATATACATACATGCATATATATATAAACATATATATATATATATATATATACATATACATATATATATATATATACATATATATATATATGTATGTATATATGTATATATACAAACATAATCTATTAAAATAAGAGTAACTTGAATATTTTTTAATATCTAATGCCACACTTTGGCCTAAGAATGTTTCTTTTATCCTTATTTAAAGTTCCTTGCTACTTCCTGATAAAAGTAGGTTTTCATTTGTCTAATATGAGTATGCTCATTTTTAGCTATGTGCTAATCAATTATCATGATGTAGTATTAGATTATCAAAAACCTGTAGTCAATTATTGGAACGCGGTAGTCTATTTTTTGGAAAACTTATAAGTAACAGAGTAATTAACTACTATATACTGATATTCGATTATCTGATTTCTGAGTTTCACAGAAATATGATAATCAATTATAAGAGTTTTATAATTGATTAGTAACTTTGTAAACCTTTTATCAACTACACTAATATTTGTAATTGACTAGAGGCTTCACAGAAGCATTCAAACTGAATTTACTATAATAGTAATCGATTAATATGATACGGTAATCGATTACTGGCCATCAGATTTTGAACTTGATCAAGCTGAACTAATTAAGCAAAAAATGCACCGTACCAAACCAATCGAGCACCTAAATTTATAAACTTTTATGGAACATCATTTTAAGTTGAAATCCAAAAGTAGGTAATTATACATAACGCCATATTGTGATATTGTCTCCTCAATAGCTAGTGCAAAAGACAAAAGCACAAGTGGTTCTAGTTTAAAAGGAAAATAGAGCATCATGTAAAAGACTTAAATTTCCATCTGGTGTTCCTGAACTTGAAACTTCATGGATCTGGTTCTAGCACCCTTGTGGTGCAGCACCCTGGTGGTGCATCTCCTGGCCAGTAATTAAGGGTTGTCCCCTCTCTTTGGATCCTATGGTCCCATCTTTGCATGAATCTCATGCACTTAACCATGCCTCAAGCCATATCAGGCAACACAAATGGTAATCTTATAACAACATATAGTATAATTCAAAATAAAAAAACATCTTTAATGCAACTTGAACTTTAACTAACTACCTCTAAAGAATTTTCTTCCACCGAGAAGAGAGGATATTGAAGCTTCAGAAATTTACACAACCCTTGATATATTAATTTCTGCAAATTAACAATTTTTCTTGCAACCCTCGTTGAATTCCTTAGCTCCCATTGTAGGTCTTGTTGATGGCTTCCTATTTGTCTTCGACAACCTCACCAAATTCTCCTTCTAAGACCAACACTTTTCTTCACTCTAGTCTCTCTCTCTCACTCGCGGCTGCAGAGCATGGGTTCTGCTTCCTCGTAGTTTGGTTCTCAGTTTCTACTGCAGAGAAAGAGCAAGAGTGTATTATGGAAAGTTTAGTGGAGTTTGAGGTGGCTGCTACGTGTGGTATAATTAAGAGAGCTTTATTTATGTAGTTGACATGTAATCATCTTCAAATTTATGTATTTATTTTGTTATTTTATATATGTATGGGTGTGTGTGTGTGTGTGTGTTTTTTTTTTTTAAATCAGACTTAGTTAATTTCTCATACTACTTAAATTAAATTTGAAACCTCTAACTTGCCTTCCTAACATTTCTACTAGAATTGAAATTTGATAATAATTCCTCCAACTTATACTAAATTGCACCAAATTTTTAAATACTCTTAGATGTTAAATAATAATTAAATTCCTAATTATTAATGCCACATAGTATTTACCTCAATTAGGATCTTCCTATAATTATACATAGAGGAAAATTACTAGGGTATTACAATGTCTCTTTTCTAGTGTTTGGTAGGCCTTCATTTTGGGTGGAGTAAGATTTTCTGAAATGAACTTTCCTTAGCCAGCTAATTATCTTCTGTGTATCTCGTTTCTTAATTTATTTTTCTTTTACGTTATCGTTTTATTAGTCAAATAACCATTTTAGTATGCATGTTCACTTCAAAAAAATTGCTATTAGTGCCGGTTACAAGAGACGCAAAACGGCGATTATTAAAATACTACCAAAAAAATGGGTTGCGAAACAAATTTGCGGCGGTCTTGGCAAATTGCTCGCACAATCGCTACTAAACATTTAGTGACGGTGGTTTTATAGCCGCAGGCAAAATACTGTTTTGGCAGCGGTTCTCATGCCATAGTCACTGCTATATTTTTGCGACAAATATTTTGAAAATTTTCGCAGTGGTTGTATAACCGTCGTTATTTTTCTTCAAAAATTAAATGAATATTTTTGCAGTGGTTGCAACATCAATTCTTGTGGGCAAGCCTCAATCTGTGGCAGTTTGAAACCGCTGGGAAACATATTATATTTTTTAAAATTGTGTTTGGTGGTGGTTTGTAAATTGTCTCTAGTTTTTAATAAATTTTTGAAATGTTTTTTTTAATTATTTGTCATTTTTTGTTTTTCATTGCAGCTTTGATAACCAAGCTAAAGCATAATTTATGCATATTTTCAACCAGCAGACTACTTGCACAAAAATTATAAAATAAGAATTGAATTTGAATAGTACATTAATGTTGTCATCAAAAGTATTATAATATTTCTGCAAAGCTGAAAGTATTTAATCTGAATAAACTAAAAACTAATCATAAAATATGTTAATTTCATTACATGACATGAAAATTACATAAAACGATACAAGCAAATCATTCACTTTTTCATGTCACAATTATTATTTTTTTTTACTGATGGTTTACTTTTTTGTTTTCATCATGACTAGCTGCAGATGAAAGTCATGCACATGATAAGTTTGGCTCACTTCCTGCATCTGGAGCCTGAAATTTAATTATCATTAATTTAGTTATATCATTAGTACAAGGACTAAAATTTAATACATAATTCTACTTTAATTTTAGTGTTTGAGACTGCAATTTGTTGGATTAAAAAAGTAACAAATCTAGCAGGCACATCTTCCATCCTGTCAGAATAAATACGCCAAATCACTCTCAAATTGTTGATTCTTCAATTGCTCAATATCCAATTGTGATCAAAGATATTGCAATGTTGACTGTAATTCATGCATTTCATTTTGTAGTTGCGAACTATGGCCAGTAGGTGAAGTCACTGACATTCCACTAAATTGTTGGATGATCTGGCCAAATATCAGAGAAGGAGATAGCCCAAATCCCAAACCTCGAACTTGGCCTAAGTGCTCTTTTTTCAAATACCTTGGCTAGTGAATCTTCCTATGAGAGCTCTATGAGGAGCCATCTTGCTGCTCTATTTCTCTAATTTTTTTCTACAAACATAGAAGTTATAAAACATTTTAAAATTCAAACACATTATAAAATATTTAATAAAAATTTAGAAAGCACGGTCTATAACTTACAACTCTCTAGCCTTATCATTTACAAAATAAGAGCCATCTTTTTGCTTGTGCTATGTTCCATAACTTTCATCTACCAATTTGTCTCCCAAGTTGACGTTCCTAAATGGTTATTGTCTCAATCAAACAATTACAAAACATAAACTAAGTAATATATATGATCAGAGATGGAGAAGCAAATATCGACAACATTAATCAACTTTTCATCTTTTCTCCGAGATAAGATTTTGAAACCACCAGTGTGTAATAATCTATTTTTTTTTCCAGTTTTTAGCATTTTTGTTGTATTTTTCCCATTATTACATAAATAACAATATAGTTATCAACCATTTTATTATTTTACTTTAGAATAATATGTAAGCATATAGTTATGTCACCTTTGTTGATTCAAGTAAATGATAATAAATAAATAATAACCACTAATCCCAGTTGATTCCTGTAGGGTGTTTTGCAATGTTGGCCTCTCTAAACAATGTGATATTATAAAACTCAATAAATAGTATGCATCTATTATCTTTCCATTTTTTTCCGATACCTTTCTAAATGTATTTCTTCACATGTATATCTTCAATAAGATTCTTTTTCTGCTTAAGAAAGGATTATTAATAATCAAATCACATATAATAAGCTTTCCTAGCACACATACGTAACTTAAATGTACCTCGGTAATATTATCATAGATTTACTCCTTGTAAATACTCGAAACATGAGGCCGAGATTTATAACCAATAGAAAAAGAAGCAAACGAGAGAGAGGGAAAAATGTTTTGGGGCAACTTCGAGTTTGCAAACGAGAGAGAGAGGGAGAAACATTTTGAGTTTTAAAAGAAGAGAAAAAATTGAGTTTATTGTGGGGCAGTTCAAACTGCCTCCAAAGACAAACAAACCACCGCTACTGGAGGGGGTTTCCAAAACCGCCTCTAAACATATAAAAGCCGCTGTTAAAAATTTAATTTACTGCGGTTGGCATAATCACCGCAAAACAAACTAAACACCGCCGTTAAGCATTGTTTTATTATTATTATTATTATTATTATTGTAGAGGTTGCAAAATCAAGGAAGAAATGCATCGCTTTGTATATAGCTCAATACTAATGATTCATGTAAAAGGTGAACCGCCTAGCTTGCCAGGAGTTTTATTATTGATAACCCATTACTCCTTAATTTTCATGAATTTAAGAGCACAATAGCACATCATAAAAGAATAGCAAGGGTAAATTAAGGATTGGATCAAAACCAAAGTCAAATTTAAAGGGATGCAAAATTAACGAGAAGCAGAACAAAGGGAGAGTCGTTGTGCAATTTCTGTGTATGCAAAATTAATTTTATTCAAAGCAATTCAGTATCTTACAGATGAATCGAAGCCATAATTTATTTTCTATGTACCCACTCAAGGGCAAACCACTCGGTTGTATGGCATCATTCATTCATCTTAACATGCACACGTAAATATATAGTAAAAACAGACAAATTGAAACCAAACTTCAAGTTTTTCCATAAAGTAAGCTTATGGAGAAACCTCTTCCTCCACTAGAATCATATCTTGCCACTGTCTGGAACATCACGATGGCAGCACTTGTAATTAACAGATGCCACCTCCATCACACGTCCACACGTTGGATTTGGGCATGTTATGGTTGCTAGGACATTTGAAGTGTTATCAACATTCACAACTGCGCATGGTTGAGGAGTAGTTGGTAGATCTCTAAGCTTAATGTCATAGTATTCTTTGAAGGCTATGTCAAAGCCTTCTTTCTCGAGCACTTTCCCTTTCCATTTCTCAAAATCTGCCACAGTTTGATACATAGGCTCGCCATGACCCAGAATCTTTATGTTAGACCCTTTGCTCAGAATAACCCATCCTTGTGGGTCTCGTTTAAGGCAAAGCAAGCTCTTCACAATTCCTTGAATCTCACAGTCCAAGCGCTCTTGGTGCTTCTTCAGTTTCTTACTTTCTATGCCAATCCAGAATCGAGGAACAATGTCGGGGTCACCTTTTCCCAACTGATGGTGCTCTATTATAATATCTTCCCTCTTGATAATATCATGCCTTTTGATTTTGTCCATTCCCAGTGTGAAGTCTTGAATCCTTTTCTTGTCAATTCCTCCATAGATGAAGATGTACCTATCCCCTTTAATCTGACTCTCACATTAGCATAGATAATTTAGTATTAGTAATAAATTATTTAAAAGAAAACTATTCTACAAGGAACTCAACTTTAATGTCATAACTATTTAAGGACTTTAACGTTAAAAATTACAAAATGAGGGATTAAACTCAATAAAAGAATATTCCAGTAATAAATATTAATCATAAAAAGATTTTAGGACATATGTAACCATGTATTTTGCTCAAGTTCTAGATTGTTTTAATATACAAAGTTGAATATTTTTGTTTTTGCAGCATTTTCTTATTAAGAAAAAGTTTCTCCGGTGAAATTGAGTACCTCAATTGGTAATAATGAATGCCCAGTCCCTTAATTGGTTTATTATAAGAAGTTAAGGTCTTCAAATTATACTTCACTCTAACAAAGTTCAAATGTGCATGTTGTAAACTTGTGTGTGTATTGCGCTTACCTGTATTCCAGGATTTACTTTCTTGATCACATCCCAAAACCACTTCCACTTCTGAATAAGTAGCTCACCATCAATTTTTCTAAAAGGGAATGCATCAATCCCCCATTCAAAAATGAGGTCCATAGCATCTTCGTTTATCACTTGTCCTTGAGAGTTGAAGACTGGGATAATAGGCTTGGTCTCATAATTCAAATTCTCTCTGATTAGCTTGATGCCTGGTGCCAGAGAGAAGTACTCCACCGCGTACCATTTGATGCCATTTTTCAAAGTTTTGAACTGTTCCTTGCGGCCTTCATCCCAGGAATCCACAATGGGGATCCACAAAATCTTGAAATCCTCTGTCTTGAAATCTGTTACTACTTTTGGATTTTCCTGCAATCTGTCATAGATAGAATTCAAAAGCAAAATCTCATCTGCAATGCTGTCGAGGCTTGAAATGAACAACAAGACATGCTTCTGCTTGAAGACTTCAATATCCTGTTTGGGACATAAAGAGAAAAGAGCACAGACATTAAGTCGACTTTTGAAGATAAAAGATACCCAATGAGACAACAATATAGTTAAGGCAGCCTAAATGCTTTTGTACTAACAGTTTTATTCCCTGTGCGGCTATCATATACTTGAGGATTCTGATATCTATTGCTTTGGATCAGAAACTTCAAAAGATCTACAATATCTTTAGGATTGGAAAAGCCCTTCTTGCGCCTCAAGTAATCTTCTATCCCATCTGCAAGAAATGGACATTATCTCAGTTGGTTAGCATTTCAGTACCACCATGCTCACTCGTCAGTCCAAAGGATTCAGGGACTGTGCTTTATTATATACAAAATTTGAAGCATCAATCACATAACCTATTTGGTTTTTGAGCTTCTCTAGATGCTCCTCCAGATTGTAGACAATGGGAGACAGCCGGTCTTTAAATTCTGATAAGTTATAGTCCCTGAAACCCAAAAAGAAAAAGATTGCAGTCATTTAATGTGATAGATATTCACATTTAGAAAAAAAAATATTTTCTAATATATATAAGAAAGTTAGTGACATTTTAAAGGAGATAGTAAAGATGGAAATAGTCAAATGAAATATTCAAATAAAATTCACTTATATTCTTAACTTGCATGATTTGCAAAATACAAGACTGTTTATAAGTAATTAAAACTAGACGTCAACCGCACTTTTTTAATAATTATTTGTAACTTTTACCATCGTAATCGTAATTAAAAAACCATAGAATTGTCTTTTGAAAGTTGTGTAATACAAAAAGCTATTTCTAACCTGTGCACATACCATCCAAATATTTTTCACACAATAGAGGAGAACTTACGATACACCAACGAGGTTACCAGTAGAGGCGACAATGGCAGCGATTGCCCAGTAGATGACAAGAGGGAAGACTTGTAAGGCGTCTGCTAAGGAAGGCACATCCTCTGTGTCATAACCTGTAGCAGACCACATTGCCCACACTTTGATGTGCTGCAGCACTTGCCATACAATCCGGGCCAAGTCGATGATATCAGTGGGCACCCCTCTGGTCTGAACTCGATTCAGCTGTTTCAATGAGTTTCCGAGTTGGTCTGATGTTGCTGGAATCTGATACAGGTGAGAGAAATTCCCATATTCCAAGGAGAAAGCAGCTAGAGTTATTAGTGCTTTTGCATCCCAGGAGAAGGATCTGAGGTGTTGGAGAATCCACATTGTTGTTTGGTGCACGTATTGCAAACCACTAGGTGTGGTTATCATCTGTCAACATAGTATAAAATTATTAGGGAGCCATCAATAATTTTTCTTAAAATTTCATATAATAGTTTGTGTTTAATTTTGATTTACTGTCAGCAAAAACTATCATCTAATTATGTATTATCAAATTATTTAAAAAATTTAAATAAAATAACAATTATTTAAAAAGTTACAAATATGACAACATATGATTAAATAATAATATAAAAAAATTTTACACTAACAGTAAATCAAAATTAAATCCTAATACTATGCCAAAAAAATTAAATCCTAATAGTTTATACTCTTATTTTCATTTATGAACTTTTATGTGGATTAATCAAGTTATGAATTTATATGACCAAAACTCTACTTTGGTACTTTATTGATATATTCATTATCAATTTGGTCCTTTGTTAATGATTAAAATTCATCTCAATTTAATTTCTCACGAAATGAATTGAAGTTAAAATTTAAAGGACTAAATTAAAAAGAATTTCAACCAATTAAAAAATAATAGAATGTAAAAATTGATTTGCGAAGGACTACATTAAAAATATTAGGAATAGATCAAAATTGAATTTTTGCTTTATTTATATAATATTTATACAAGAGACCCCCTTTTTGCCAGGGATAAAGCCAGACACAATTTAATAAAATAATATGCAATCGACAAAAGGATAAACGGAATTATGAGTATGCCATAAAATGACCTGGCAAGAAATCAGCTTCAGTGTTTGGTATTCTGGTTTGAAAGTACTGGTTTCGGCAACGGTAACTCTGCTTTCTGCAGACCTAGTCTGTGACTCACTCTGTAAAACAAATTTTTAAAAATGTCAGTTATACATTATTTTTGTATCATATTTTTATGTTATATCAGTTTTCTATATTATTATTTTTTATATATGATTTATTTCTGTGAAGATTAAAATTAATTCTCTACATATATGAAAAATTAGGTATAAATATCACTTCCTAAAATAAATAATAAGCGCAAGCAAAGGTAATCACAAGGTAATATATATATATATATAAAGAATTGCTAACATTAGTCTCTCATTGCTTTTTTTTTTATTGTCTTTTTCTTATTAAGGGAAAAAGAAAATGAGTTGAAAAAAAATAATAAGTTAAAAAAATAAATGAGGAGAGAGATAATGATAAAAAAAAAGAAAGAAATTAAGAAAATGTCTAAAATATTTTTAAATTTATTATTTATAAACATGAAAAAAAAAAGACATTATTGTCGAGATGGAGCTTGCTAACATGACATGATGTTAGCAATTCTCCCACACAGATCTGTGTGTGTGTGTGTATTATATATATATATATATATAGTGGAAGAATGAAGGTGAATTAAGGAAAAAGAAAATGAGTGAAAAAAAATAATAAGTTAAAAAAAATAAATGAGGAGAGAGATAATGATAAAAAAAAAGAAAGAAATTAAGAAAATGTCTAAAATATTTTTAAATTTATTATTTATAAACATGAAAAAAAAAGACATTATTGTCGAGATGGAGCTTGCTAACATGACATGATGTTAACAATTCTCCCACACAGATCTGTGTGTGTGGTGTATATTATATATATATATATATATAGTGGAAGAATGAAGGTGAATTACCTGAAGAACAGCAGCTCCAGAAACTGGAGTTGAGCCCATAATAACATTGGAAACAAGGTTGAAAAGGATATCCTTGTCGCACTTTCCATCATCATCATGGAGGTGGGTCAGATAAACTTTGTCCAGGATCTGAGAGTTTGTGAGCTCAAACGGGTTGGGAAGCTGATCTTTCTGTTTGACCAAAGTGGCACTTGAAGCTCCGTTGGACAATGACATGCTGATTCTCACTGCTCTGAGATTACCTCTTAGGTTTTGTTTTTGTAAGCAAACGATGATGCCTTGCCTTGTGCTATTAATTGGTGCTGCACATATTTATAGCCTCTAGAGTCTAGAGGGCTGAAGAGTTTAATTTAGCCTTGGCATAATAACTTTAGCAAAAGAGAGAGACAGAGAGCCAAAAACACAAAATATACAAAGTAACTTCTGCTGTGCATGGCCTCTACGCGTGAAACGTGCCACTCTGATATCGTTTTCACTAACATACCCGACATGGCTTCATGAGGTACTTGAGATAACTAAGGATATAATTGGCATTTTGTTGAACTTTTGAAAAAGATGGTATATATGTCACTGGCCAAACAGAGAAAAGAAAAAACTGAATAAGAAGAAAAATCTTACGTACGTCTGTCTATGATTAAACATTCAAGGAAAGAATATTACATCGGGCAATGTTGCACGTAAGTCATAAACGACAAAGATGAGTGCAGATACAAGCCTCCAGTGATAAAGAGCTTTGAATAGTTTATATAATAATGTTGTAAGTTTGAATTTTTCTAACTCATTGTGAAAAAAAGGATAAGTGTAGTTACAAATCTTAGATGTTAAGAACTTAAAAAACTTTCACTTGCAATTGTGTTTATATATATATATATATATATATGTTACAAACAAGAGGATGAGTGAAGATACAAATCTTAGATGCCAAGAACTTCAAAACCTTTCACATGCAATTGTGTTTATATAGATTAGTATCTTGATAGGGACTAACGTGCCTCTCAATTATAATAGTAATAAATATATATAAATGTATTAGTGGGAGAGTTAAATATATGCTAGTATAAATGTAATTAAATATTTATAGAATACAACACCCCATATTTTTGTTTTAATTTATTTTCCTTTTCTTCTATTTTTTTAATTTTAATTTGCACATACCATTGTTATGTTTTACTTCTAGTTTATCAACAAAAAAAAAAAAAATAAAGGTAGGAATATTACATAAGCTTTTTTTTAAAAAAAAATTTAAACTTTTGACATTATAGGTAAAACTTGTCTTATTGAGGTTCTAACTTACTTATCATTAAACTACATCTTTGTAAGTGTCATGTAGTTAAACAATGAGAACTATATGACCTCTCACAATTTTTAAATCACAATTTTGTTTTGCTTTTTTTTTATTTTTAATTTTATAATTAATCATTATTTAATTTCTTAAAGATTGTAATTTCTCTTTACAACCTTTTTAAAATGCTTGACTCTAAAAGGAGAATATTATGAGATTGAATTTTTGTTATTGCAATAAAGGACTTATTAATTTGCATTGCAATCTCGGAAACTTGGACAAAATTCAAATCTTAGAGTCATCTTTTAGGAAAGAACTTTAACCTTTACACTTTTGACTTAAATGAACGAGAATTTCTTCCCACTTGTCTAATGAGGGTTGAATAAACTGATATAATTAAATTGCATACTCTATAATGTTTTGGGTTTGAATTTTGTTAAAGTTCTTTATCGGTAGACAACATGTAAGTACCATTATAAGTGTTTATTGAAATTTATGGCATACTCTAAACTTAGAATGAGATAGTTTTCTCTCTCTGAACTTTTTTTTTTTGGAAAAAAAATTAACCATATATTCATTGTGAAGTCTCTGTCAATTTAATAATTAATTACATTAAAGGCCTAACAATTACATACCATATAAGAAGCATTCCAATTAACAATTTCGTTTAGGACGCTACAAGAACAAGGTAAATTTCTCACGAAACTACTGACGGCTTCCTAATTTGAATATTATTTTTTATTTTTTAAATTATTCATCGTAAAAGATTTAAGTTTCAAAATACACTAAATTTTGTTTGTGATGAGAAATTTTCATGAGTGACGCAACTTTTCATTGTAAGTTTGAATTATTTTAAATTAAGTTATTAGGAAGTTCCCCTAAAATGGGACAACTCCTCGACAATATAATTACAAAAAAGATTATTGGCCCCGGGCTTAAAGTGGGATTCAGATGCAGTGACAGCACCAGATGAGTCTAGAAGCGAGACAGCGGAGGAAGATGGCTGCATATCCCATAATTTGATATGCTTTTGCACTTTCCAGTAGTTTGATGAGTTCTGATTGGTAAAATGAAACAAAAGCCTCTCACTTGAACTTTGTATATATTATAAAATGACCCTTTACCTGTGTGGCCCGGTTTTTCAAAAAGAGATTCTTAAATGGAAAATGTTTGGTTTACACTATTTTCTTACACTTTTGCTTATACCAACTTATTTATAAAAAAAAAAGATAGAGAGAGTATTTTAGAATATTTATTTCTCTTATTTTATTATCTAAAAAAATAGTATAACAATAGTGTAATAAAAATAATATATAAATAATATTATTGTTCTTAAATACACTTAAAATATTATATTATTCATTGTATATCACTTCAGTTATATATTGTCTTCCATAAAAAAAAAATAATATATAAAATATTTTTAGGGGTCTATGTGAGTTAAGTTAGGCTGAGTTAAATTTCAAATATTTTTGCACTCAACACACACATCAAAGTAATGAGTTGGGTTATGTTGAGGGATTTTTTTTATCTAAAACTTGAACTGATCCCACCCGTTGGGTCAGGTCAGGTTAGATTGCACCTGTGGGTTCAACATATATTAAAAAATAATTTTACCTACTAAAATAAATGTCATAATCAATATGAAATTAAAAATTCATCACATATCATAATAAATAACTTAACAAGTCTTAACAAAAAATGACACACAAAGTCTTAAATAAATTAAAAGTTAAATATAAGAAGTCATAAGTTATAAATATAACATAATAAGTTTTAGTTTTAAATATAAGAAGTACTAGCTTAAATCTCAAAAGTCAAATACAATAAGTCATATAAAGTTTAAGAAATATAGAAAGAAAAAACATTAGGTTTAATATCCTAAATATAAAAAAATTGATATCATTTTTTATTAAAAAAAGATGAGTTGAGTTGAGTAGATTGAAATTTTTTTAATCTATAATTCAATCTATCATCATCGAGTTGAGAATTTTTAAATCTAATCTAACTTACGAATCAAATCTAACCCATTAATTATGAGTTAGATTATGTTAAATTTCGTAGGTTTGTAGGTGAACCTAATCCAATTAATACACTTAATATATTTAATGATACAATAAAAAAAGTATGATAAATTTAAAATTTTCTCTAGGAGAAATTAGTAAGGCAAACTGAAATGATAAACAGACCCAACAAAGCATGCAGAGTCGCCAACTTCCCTTGTCCCTTATTGTACTCGCCTCTTTTACCTTCTCTTTTCTTTGGCGTGTTAGTAAACACTTTTCTCTTTGGAATGTTCGGGAAGTCGTCCTAGCTACTACTCTAGAAGCTATTTTTTTAAAGGCCCATATCATTAATGCACTTAAAACAAAATTAAATTGAGAAGTCACCTTCACATAAAAATCACTGAAAAACACTTTTTTCTTAATAATTACGTAAGAAAATCATCCTCAGTAAAGACAATTCTATTATTTAATTTGAAAAAAAGGTTAAACAATTTTATTATTTTATGAAAAACATTTTTCAAAAAATTTTCTCTATGAAATTTTTTTTTGAAATTTAATATCTATGGAAAAAATAAAAAAATATAAAAACACTCCAACGGATAAAAATTGATTTTCTTAGTTTTTGGTTTAAATGTCTTTTTGCCATAGAATTATTGGGTGCACTGATAAGTGATATGTCAGATTGATTATATATTGCTTTTAACTTAATTAGTAGTAGTTTTGCGCTAAGTATTTACAAATAATGATTGGAAGACCCACAGTCTACATAAATACCACTTTGTAATATGTAATTGGGTGTTCATTGAACATCTGAGCATCTTAAAGATTATTACTATGATCGTTCAAAGGATTGCAGGTACCAGTGTCAAAGCTTCATTATGACATGGCTCCCTTAACATGTTTACAAAATTTAAGTGATCTTTTTTCTTTTGTTTATATGAAAAAAGAAAAAAATACTAGACCCCAAAATATAGCTTATAAATCATTATGGGATTTTATAAGAGTTTTATTCTTCTCAAATCTCAACTGAGTTAGTGCTTAATTATTCTTGGCCAAGTAATTACACGTGTACCTGCATATTTGGTAACTGATTGTTTTTAGAAAAAAAAATATTTTTTTTTAAATTCTGTCAATGAGATTTTAATTATAAGCTGTTTTGATAACAAAATATGTGTGTTTGGATTAGAGTTTGCAAATTTAATTTTGAATGAACTTGATTTTGTAGATTTAATTTTAGTCAGAAGTAGATTTGAGTAAAGTAATTTATAATTGATAAAAAATTACGTTTAACTCAAAAGTAAAAAATAATTAGTTCAAACTAAATGAGATTTTAAAATTAAAATTACGTTTAAAACAAATGCAAAAATCAAAACAAATGAGATAAAAAATGAATAAAAGTCCATCTGAATTTTCAAAAACACACACGTATATCTTTTTCACATTTTATTAAAACAAACACCATCCATTTCATTTTGTTGTTGTTATATACTAGTCAAAATTTATGACGACAATGTAAAGGAATTACGTTATGATGTAGAATATTTATATTGTTCTATGGTCGTTTCTTATAAGCGTAAAATGTTAAGATATAATTAATAGTGTGCATTTAGTTCATTATACAAATGCATTCATTCGATACCTGCGAGAGGATGGTCTTTAGTTCTTCTTATATATATAGTAAGAGAATGTCACTCCCATTAGCAAAAAAAGATCACATCACAGAGCAGTATTTTAGAATTGAAATATTTTAAGTTAAAATAAATAAGCAATTGTAAGAGTTGAATATATAAGAAAAATATCATATATCCATAATTTTTTAATCAAAATTTTTAACAAAATAATTTAACATGTTTATTAACTATTGAATAGGTAAATAGTCTCTAACACTTAATTTTATATAATAATACTTTACCTTTTTTGGTTATGCGATTAGCCACTTTCGTCATTTAATTGATTAAATTTTTATCAAGATCAATGTGTGAAACTCACATAACCATCTTAGCCAGTCATTGTAAACTTATAATCATTTTTCTTTATAGAAATATGTTTCATAAGTTAATCTTATAGTTTTGATAAATAATAAAATATTTAGAAATATTATAAAGTAGACAAGTGTTGAGAGCAAGGAGAGACAAATTTCAGTTTTATTGGAGGTGACAGCACTCAAAAAGAATAGTTTAATTCCACAAAATAAACGCTCGAATTAATTGCTCAACAATTGAAAGCAAAAACTACATTTTAAATATTTAAATTCAAGAGAATTTTATAAATTCGACCCTAAAAAATATGTTAAGATCTATAATTGTTATATAATAAAGGATATATTTTTTTAAGTGACACTATTTTTTTGGTACATTTTTATTGAAACTGTATTAAGAATATACAAGCATATTTAGTTTAAATTTTTCAAGAATGGGACAGTCAAAATTAAATTTTCATAAATTTAAGTTGTGAAAAAATCTGACTAAATGGGTAAAATTATCCCTCGGCATAATAGTAAAAAATTATGTGGTAAGATGAGAAAAGTTGGGACAAGAGTTCAAAATGTACTGCAAAGAGAATGAATGGATTAAAAGAACAATATTATCTTCAATTGTTTTCTTTTCTTTTTCATAGAACTTGAGTAAAATAAAAATTAACGAGTAACATCACGAAGACATATATACTAACAATAATAATAATTAATCTTTTGTCAAATTTCAAAGCTAAGGGATATTTATTTGTACCCATAGATAGAAAGCAATATACCATACATGGTAGGGATCTTCATGATCAACAAGTATAACAGGAGTAATTGGAGCATCACCAAATAAGAAAAAAAAAGGAGTACTCTCAAGAGTTGGATAGAAGCGATAAAGAAAAAGATGTTAAAGTTGGAAGGGAAAAAAAGACAGTAAGTAGACATAAGATATTTGAAAGGAAATGAAATCATTATAAGGATGCTTTGTTCTTTTCTTTATTCAGAGAAATAAGTGAATCATTGAATTGTTCTTTAACAAGTAACAAGTATATTTTTTTTTTTTTTTTTTTTTTTTTTTTTTTTTTTTTTTTGTTTTTTTTTTTTTTTTTTTTTTTTTTTTTTTTTTTTTTTTTTTTTTTTTTTTTTTTTTTTTTTTTTTTTTTTTTATTTTTTTTTTTTTTTTTTTTTTTTTTTTTTTTTTTTTTTTTTTTTTTTTCTTTTTTTTTTTTTTTTTTTTTTTTATTTTTTTTTTTTTTTTTTTTATTTTTTTCAATGTTGTTCAAGCTTGTTTTCTATTCTTTTCTTATTAAAAAAAGTATGTTTGCTATCCTGGATTGTTTCTTTTGTTCTCTCTGTGCTATTGCAACACTCCCAAGAAAACAAACGAAAAGGATTAGCTATGACTAAACCAGAATAAATAAAATAAGGTAAAGGAATCATGGTGTTTAAATTAGAATGCAAAAAAAAAAAAAAAAAAAAAAAAAAAACCTTTGTTGATGTTCAAATTTTGAGTAGTGATATGTAACCAGAAAAAAATTAGTTATAATAATTTTGTTATAATTTAATTAGATTCAATTATGGTTGTTAAATAAGGCAAAAAAGGTAAATCATTTATCTATTCAAAAGTTAATAAGTATATTAACTCATTTTGCAAAACATTTGTTCAAACTAATTTTGATTGAATAGCATTTATCTTGAATTTTTTGTGAGGGGTCCAACAAGAGAAATAGCTGCCATGTTTTTCTGTTTGGGTTAGCCATGACTCATATTGCAGCTTCCAGAGAAGAAATTTGGCAAAATAATGGATTTGACAAATTACACTGCATTTTTTGATACAACATTTCAAAATTTTAGGAGAAAATAAAAAAAAAATCAAATTGAACCAATCCAATTCCTTTCATTTGGAAAAAAATTATGTATAAAGTTGAAATTTTATTGAAAAATTCGTTGTAAACCGTCATTGGCCCCTGAATATTTTTTGAGAAATGCCCATTATATTGCACGAGAATTTTCGTTGATTGATTTGCTATTCCTCATCATAATGGAGAACTAGATGGAGACCCGCGCAACTTATTTGATTATTATTATTTTTTCTTTACTTCTTTGGTTGAGTGTGCTTTTTCATTTGGATATATACATTGTATGTTATTTAACTAACAATATGAATATTTTTTTAATCTTGTATATGATAATGATATACTAAACTAATAAAGTTGGATATATATCATGTGCAAAAATTCTTACACTTACTAATAGAGAAAAAATTCTTCCTCCAACGTAAAAATCTATCAGCTGGACTTAATCACGTCTTCCCAATTGTCAAGTCATTGAAATGAAGTCATACACCACCAAGGAAAAGTGACACCCAAAATTTTCCTTTACGATACCAAAGAGATATTTGAATGATGATGCATTTACTTGTACATAATAAGGAGACTACTGAAGAATACTACCAATAAACATTATGATTTACTTCAAAATGTAGAAAAAAGAAAAAAACAAAACGAATGCATATCTGAATTCATATTCAGCACATCACAATTAATAATTTGCATGTGTATAGTATAAATGCATAAGTATCCAATCATAAAATTCCTATATTGTCATCCCATTTACTATGGCTTGATGTGAAAAATCCAGATTGGTATACAAAATTCCTAGCTATCTCACAGAGGTCACAAGCAATGAGCTTCCATACCTGCAATGCACATATTTATAACACATATGATCCCTTGAAATGACAAAGCAAAATATTTAAGCAGCTTCTATTGACCAATAAAAAAAAAAAAAAAAGAGTTGGAGGTGGACGAAGGCTTTATCTAGCAAAAAGCAAACCTTCACTGTAACACTAAATTCTTCAGCAGTGACTCTTTAATCAAATGAATTTGTAAAGTTTCATTAGTAGAGAGACTCTTTAATCAAATGAATTTGTAAAGTTTCATTAGTAGAGAGACTCTTTAATCAAATGAATTTGTAAAGTTTCATTAGTAGAGAGACACATTTAGATCTCACTTAAAAAAACACAAGCATTGGATTGCGATGATGGTCCGGGGAAAGGGAATGATTGCTAAGCGGTGACATTGATAATCCAACCAAAAGAGATAAGATAATGGTATTGATATATTACCACAAAATAGCATGATCTTGAGAGAATGATTTGAAAGTATTGGGAAATGGTTTTCACTACTTTAATTTCCCACTAAAATGCACCCAAACTCAGAATGGTAGCAAGATCTCTAATAATTACAGGATTGTAACCATAGTTTCCTCCAAAGCATAAAGCAGCGGATGTTTGGGATTATTTGAAAGTGATGAGAAGGACAAGTTTACATCACCCACTTCACAAGAGTTGGTGTCGTCAAGCGTCAATTCAACTCATTAATTGTGAAACCTGAAGAGAAACTAAGATGGATAAAAAAGACAAGAACAATTGAAGAAAGTGTAGAAAGAGAAATGGAAACTTGAACGCAAAAGCAATCCATGTCTACGCGAGCGATAATTCTTTCTTTGGTCTCTCGCTTAGGCACCAGCATCACTTTGTTGAGAGTGAAAGTTGAAAGAGATTGTAACGTTATATTGCTAAAGAAAACTGAAAAATTACTAATTGGAAGTTAAGAGCTCTCTTGGTAACATTAAATACAAGAAGAATAATGAGGAGTTGAAAAAGACATTGAATAGATGAAAGGACACTAAATTAGGAGCCAAGAACATAAGAAATTGCTGATGTGGCTGAATTAGAGAAGCCTATGTGGAGGATTGAGAGAGCTTATATATGGTTTCTGATGTGGCACCGCTACATGCTGCGTTTTAGAATTTATATATATATAATAGATTTTCATATGTTGCACTATGTTTAGTATGGTGATAAAAATATGATTAAATTTTTATAGATGAGCTACCAAACATATACCTTGTGTGATAAAGCAACATATTGTCAAATCATCTTCTTTGTCTAGAGACAAGGAAATACTATCAAGTCAACTCAAAATTCTCTTCATTTTTTCTACCCTACAACTATATTCACGCAAGTGTTTATTGCTTTTCAGTCTTGCCTTAGTCTCCACATGTTGGATATGAGTTTACTTCTTCAAAGCCTGTCATGCATAAAGAACATGACATGTACAAGAAGGTAGGTATAAGTCTAAACTAATCAATTTCCTGGCAAATAGATTTGAGTGGTGAAATACTGTGTAACTGTCATATCACCTTGCTTCAGAGAGTACAGAGAAGATCCTCTTGGAGTTCATAGATCCGAAACAATTTACCTTGGGAAAATCTATCAAGGAAATCAGCCCAAATGTCAAACACTTTATCAATCCAAAGAACGTGGTTAACAAGGATTTAAATTGTGGATTTTATCACTTAATGCGGTGCAATATCTTGGTTTTGGTGGTCTCCATCACCGCGACACACCATGATTGAGGCCAGAATCAGGCCACATCAACTCACAATGGCTGCAATATGACCGTAACCACAATGCAACTGTAATCGCAATTGAAAACCTTAGTTGTTAGCAATGGCTGGATCCATAGTGTGTGAGCTAAGAAACAATCATGTTATTGCAATGCTCCCAAATTACATACAGAACATCAATCAAAGGAGGAGCGTAAATAGATTTGAAAAAACCAAGAGGGGAGTGAATTGGTTTTTTGAGTTCAACAACAGAAAATTCAGAGTTTAAAAATTTATGCCAATGGAACACAAATTATACGAATGTTTGAAAATAAAAGAGATAGGGATAAGAAAATATACACAACGAATTTATCCTAGTTCAGCCACAACGTGTGACCTGCATCCAGTCCCTAAGCAATCGCTTGAGATTTTCTTCACTATGGTGTTTTTGCTTATAGGGACTTGACAAGAATCTTTCCCTACTTCTATCCTAAAGCAGAGTGACAATGATATTGTTTCTTCTCAGGACATCACAACTAACCTCCCTCAACTTCAACATGAAAAAAGAGTAACAGTCATGTTTTTGCACAAAAGACACTACAACGACCTCCCTTAACTTCAACTCGAATAAGAGTAACTTAGCCTCAAAAAAGCTCCTAAAATGCTACCCACACTCTCTTTCTTGATCTGGCTAAAACAATAGAATAACTCTCTCTTTTCAAAGGTTCTTGTAATTGAGATATAATGAGTATCAAATGATTCTCTCTTTTTAGAGAAGATAGGCAAGTATGAAGCTCTCAAATATTTTTCTTAAGGAGTTCTGCAGGTGTAAAGCACTTTCTCTATTGTTCTTCACTAAAGCTGTCTTTGATATCTTCAAAAGGATGTGTTTTTGTAGTGAAGGCCTTCCTTAATTTTTCCTAGTTGTTGGAGAGGAGTTTAGGCCTTGGAATAGCTTCTCAAAATCACCGGACAAAATTTTTGAAAAAATTAAATTAGTTGCTTGTGTGTCCAATAGTTACTTAAAGTTGTTGCTCGTTTTCTCTGTTTTTTGCATGCCAGTACATTAAAGTAGTTGCTCCTATTTTCGCCAATAGTTGCACCTTTACTCAATAGTTGCTCTAAATAGTTGCTAGTTTTCTCTATTTTTTGTTTGGCAGCAAGCAACATATATTTTTTGAATGTTGATAAATAAATCTTCACATAAATGTTGCAGTTAAGTAGATACGAGGTAGAGGTATTGTTTCCTAATCAAATATTCCAAAGATATCAATTTATATTAATTAGAATTCTTTCCTAAATGGACCAAATCTCATATAAATGGAAATTGTATTTAACACCTCTAATTAGCACATGCTCAAATAAGATATTTCAAATATTTCAAATCAGCACATGCAAATATTTCAAATTAATCTCATAAGGAAATTCAATTAATTAATTAATCAAATATAATTACACATTAATTCTTCCAAATTCAAAAACACTTCTAAAATAATTCATTAATTTACCAATTACACAAAATATTCACATGCTAAAATACTTATATATCATCAAAACCTTAAACCTAACATTCTCTACCTTTTTTTATGATGACACAATTAAGAACAAATAAAAAATTTGAGCAAGATAAATTTATCAATTGAGCCAAAATTCAACAACTATTTATTATATCTTATATTAAAAAAATAATCAAAGTTGGAAGCAATAATTATCAAAGTCAAATGTAATTAGAAAATCATAGAGTTGTAAGTGTTTAGAAGATGCTCCCCCTTAATCCATGAGCTTTGTTTTTGGTGAGCTTCTCCCATGCTCCAAATTTTTCAATAGTTTGGCTCAATTGATAAATTTATCTTGCTCGAATTTTTTATTTGTTCTTAATTGTATCATCATCAAAAAGGGAGACAATGTTACGTTTAAGGTTTTGATGATGATTATTTTAGCATGTGAATATTTTGTGTAATTGATAAATTAATGAATTATTTTGGACATGTGTTTTTGAATTTGCAAGAATGAATGTGTAATTATATTCGATTAATTAATTGATTGAATTTCCTTAAGAGATTAATTTGAAATATTTGCATGTACTGACTTGAAATATTAGAAATATCTGATTTGAACATATGTTTATTAGAGGTGTTGAATACAATTTCCATTTACATCATTTAGGAAAGAATTCTAATTAATGTAAATTGATATCTGTGGAATATTTGATTAGGAAACAATACATCTACCTCATATCTACTTAATTGCATTTATGTGAAAATTTATTGATCAATGTTCAAAAAATATATATTACTTGCTGCCATAAAAAAAATCAGAAAACAAGCAACTATTTCGAGCAACTACTAGGCAAAGGAGCAACTATTGTTGAAGAAAAGGAGCAACTACTTCAATGTGCTGTTATACAAAAAACAGAGGAAACGAGCAACTACTTAGAACAATTACTAGACAAACAAGCAACTACTTTAATTTGCATGAAAATCATAGTTAAATGCAATTAGAAAATCATAGAGTAGCAAGAGCTTAGAAAATGCTCTCCCTTAATTCATGAGCTCCCCATTAATCCATGAGCTTTCTTTTTGGTGAGCTTTTCCCATGCTCCAAAATTTTCAATAGTTATCAAACATGTCTTTTCTCCAACTTGCTTTATAGTGAGCTTTTCCTATGCTCCAAATTTTTTAGTTATTAAACTTGTCTTTTCTCCCTCTTCAGCAACAAAAAGGTCAATTGTAGAATATGGTAGCCAAAAATAATTGTAGATGCAAAAAAAAGTTAAAGTGACATGACCAGGATAATATGCCAAAAGATACAAGATGGATGATCATATCAATTTTCAGAGTTTTCAAAAAACTTAGAGAAAAAAAAAGTAGATTCAAAGAACATAATTAAGAAAGCAAGATGGAAATAACTTTCAAAAGAATTTTGAGTGTAAATTGAGTGCTTGCAATTATTGTTGGTTCTCCAATATTCTAGCCAAAACAAAATTTTCAGCTCTTGAACTTCAATAATCTATCAATCATCATCAAAACTGAGAACAAGAGTTGTGAATTCATTTTCCATATTCCATATACTGCAAGTTCTTGATGTGCCAATGCTTTATCTATCAAAAGAACTTCAAATAAACCATTCTCTTTGTATTCAAGTTTCACTTCTCAAAGATCATTGAATCAACACCATATAAAGCACCACCCTTAGAATGTGAGTCTTCATAGAAAATTTTTCATCTGGTTTTAGCTATGAATTTTTCCACTTTTGATGATTAATTTTGCACTTTTCTTGAAAGCCATGCACTCAAAAATACACACATCAGACTATCACACAAGCTTCACAAATCCAATCAGAAACTAAAAGATGCCATAGATATTCAAAAACTCAATAACAATGTTCAGACCATAAGTATTTCAGTCCAACAACCAATAATTCGTGGGTATGAGAGAATAGAATAGTAATCAAGCAACATTATGCAATGAATAGCCCAAACTTTAGAGAATCAACTAACACAACAAGAGCCAGAATTTCGACTTTTCTAAACACAATATTCAGTGAACAATTAGAGATTCAATCTAGAGTGCGCATTAGATTAATCGTTGAGGAGAAAAACGCACCATAAAGAGCAAATAGTTTGAAATATTACCCAAGTCGTAATGAGCGACCCAAGGAAGCTGCAAGCGTGAACAGCGATGGCTTGAACTGGGCGAGAACGGTATCGATGACGTGAACAGCTGGGCTTGGATGGCGTGAAGTCTGAGCATAAATGGCTGACAACGTGAAGACCAGGCGAGACCTGCATGTGGACGGTGGAAATCCAATAGGACCTTGCCAGAAACAATGGAGGATTGCTAGCGGCAGAACTTCACCCAAAATTGATGACGATGCACACTTCGCACCAAGATTTCAAGGGGTTTTGTGCGTCGATGTGATTTAGTAAGTGAGAAACTTGAGAAAAAAGCTTGCTTTAATCGAAAAATGACCAAGAGACTGAGAAAATTTTTAGAGTTAGGGATTGAAAAAAAAAAATAATCGACGGGAGGAAGAAGTTGTATAACAAGGAAGGGGAGAGTGTGTTCTGAAAAGTTTTTTTTTAATAAAAGAAAATAGTCAAAGTACTAAAAGACCCTTAATGAAAAGAGTTGAAAAATCCTGTGTTCAGAAAATCAAACCGGACTGGCCGGTTCAACGGAGAACCGGTCCACTGGCCGGTTCAGTTAGATGTCACAAATCAATTTTTAATTAAACCATATTTAGACCGATAAACCAAAAACGAACTAGTCAAACCGTGTGGACCAGCCACAGTTTGGTCGGTTTAATATTTGGTAAATGCCAAAACTTCTACACACTCAGGCTCGTGAGAGTGCCTTCCAAGCTGCACACCATTATACCAACAAGGCTATTTAGTTATACTATTCTCATTCTTTATTATATGCTATACAAATTTCTTTTTCAAAACTAGAATGTTTCAAATTAGGTGTAGGCCAATTGAATAATGCTTGGGGAATCTTTTTTATTTATTGGGAAGAGAAGGTGCAAGACTTTTTCCTAGTATGTAGTCTATCAGTAGAAATTTTATCCTAAAATTGAGAGAGGTCGATTACCTTGCAACGATGAGTGGAGCATACGCTTATCTGAAAATGATAAAGTTATTTTATCGCGAATCATTACTTATCAGTTGCTTAATTCATATTATATGTTGTATACATACACACTAATATTTTATTAAATTAAAAAATAAAATTATTTTAACATATCAAATATAAATAAGTAGATTTATAATAAAATATATTTATCAAGAAAACAACAATTTTAATATTCAATAAATCTTTGTGACATGGAAAAAATAAAAATAAAAAAAAAATATTCATGAATAAAGATGATATAAAATACAAATGAGTTATATATATATATATATATATATATATATATATATAATTATTAACTAGTATACATATTAAAATTTTAATATATATAAATATAAATATATATTTAATTATATTCCGATTCGACTACGGTTCAACCATGGTTGAACCATTGAACCTTAAATCAGTACTTCGACTGATTTAACGACTAGTTTGATTTTCAGAACCTTTAAAAAATTAGGATGAGCGAGATTCACAAAAGTGCCCTAATTTTTTTTAAATGCAGTATCAGATACAACTCATATATCCACCCGAGAGGATGACCAACTAAAATGAGCAACAATAATGTAGTTGCTTTTTAGCTAAGAAAAATCAAAAGTAATTACTCTTTTTAAGAGAAACAACAAAAGTTGAAATTTCAAAAATCAATCTTTAGAAAGGCATTGATATGGTTTCAATAATGTACTAATAACATAATATCATATTTAAATAATCACTTCATGCATTTTAACAATAAAAACATAATTGAGAAATATATGCATTTTATGAGATAAACCACATGCCAAGACTTTAATTCAAGTGTTTCCCAGAATTTATCACTAAAGCACATCATGCAGGGGCAAAGTGATTGCATGAGCAAAAAGAATGTTATACCTCTATGTACCTTTTTCATTTGCTTTCTTACCCTTATCAAAATTATCTACCTTGGTACAATGGTTCATTATTTGCTAGAAGAACTTCAACACCTTCATCTTCTTTGCTTAAAAGCAACTCCAATGATTATTCTTTCTCCTTGTCTTCAATGAGATATTTTCACCTTCTTTTAAACTTGAGGAGATGAATTTGGTTAGCACTTGTCAGGTGACTTGAGCATCCATTGACAAGGAATCATTGTTCCTTGACTCTTGTCTTCAAGTACACCTCATCATCTTGTTCACTTCTTGCAATGAAGCACATGTTAACAATCTCATCTTCATCTTGTTCGTTTTTCAATGAGGAGTCATCACAATCACTCCAAGTGGAGCTTGCTACCACTGCTTTCTTCTTTTTAGACTTCTTTTGGAATTTCATCTTGATAAGAAGCCAATCAGATTTGTAATATCCAACCTTTCTACATTCATAGCATATAATTTGGTCTTCATTTATATCATCATTTTTGAATTGTTGCCTCTTATTTGACCCAAACCTTTTCTTGCTGAGTTTGTACAATCCTTTGGTTAAGAGAGCTATTTCTTCATCTTTACTCATTTGAGCTCCTTCATCATCTTCTTCCTCTTGGCATGAGATTGATGTGGCTTTGAGAGCAACTCATTTCCTTGTATTTTCTTCCTACAATCTATTAAGAAAAGTTGATTAATAAGTTATAAGATTACCTCTCAAGTCAATAAAGAAGATGGAGTTGAAATCTCATCCTTCTTAAATTGCAGTCACCTATGATTGCCACTCTTTGGTGAGGCTTCTTAGGATCTTTCTTACCCATTCCCTATCCATGTAGACTTTCCCAAGAGCATCAAGTGTGTTGACTATGTTTGAAAATCTCTCAAACATATCATCAATCTTTTCTTCCTTCATCATGGTGAATAGCTCATACTAATGTACAAGCATATCAATTTTTACTTCTTTTACTTTGCTAGTTCCTTCATAGGTGACTTCTAATTTGTCTCACATTTGCTTAGCAGTTTGGCACCTTGAGATTTTTCTAAAGTCATCCAGATTCACCGCACAATAAAAAATATTCTTTGCTTTTGTGTTTTATTCCATCTTCTTTATGTCTTGATCATTCAACTCTTCTTCGGTCTTCTCCACTTCTTGACCATCTACCGCCTTTTTTGGAATGTTCGGTCCATTCTTGATCACGAGCTAAAGTTTGAAGTCCACGGACAATATGAATATCCTCATACGCTCCTTCTAATTGGTGCAGTTCGTCCCATCAAAATATGGTGGCCTTGAAATTGATTTGTCTCTCAATGATGGTTGCATTAATCAAATTTCCTACCATTGAACCTATAAGGATCTTTTATCAAACTGTTAGGCATTAAACAAAATCAAGCTCTATTACCAATTGAAAGAACCAAGAGAGGGAGTGAATCGATTCTTTGGGTTCAATAATAGAAAATTTAGAATTTAAAAATTTAGGATAATGGAACGTAAATTATACGAATGCTTGAAAATAAAAGAGATAGGGATAAGAAAATATGCACAACAAATTTATCTTGATTCAGCCATAATGTATGGCTTACGTCTAATCCCCAAACAATCGTTTGAGATTTTTTTCATTATGATTTTTTTGCTTACAAGGACTGTACAAGAACCTTCATTTACTTTTATTTCAAAGTAAAGTGATAGTGATATTATTTCTTTCAAGAATACTACAACTAACTTCTCTCAACTTTAACTCGTAAAAAAAGCAACTTAGACTCAAGAAAGCTTCTAGAATGCTACTCATACTCTCTTTTCTTGATCTGGCTAAAATAATATTATAACCCTATCTTTTCATATGCTCTTATAATTGAGTTGCAATGAGTATCGAATGATTATTTCTCTTTCTAGACAAGATAAGCTAGTAAAAACTCTCAAATATGAAAAATAAGGAGTTTTGTAGGTGCAAAGCACTTCATCTATTGTTCTTCACAAAACCTATCTTTGATATATTTAAAAAGATGTGTTTTTGTAGTGAAGGCTTTCCTTAATTTTTGCTTGCCGCTGGAGAGGAGTTCAGCCTTAGAATAGCTTTTCAAAATCATAGGACATAATTTTCGTGCAAATTAAAGTAATTACTTGTTTGTCTAGTAGTTACTTGAATTAGTTACTTGTTTCCTTTATTTTTTGTATGTCAGCACATTAAAGTGGTTGCTCCTATTTTCGTCAGTAGTTACTCCTTTACCCAATATTTGCTCGAAATAATTGTTTGTTTTCTCTATTTTTTGTATGGCAAAAAGCAACATATATATTTTGAACGTTATCAATAAATCTTCACATAAATGTTGTAATTAAATAAGTAGATATGAGGTAGATGTATTGTTTCCTAATAAAATATTCCACATATATCAATTTACATTAATTAAAATTCCTTCTTAAATGGACCAAATCTCATATAAATGGAAATTGTATTCAACATTTTTAATTAGCACATGTTCAAAACAAATATTTCAAATATTTCAAATCAACACATGCAAATATTTCAAATTTCAAATATTTCAAATCAATCAATTAATTAATCAAATATAACTGCACATTCATTCTTTCAAGTTAACACATCTAAAATAATTTATTAATTTATCAATTATACAAAATATTCACACTCTAAAATACTCATAATCCAAACCATAAACCTAACAAGATATATCTACAAACTGAAGTTTATTCTTCGTTGACAAAGCCATGTGCATAGCTCGTGCTCATAATGGGTAATTATTCCAAAAAGCAGGGGAGAAACTATAACTAAAGCTGGATTTTCATTCAAATGTATAGGTAAAAAGGATTGGTAGGATTTGTTAAGAAATCACCAAAAAAAATTTAATTTTAATGAGTCACTAATATATGAACTCAATCCAATTTTACACGAGTTAGGGTCAAATCTTCGGCAATCTCACTAAAAAATTAAAAAAATTAGAAATTTTCTAATATTAAAATTCTTACAATTTTAAATTATTAACTACGTTCACTACGAAAATATTAATTAACAGTAATAAAATTTATAAAATATATGAAAATTTCATTAAAAATTTAATTGTTCTCTAATTCTATAGTAATAAAAGTAATAATTAAATATTTATTTGCCTAACTCATGAATTAGCCATCTAGCTAGGCCTCAGTCCATGATAGGCCAGGAATAATTATTTAGGATTTATTTTGACATCTCTATTTGTAACTTAGTTATAAACCATGTCATGAAATGCATTCCTTTTCCACTATAAGTTATTTTTTTGCCACTCTTGGCCAGCCTTCGTTTTGGGTTCAATATAAGATGAACACAAATGAAATGAGCTTCGCCCGCCAAACGTATTGTATTAATTTGGTTCTTTTTGCGTTATTTTTTGTCTCTTAATTTGGTCTTATTGTGACTTCTGGGAACTCTTTCATGGGATTCATAACTTTGTCTTAATTTATTGATATTATCATCATTTGTTTTTATATGGATATGTGATTAAATTGAGAACATATATTTAAATTTCTATTATTATGATATTGACATAATTAGTTGGAAGAAGTGCCATTACTGGTTGAAAATTAAGAATAATATTAATTAAACATTATTTTACACATCAAGAGCAGTTTGAGAATTTTCACATATACTCCTCATATAATATACATTGTGAACTGAATAAGCTTATAAATTAAGATTTAACTAGATTTTCATCCGTTAGATGTGCAGTATAAAAATATTATTATATAACTACTAAATATATAACAATAATAATTAAAAATAACAATCTATTATAAATTTATGTATAATATATGAAAAAAAATCCATAGAAAAAAAACAACTTATGTATGGATATATGTAAATATAAATATTTAAAATATTATTACAAAAAATAATATATATGAAACCTGACAAAATATCCATAGAAAAAAAACTATCGTACATAAAACCTGACATATTTGCTAATCAAGTTGTTTGTCCAATTTTAAACATAAATCATAACAAATAGTAAAAATAAATAAATAGTTGCATTATTGCAATTTTTTTGTCTGCATGTGCTGTGATAATGTAAATTATTAAAGCTCTTGTAGTTATAAAAAAAAATCAAAATTCTGCCATAATATTTTTTATACTTTACACTTTATAAAATTTTATAAAAAATGAAAAAAATATAAAAGTGACATATTATAAATAAATTATCAAAAATTAACTGTTCAATAAAATATCATATCATTTAATCATTTTAAAATAACAATGTATTATTTTTTTTTAAAAATAAAATAATAATGTATTATATTTTATGATGATAAATCATTGAGTCTATACCACAAAGTGTAAAAAGTATGTTAATAAAAATAAAACTTCTTGAATTTTAAAAAATAACAATACTCTACCACACATAAATATGCAATAATGTGTAGTAAAATTATTTTTGAAAATATAAAGTAAAAATTGATTTGATTCTATAATTTTTCTAAAAAATGTATAATGATTGGATAAACATTTACAATAAATTCAATAAATTCAAATGATGATGACATTCGTGCTTGATGTTGATCATAACTTACATTTTCTTTTGATAATAATTTTTATTAATAATAAAATTTAAATTTTTAAAGTTTTGATTATATTATATGCAAAATATTACATTAGTCCACAATACATATCATAATATATTAATATTTTATTAAATGACGATGCTACATATATTTTCATGCTCATGTCCTTTTTAAAAAAAAAGTTGATAAAACTTTTGTTGATTTAGGATTACCTATACTAGTATGGATCGAACCCTTAACCCTTTTTATGTGAAACAATATGATAATAGTAATGTATTTCTTCTTAAAAATAGGTGAAAAATCTTCATTCAAAAAAAGAGTCATCAATGTATTATAACTTTTAAATAAATATTAATTATAATCAATATATATATATATATATATATATATATATATATATATGATTATAAATTAGGGATTCTAATTGAATTAGATTTTTAAAATAAATGTTGATTATAATTAATATTAAATGTATAATTTTGTATTATCATTAATATGAAAGTTGAATATAATGTATTAAAGAAAGCGAAAAAATATCTATATTTATAATAAAATATATTTAAGAAAATATTTAGAATTGATTATAATTATAATTTTTTAATTTGTAATATTTATAACTTATCATCTATTTGATTAATGTAATCATATTTATAGCAAAATATATTTGAAGAAATATTCAAAATTGATTATAATTTTAAAATTTGAATTTTAATAAACTAATTATCAAGATTTTATTATTAAGATTGTTAGAACCAAAATAATATTTAATTAATTATTTTAAATATTATACATTAATGTGAAATTATTTCATAAAATGAGCCAATCAATAAAATATTTAAAATATTGATAATTAGAGTATCAAATTACAATTCTAAATGTTTAGGCACTAATGATGTCAATGCTTATTGATAAAGAAGTAAAATGCTTTATTAATGCTTAATAAAATACATTAATATCAATTCTTGAAACACTTCTTTAAATATTGATTTATCTTAAATAATGATAATTGTTCAAAAATGTATCACTTTAAATTTGAATTTGTCTCGTGTTAGAGATTGATGATAATGTAAAATTTAAAATAATTATTTAAATTGTATCACTTTAAATTATTTTATTAGTGGTATCAACTTTGTTTATGTGTTAAATATTTTTCTAAGTAATTATATTTTATTAACATATATAATATTCAAAATTGATTATAATTTTAAAATTTAAATTTTAATAAAGGAGGAAATATGATTCATTGTGAGTGTGTCACTTGCTAGAAGTACCTGTGCCATACATGAAATAATATAAAATATGATATAATGTATTCAAATTCTATAAAAATAATACATAAAAGTAATTAATTTAAAAATCTTATATCATAATTTCAAAGAAATACATGTCATAATGCATTAAATGCCAAGCAACAATTTGAATTGGTAAATTAAAAAAATAAAAACAAATAATATATATAGATTTTGAATATATTGTAGTCGAAGATGCATGCTCTCATAAAGTTTTTCAACATATTTGCCTTCATTTCTATGATTAATTAAATTAACATAATAAAGTCAATCTGGATGAACACGGAAAGTAAATATAAGATGAGAAACATGCAAAGTCATTGATCGTAAATTAACAATATCTAAATAGAAAATCCTTAATCAAGTCTCAATATTTAAAAAAACAAAAAAAGAAAGAAAATGTGGTCGACAATTTGGTTGAAAAGCAATATGTCTAGTAGTAACCATAGCTCCAATAAGTCTAAAGTTTTTGCCGATCAAATATCACACTTTTCATAAGTTAACCTACCGCTTTGAACATTTAAAGAAAAACATGCACCAACTTATTGGATGTAACAAAAAGGAATGGATAATAAATAAAAAATTAATTATAAAATAAATAATTTTTACGAAAAGCAAACCTGAAGGAGATCACAGAGATAGCTGACAAAAGAGAATGAACTACAACAAACCATGAATGGAGACCATGACAGCATACCAGAATAGTAGTGGACCACGTAGAAGAGTATAAATGGAGAAAGAATATACCAGGAAAGTGTATAAATGAATTCTTTTTCTACGAATAGAATTTGTAATTATATTTATACTAAACTATATTTAAGGAAGTATTTAGAATTAATTATATTTTAAAAATTCAAATTTTAATCAATTAATTACTGAGATATCATTTCTAATTATTTATTGATATTAATTAATCTATCCATATCTATTGTATCCTTGATAGAAGGCTAAAAATTTTTAATTATCATATTTTAAATGTTGATTATAATCATTATTAATATTTGACTTCATTTCTATGATTAATTAAATTAACATAATAAAGTCAATCTGGATAAATACGGAGAGTAAATATAAGATGAGAAGCATGCAAAGTTATTGATCGTACATTAACAATATCTAAACAGAAAATCTTTAATCAAGTCTCAATATTTAAAAAAACAAAAAAAGAAAGAAAATATGGTCTACAATTTGGTTGAAAAGCAATATGTCTAGTGGTAACCATAGCTCCAATAAGTCTAAAGTTTTTGCCGATCAAATATCGCACTTCTCATAAGTTAACCTATCGCTTTGAACATTTAAAGAAAAACATGCACCAACTTGTTAGATGTAACAAAAAGGAATGGATAATAAATAAAAATTAATTAATTATAAAATGAATAATTTTTACGAAAAGCAAACCTGAAGGAGATCACAGAGATAGCTGACAAAAGAAAATGAATTACAACAAACCATGAATGGAGACCATGACAACATAACAGAATAGCAGTGGACCATGTAGAAGAGTATGAATGGAGAAAGAACATTCCAGGAAAGTGTATAAATGAATTCTTTTTCTACGAATGGAATTTGTAATTATATTTATACTAAACTATATTTAAGGAAGTATTTAGAATTAATTATATTTTAAAAATTCAAATTATAATCAATTAATTATTGAGATATCATTTCTAATTATTTATTGATATTAATTAATCTATTCATATCTATTGTATCCTTGACAGAAGGCTAAAAATTTTTAATTATCATATTTTAAATGTTGATTATAATTATTATTAAATACTTAATTTTAAATTATGATTATTTGATAAGAGTGTTATGAGAGAGTCTCACGTGTCAAAAAAAGAAATAAGAGATGTGTCTGCATCATAGAGTATCACTTGTTAGAATTCTATAAACTATGGCCTTACTTTTATATAGTATATTGATTTTGATCTATTATCAGTGTAAAGTTTTATTGCACTATCATCCAATTATATGTTACATAGTATTTGACTTTTTAAATAATTATTATTTTAGTTACACTTTTTTTTAAAGATTTAGCAATGCATAATTAAATGATAGTGTAAAACTTTTTACATTGATAATAGATCAAAATTAAACTCTTTAATTGTAAAAAATTTAACAAACAAATTCCCAAAATATTTAAATCCTAACCAAACAGGTTTTTTCAAATACTAAGGAATAGCATTTCCAATCATATTATTCCTGATAATGTAATCACAAACCTTGAAACAAACACACCTAACATTATAAATCCCAAGGATAACACCAACAATATTCATTAATATATATATATATATATATATATATATATATATATATAAAAACTACAATCATGCTGAATGGCGAAGCAGTTATGGAAAATTGGCGAGGAACAAAACAGAGGAAGAATTGTTCAACTTCTGCGCATGCATAAGTAATTTTATTCAATCCAGCAACTCAATGACAGAGACGAATTGAAGACATTATTTTAAGTTCCACTCGTAAATGGGTAAACCAATCACCGAGTGGCTATATATAGTAAACAAACAAAAATTGAATTAGAACTTCAAGTTTAACAAAAGCAAACAAAGGCATGGACACTTCTTCCTCCACTGGAATCAGAATTTGCTACTGTTTGGAACATCACGATGGCAGCACTTGTAGTTAACAGATGACACCTCCATCACACGGCCACAAGAGGGATTTGGGCATGTTATGGTTGCTATGACATTTGAAGAATAGTTATCAATATTGATATACTCGCATGATTGACGAGTAGATAGTTCTTTAACCTTAGCCTCATAGTACTCTTTGAATGCTATGTCAAAACCCTCTTTCTCTAACACTTTCTCTTTCCATATCTCAAAATCAGCCACAGTTTCATGCATAGGTTCGCCATGACCCAGAAGCTTTATGTTAGAACCTTTACTGAGGATAACCCATCCTTGCGGATCTCGTTTAAGGCAAAGCAAGCTCTTCACAATTCCTTGAATCTTACAATCCATGCTTTCCTTATGCTTCTTCAGTAGCTTGCTTTCAATGCCAAACCAAAAACGAGGAACAATGTTGGGGTCATCCTTTCCCAATTGATAGTGCTCGATTATAGCATCTGCCCTCTTGATAGTCTCATGCCTTTTAATTTTCTCCACCCCCAGTGTGAAGTCTTGGATCCACTTGTTGGTACCTCCATAAATAAAGATGTACCTGTCCCCTTTGATCTGACTCACATGGTAAACATAAATCATTTCATATGAATCTCCATAATTAAGTAGTAATTAACAAATTAAATTAATTAGATAACAAAGTTGAGTTTAAATATTCATTGCATATTTGTGTGTGTGTGTGTGAAGGTGGACCAAGCTTTTGAGCTTACCTCTATCCCATGGTTTAATTTCTTCATCACATCCCAAAACCACTTCCATTTTTGAATTTGAAGATCCCCATCACTTCTCCTAAAAGGAAATGCATCCATGCCCCATTCAAAAATGATGCCCATTGCATCTTGGTTTATCAGTTTTCCTTGAGGGTTGAATACTGAGATAATAGGCTTACTCTCATAATTCAAATTCTCTCTGATTAGCCTGATGCCTGGTGACAGAGAGAAGTACTCCACCGCGTACCATTTGATGCCTTTCTTCAAAGTTTTGAACTGTTCCATGCGGACATCATCCCATAGATCCACAATGGGGATCCACAGAATCTTGAAATCCTCTTTGTTGAAACCGTTTACCTCTTTTGGATTTTCCTGCAATCTGTCATAGATAGAATTCAAAAGCAAAATCTCATCTCTAATGCTGTAGAGGCTTGAAATGAACAACAAGACATGTTTCTGCTTGAAGACTTCAATATCCTGTTTGGGACATAAAGCAAAAAGAAAAGAGAGAAAAAAAAAAAAAGACAATTGTGATTAATTAAGTCATGGTTTTAAGAGGACACCACAGTAATTGAACACTTGAGAACAGTGATTTCAATGTAAGTTACCAATATGAGACAACAAATGTTAAGGCAGCGTAATAGCTTTAGTACTAACCATTTTATTTGTTGTGGTGCCATCATATACTTGGGGATTCTTAGATCCCTTGCGGTGGATCAGAACCTTCAAAAGATCTACAATATCTTTAGGATTGTTAAAGGCCTTCTTACGCCACAAGTAATCTTCTATCTCATCTGCAACAAATGGAGAAAATCTCTTGTTAGCATTTGAGTTCCATAATACTTACTCGCCAGTCCAAAGGATTGAAGGAACTGTGCTTCCCTATATAAAAAATAGGAAGTACTAAGGACATAACCTATTTGCACTTTGCACAGTTCTAGATGCACCTTCAACTTGTTCACAATGCGAGAAAGCCTGTCTGTAAAATCTGATAATTTGTGGTCCCTGAAAAATGAAATTGCTGTTATATAATCTGATAGTTACATTTAGAAAAAAATATATTTTTGGAAGTTAGTGGCATCTTTATGTCATTTCTCTTTCTGGAATTACCTTGAGACAAGTTTCCTTTGAAAGCTATTTCTAGACCGTGCATTTCCAATCTTTTCACATGTCCGTTATAATTTATATATGACCAAAACGGTTTAGAAATAGAAACAAATTTAAAACTTCTGAGTAAAATAATTTTTTTAATCCTTGAGATATAGCTCATTAATCAATTTTGTCTTTGACAGATAAATTTTATTGATTTAATTCTTTAAATTTTAAATCACTCACAAATCTTATCTTTTTAAAAAACTAAATTCATAAAATTAAAAAGAACAAAATAATGACATAATTCGTGAATAACTTGAAATTTGAAGATTAAAAATATTAAATTAATTTGTAAAAGATAAAATCGATAAATAATGTATTTTTTAGGACTAAAAGGGAGATTTACTCAAACTTTTGTTTCCTTATTCTGATTCACAGTCCAAAACTAATATGTTGATACATCGCTGATTTTCACATGATATGTTCAAATGCAGTATGAACTAAGTTGAACAGACAAGAACTTACGATATACCCACGAGGTTGCCAGTAGAAGCAACAATGGCAGCAATTGTCCAGTAGACAACAAGAGGGATCTCTTGCAAGGCATCTGTCAAGGCAGGCACATCCTCTGTGTCATAACCTGCAGCAGACCACGTTGCCCACTCTTTGACATGCTGCAGCACTTGCACTACGAATGTGACCAAATCGATAATATCAACAGAGACCTTTCTGTTTTGAACTTGAGTCAGTTGTTTCAACGAGTTTACGAGATTGTCTGATGTTGTCGGAATCTGATTAAGGTGCAAAAGTTGCCCATATTCCAAACAGAAAGCAGCAACAGTTACTAGCGCTTTTGCATCCCAGGAGAAGTTTTTGAGGTGTTGGAGAATCCACATTGTTGTTTGGTGTGCACAATGCAAAGCACCACGTGTGGTTATCATCTGTCGCCGTTGATAACAAACGAGATTTATCATATCTTACTAAAATTTAAGATTAACATTATTCTAAGAACAGTTGTTAATCTTCTCCTCTCTCAATTTTTTATAACTATCTTCGTTTACTTGGTCGAGCCTTTCATTTACTTCTCCAAAGATGGTTGAATCCAATCTCATAACATATACATAAAAAATTACCTGACAAGAAATCAGCTTCAGTGTAGGAAATTCTGGTTTGAAACTGGTTAATGGAATTGGTGTCTGACTCTGTAAAACAATTATAAAAGGTTAATTAGTTGCGCTATTATTTTCCTGTTATATCATCACTTGCTGCGATAAATAACAAACATAAGACAAAGCTATATATAAGGAAATGCTAGGTAGAGATTTTACTACATATAACTATAAATAGTTGACAAAGTGATAGAAATGAAGATGATACCCTGAGAATAACGATGGACACAAGGTTGAAAATGGTATCCTCATCGCACTGTTCATCGCCGTGGAAGTGGGTCAGATAAAGTTTGTCCAGGATCTGAGACTCAGTGAGATCAAATGGGTTGGGAAGCTGATGAGCTTTCCGTTGGGCCAAAGTGGCACTTGAATCTCCATTGGATAATGACATGGTAATTCTCAGTACTCTGAGATTAAACTCTTAGGTTTGTATATTTGTAAGCAAATGAAGATGGTGCCTTGCATTGTGCTGTCGATGCATTTGCTTCACCTATTTATAGGTTCTAGAGTGCATAAGAGTTCACAATTTTACGCTTGGCATAATAACTTTAGCAAAGAAAATGAGAAAGAGACAGAAACAGTTTTAAAGAGAGAGAAAAATGCACCAAGTAGCTTGTGCGGCACTGGTCTCTAAGCGTGAAACTTGCCGCTCTGATGTTGTGTTTACAATAATACCCTTCACGGGTTCGTAAGGTATGTCAGATGGACAAGGATATAATTGGCATTTTGTTGGGATTTCGTGAAACATGTCAAAATGGAACCTGTCCATAAAAGTTATGGTAGTAGGTGTTGTTCTTTTCTAGCCATAAACAAATTCGAAGTTTACATTATGTTTGACAGAACAAAAAATTGTGATTTTGTTGTATTTAATGAACTTGCCAGCCTTTTAGCCATATAAAAGAACTTATGTATAACTTAATGATAAACAATATTAATTTAATTATCATATATTTATATCACTATTAAACAACAAAACCCTTAACTTAAGCTAATAAGAATGGGCTAATAATGAAAGATTTGAGTTGTTTGCAAGTGATTGTAAATTTAAATCTCTTTGTCTCCATTATACTAAATAAAAATTTAAAATTACTTAAAAGGGTAAATAACCTCATAAGTATTATTATGAGATTAACTTCTCGAACAATGTCACTACTAGAAAGTTAATGATATGCATAGATACTTTGCCCTTTATGGTCAAATAACCACCCTGAATTTTATTTTATTTTATTTTTATAGAAACATGCGTGGTTCATTAGCTTTGATCCTATAATTTCCAAGGAAAAACCTTTAGAAATCTTTGAAGGTATTGAAGTGCAGAGAGTGAAGAGGAATAGATATTTGAGTTTTGATGCGGTGTACATCATTCAAAAAGAATAATTTATTTCCCATAAGAAATTTTTTGGTCAACTTTATCTTTGAGAACAAATAAGCATCATGCCGATTGTGTGATGGAATTTGGGGACCAAAAATGTTAATTGCACAATAAGCTACTGGGTTAATTACTATAATTGATAACACAATTTTTTGCAAATTAAAAAAAAGTTAGGTTTTTTTATTTGATTATTAAAAAAGTTGAATAAAATCTATAACTACTATATAATTAATAAATGATATAATTTTTAGGTGACATTGTAGTATGAATATGAAAGCCATATTTAGTTTAAAAATTTCAAGAATGCAATCATTGGACAATCAACATTAAATCATCACAAATTTAAGTCATCAAAAAAATTTAATTGAGTTAGTAAAAATAATTATGACGTAAGATGAGAAGAAATGGGAATAGAAATTAGAAATTTAGTGCAAAGAGATTAAGTTAATTAAGAACAATATTATCTTCATTTATTTTCTTTTCTGTTTCATTGAACTTGAGTTCTATTTGGGGTCAAGGAATGTAGAAAGAAAGTGAAATCCAGTGATGGTACAAAAAAGTTAACATTGCAAATAATTAATTTATTTTCATTTTTATAACTAAGGGAAATTTTATTGTTTGCCATTGCGGAAAGCTATATTATCCATACACTTTAGGGATAATTCATGACTAAAAAGAGTGATTGGAAAATATTAAAATAATAAAAAGAAAAGAGTACTCTGAAAGATTTATATAGAAGCAACAACTAAAAGAAAAAGGTTGAAGTTAGAAAGGAAGAAAAGACACAGTAAGTAAATATAAAAAATTTAAAAAGAAAAGAACTAATTATAAGGATGCTTTGTTCTTTTTCTTTCTTCAGTGTAGTCAGTCAATCATTGAAATGTTTTCAACAAGTATGTTTTTCTTTACGTTATTAAGTGTTCTTCAAGTTTGTTCGCTATTCTTTAGCCATAAAAGAAAAAAAGGTTGTTTGCTATTTAGATTTGTACTCTATATATGCTTGTTACTATAGGTCCATTGGAGAAGGATCTGATATAAGAGAAATGGCTAAGATGACAAGTTCTGTTTGGTTTATTCATGCATGACTCGACTTTAGCAGGAAACTTATATTAGTATTTATAGATCGTTTAATGATGAAGGATCACTCATACAAATTAAATCCAAGACTTTTAAATTGATGCAACTTGATTTTTCTAGTTAAGTTAATCCTTCTTAAAAAAAGTAATTACATTTTGTAGCAATTCGACAATAGCCATAACATCAAAGTTAAGTATAAAAGGAAAAAAAAACCATAAAAACTTAGACATCACTTAAAGTTGAAACTATTACGAAAAAATTCTTAAATATTCTTAGAGTATTACATTTAACAGTTTATTTTTTTAAAATTTTATTAAATAATATTATAACTTTAATCTAATTGCTTGTATTCTTATGCAATGTCATAATTAGTTTAGTGTAGTACTTCTAAAGTACATGCGAATATCTCACTATCTGTGCGGTCAAAATCACCGATCAATTACTTCAAAATTCAGTAAATCTTTAAAATTTGTGGCTAACTTTGATTCATTAGAAAAATCTTTGATTTTATGACTATTAAATTTGACTGCCTTAAAATTATTTTTTCAATAATCATTTTCTATAGCATATGACTATAGTTCCTAATATAGGAAGTGTTTATTGTCACTTTTTTTTGTTTGTTTATAACCACTTCTATTTAAATAACTTTTATTTGATATTTCTTGAATATCTTTATTCTTTATCATTAGTTAAACAGAATTAATATGTCGTCACTCCTATATATATATTCAAATTTATAATATTTAATTATTTAAAAAATAAAATAAACTTATCATTGTCATTAGTGTTGGTAGACTCCTAATTATTCAATTATTGCTCATTTGCAATATTTTTAATTTGTTCTTTGTGAATAACTTTTCATCTTGCACTTCTTTTCTTTTTCATAAAAGCATACTCGGTTTATCTTTTCACATAAAAATACAATATTCTTAATGCCAAATATAACTTGTTATATGGAAAACATATGAACATGAAATTTTATAAAATAAGAATTTACCATATAAGAGATTAACAAAGCAGATCGATCAAATTTCATAAGTTCATATAATAGTAGTTTTTAATATTAAAATTTTACTGAAAAGGGCAATAACAATTAAGAATATATCATATGAAAAATAAATGAATAATCTATGAAAAACTTAGATGTAAGAAGTTATAATAACCTCACACTAATTTAAAAAAAGATAATGAAAAAATGTTCACAATGATATTCAAGGAACCCCAACAATTTTTGATGAGCTAATTTCTGATAATAAATTTCAAGCAAAAAAAATCACTGGAAACCCCCATTTCCAGTAGATTTGATAAAATTTCAGGAAGATCAAACCGTTAGAAATTGGCCCTTTTTTTTTTTGTAATGAGCCCTCACTCCAAATAGTGACTTGATCTTAGAAGTACTTATGTAGGTACCTCTACCTCCACCATTGGACCCAGAGTTTGGTGTCATCCCAACTCTCTATCATAGGTGTTGGAATTAGTCAACCTTGTGTTAACTGTAAAGATTTTTACATAGTCTTAGCAGTGGATCCTTCCTAATTTTTATGTAATTATTTTTGAGTCTACTATAATTGTGGAGATATTATAACTTAATTATAGGGATTTTGTGTGTATATATACCTTGTAAATGATCAATAAATCATATCAGAATTATTCCTAAAACCTTGTTTTTATATGGTATCAGAGCCTACTCTGATTACCTCTCCTTTACCCCAGGTGTCAGAGTTCGTTTATTTCTGATGGCTACTCAAGATAATAGTAATCCTAAACCTGTGAAGGAGGACACTTCTGCTATGTCTACTCTTCATATGCAGGAATTGTCCACATCACTTACCCCTAAACGTCTTGATGGTATCAACTACACTGAATGGTCCTTAAATGCAGAGAATAAAATCAGAGTCAGAAAACATTAGGGCTTCATTTATGGAAAAAAGGCTATGCCAAAAGACAAAAACTCTAAAGAATATGAAACCTGGGAGGATGAAAACTACATGGTGAAGCCTTGGGTTTTGGATGCTATGACGAAAGATGTCAGATGACTTTTCATCCGCTTACCCACTGCTAAGGAGATCTGGGATACAACCAAAAAAACATACTCGATTAGTCAAGATGCATCTAAAGCTTATCAATTATATTGTGAGATCACCTCTGTTTGCCAGAATGGAGGATCTGTCAGCTCTTATTTTGGAAAGCTACAAAGGCTTTGGTAGGAACTTGATGCTATTGAGAACTACACAATGGAGTGCTCAAAAGACATTAAAAGGTACACCACTTGGGTGATTTCTCAACATGTGTATGTTTTCTTGGCTGGTCTTGATTCTCATCTTGATGGAGTTCGTGGCCGAATTCATGCCACCATTCCTCTTCCAAATATCCAATCTGTCTATGCAAATGTCTGTGCTATGGCAAATCGCCAAGAAGCTATGTTACATGGAACATCAAATGAAGGAGCCATCATGGTTGCAAAAAAATCCTCTAATCCTAAGAAAGGAATTCACAAGTGTACTTACTACAATGGTGATAATCACTTGGTTGAAACCTACTTTAAACTTCATGGCTACCCTGAGTAGTATTCAAAGGGTAAAACTGGATCCAAGACAGAAGGTCCTAAGAGTAACTCAGCCCCAACTACTGCTGCTGGTTTTGTTGCTAAGTCAGGTATATCTAACTCTACCTATAGTTCTTTTATTCTTGCTAGGACTAGTGATTGGATAATTGATGCAGGTGTTATTGATCATATGACTTGTGATCATTCCAAGTTCACAAACTTGTCATCTAGTAATTCTAAACCTGTTATCATTAATGCAAATGATATATCATCCCCAGTAATAGGAGTGGGTACTGTACCTATATTACCTTCTTTATCTATTTCAAATCTCTTTTTTGTCCCTTCCTTAAACTGCAATCTTCTCTTTGTCAGTTAACTAACCAAGTCTCATGATTGTGCTGTCACGCTTTTTCCTACTCATTGTGTCTTACAGAACATCCATACCAAGGAGAAGATTGGCAATGGTAAAAGGAGTGGAGGTTTATACTACCTTGAAGATGACTCTCAACACACAAATGGAAAAGTTCGAGCCCACCTTATGAGTGACAACTTGCAAAAATAAAAATATAGAAGAAATTTGGCTGTGGCATTGGCGTTTTGGACATCCTTCCCTTAGTTATCTTACGAGATTGTTTCCATGTTATAATTGTAATCTTTCATATTTCACTTGTGAGACATGTATAATGGCCAAAAGCCATCGAGCCACCTTTCCCTAAAATAATACTAAGGTTGATACACCTTTCTCTCTTGTACATACTGATGTTTGGGGACTTGCTCCTTTGCCTACACATAATGGAATGTGATGGTTTGTTACCTTTGTTGATGATTGCACAAGGATGACCTGGTTATACTTGCTAAAACATAAGAGTGATGTGTGTAAAGTTTTTTGTTCTTTTCATAAAATGGTGACCATACAATTCCATGCTCATATAAAGGTTATTTGATCTGACAATTAGGGGAGGGGAATACTTTCAGCAAGAATTAAAAGACTTCATGGACTCTTCTGGGATTATCCATGAAACTTCATGTCCCTACACCCCTCAGCAGAATGGAGTTGCTGAGAAGAAGAATAGGCATTTATTAGAGGTTGCTAGGTCATTGCTAATTGGTGGCAATGTGCCATCCTACCTTTGGGGAGAAGCCTTGAGTTCTGCAGTTTACTTAATCAATCGTGTTTTTTCAAGTGTTTTGAATTTCAGGAGACCATTGAACACTTTCTCTGACCATTGTACCTTGCCTCCAATTAATCATTCAGAACCCCGCACCTTTAGTTGTGTTATATATGTCCACTTACTTTCACACCAACATACTAAACTTGAATCATGTGCAGTGAAATGTGTTTTTGTAGGGTATAATATGACACAGAAAGGATATCGGGCTTATCAAACATCATTAAAAAAGTTTTATGCTTCTATGAATGTTACATTCCATGAACATGAATTATTTTATTCTATAGGATTTAGTTATCCTCCACTTCAGAGGGGGAATGAGAATGAAGTGCAGAACCACAACATCCAAGAGATAACTTTATTTGATATGGTAGCTAACCCCAGTTCAACCTCTACTGAAACTTTTGCTGAATTCACTAAGCTCTCGGCTAAAACTCATAATAATGATGGTACAACACCTCTCACTCTAATACCACTGATCCAATCTACACTAGAACATTAACTAGAGGTATCATCTGATCTTGATCTTAACTTTATTAATTCTAGTGTACATGAAACTGATATTGCTTCTACGCATTGAATCCTTGATACACCAAGTCCTCTTGATTCTAGTCCTGTTGGATCTAATGTTCATGAAAATACTTGTGCATCTAATATTGTCCCTGTAGTGAGTCAATACCATCTTTCACCTCGTTCTGACCGTGGACAACCTCCAATCAGATATGAACCATATCTGAAGTCCCAAGCCAAATATCCCATAGGCAATCATGTGTCATCCCATAAGTTGCCTAGATCACATGCATCTTTTGTATCTCAATTATCTGCTATTTCTATTCCTAGTGATTTACAAGGAGCTATAGCAGATCCTAGATAGACCCAGGCTATGGAAGAAGAGATGACAGCATTAAAAAGAAATGGCACTTGGGAACTTGTCCCATTACCAAGAGGAAAGAAGACTGTAGCATTAAAAAGAAATGGCACTTGGGAATTTATTGTGTCTATTGAGAGTTGTATGATAACTACTTGTAGAAAGACACATTTATTTGGGATATACCTATTGGTTAAAGGAAGAATATATATGTCTATTCAATATATAAAAGATCATAAATGTCTAAAATTACATATTTTTCATTTAAAAAATAGGCTTTGTTATGTCTTGAATTAAATTAATTTTAATAAAATTATGATATTATTGATTATTTTCCTTAAAAAGATATTAATTCTAATTAATTGTGGTATCTTGTAAAATATTAAGGATTTGTAGCAGAATGATACTAATATATAAGATTTGGAATAGATTTGGCGTTGATTTAATTGGATATTAAAGATTTGAAGTAGATTTGATGTTGATTTTGTTTTAAATACTACACAATCCAAAAGAGATTTCATAATTAAGTGAAAATATTGCCTTGGATATGAAGGGATATGGCCTATGGTCACTTATTAGGACAAGGAGATAATTAATGTGACTATAAAAAGAGAACCAAGGAGAGCGAAGAGATGGTTTTTCTAAAGTGGATGAGCCAAGGGGTTTCAATGCACAACGCAAAAGATGGTGCGAGAGGGTACCACATCATACAAGAGGACAAGGATTAAGAAGATGTTATCTTTCAAACCTTGTATGTTTCTTTAGATTTGTTGGTTAACGTGATGATGAAACCTTGTTAGTTTTAGTAAAAACTATGTTAGATTATTGTTATTTAGTAGAGATCTTAATGTTTATTATTTTATTTGCCTATTAGTTAGTTTGAATAAAGTTTTAGATAAATTCAGTCATACTTTTCTCATACTTTGAGTTTGTTCTTGCTATCTGAGTGTTAACTGTAATTGTTAAATATCAATTATGATTTCTATATAGGGATATAGATGATGATTTAATAGTTTACTATTGATTAGGTAAATAAAGCATATAATTGATTATGATTTTTAGGACTTAATCGATCTATTTTCAGCAAACACATACTTGGCCGCTAGATGTTCATGAGATAATTATCTGGGAATAATATCTGACATAATTGATGTTAAAATTAATCTTGGTGGATTTTGATCCTTAGTCTATTTGCATTTGGTTAAGTTCCCCAATTTATTTTATTTCATTCATTAATTTTTATTTTCTTTGAGTTTTTTAATTTTTACTTTTTTAATTTTAGTGTTTGAATTGTTTTTGTTCAAATAAATTAGAAAAATTTATTAATGCCTAAAACTTAATTCAAAATCTCTGTGGGATCGACCTTGTATTTACTAAACTATATTATTGTATGATTCGTTGCGAGTATTTTAAAGCTTGTAAAAAGCCATAACAAAAGACACAATTGTCGTCATGCGAACACTTCAATTATTATAATTCTCTTTTGTAAATTTGGGAACTCAAAGGAGAGGACTTGAAAATCTTCTAAAGATTATAATTTGTGTCTGATACCACTTTGAATGAGATTGTAAAGAAGAAAACACTCAAAACACTCCTATGAAACTCACTTGAGTTGATATTCTTGGCTTACTTTAGAAACTCAAATACATAACTAGTTATAGATAAGCATTTTACCCTTTAACACATCCAATATAATGAATTTAATTTCAAAATATTTAATGACCTTATTAATTAAGTATATATATAAGTAAATACTTTGAACCTACAAATATACTGATGTAAAGATACATGAATGATAATTAAGCAGAGATATATGCAATCATGCATTATAATTAAATGGTTAAATGTATGAAGTTTAATTACTTTTCAACATGCTTAACCAGAAGTATTCTCAAATTCTTTTTTTTTTGGGTGTTTTTTTTCCACTTAATTTGGTCTCATCTTATTACAATTTGAATAAGCTTTTTTAGTATGCTTGTTGCCAAGTAATGGAAGATACTAATTGCTTTGTAGATAGCTCACTGTGTTATATTATTCCCCTAGACAAAAATTATTTCTAACTTCTTAACTTTCATTCATTTAAAAACATACAATAAATAAAAAGCAAGGGAAAATTAAGTATTGGATCTAATCCACAACAAAATGGAACGGCAAAGTGAAACGTTACAAAAATAACTAGAAAAAAATAAATAGAGGAAGAGTTGTTCAACTTCTGCGCATGCATAATTAATTTTATTCAATCAAGCAGTTCAGAAACACATAAGCCACTATTGAAGTCCTACCCACAAAAGGGTAGATCAAGTTGCTACATGATGCACACACATACATACATAGCAAACAAACAAAAATTGAAGCTGAACATCAGTTTTAACAAAAGCAAACACAAGCAGACACAGCCAGACACTTGTTCCCCCAATGGAATCAGATACTGCAACTGTTTGGAACATCACGATGGCAGCACCTGTAATTAACGGATGTCACCTCCATCACACGCCCACAAGTGGGATTTGGGCATGTTATGGTTGCTATGACATTGGAAGAATAGTTGTCGATGTTGATGTATTCGCATGATTGACGAGCAGATAGATCTTTAAGCTTACTCTCATAGTATTCTTTGAAGGCTATGTCAAAACCTTCTTTCTCCTGCACTTTCTGTTGCCATGTCTCAAAATCAGCCACAGTTTGATACATAGGCTCCCCGTGACCCAGAAACTTGATGTGTTGCCCTTTACTAAGAAGAACCCATCCCAATGGATCTTGCTTAAGGCAAAGCAAGCTCTTCACAATTTCTTGAATCTCACAGTCTACAGCTTCCTGGTGCTTCTTCTTTTGCTTCCCTTCTATGCCAATCCAGAAATAAGGAACAATGTTGGGGTCATCCTTCCCCAACTGATAGTGCTCGATTATAACGTCTGCCCTCTTGACAGTATCATGCCTTTTAATTTTTTCCACTGCGAGTGTGAAGTCTTGGATCCACTTATTGTTGGTACCTCCATAGAAGAAGATGTACCTGTCCCCTTTGATCAGACTCACATTGTAAACATAGATAATTTCATATGGAGCCCTATAATTAAGTAATAACAAATTAACTACATAATTAACAACGTTGAAATACATAGATTGTTTATAAAATTTTGTGAAATTTAAAAATTAATCAGTACTTCATTTATGTAATTTATTTTAATATATAATATATTTTTACATATAAATACGTATCAACTATAAAATTAAATACTAATTTATCTAAAAGTTAATATAACAGTTGAATTAATAAAATTTAATTTTTATAAAAAGTTATTGAAATATATAAGTGGCCAAGTTTTACTACTAGTTTATATATACATGTGAAGGTGGACAAGCTTTTGTGCTGACCTCTATTCCAGGATATACTTTCTTGATTACATCCCAAAGCCACTTCCATTTTAGAGTAAGGTTATCACCATCAATTTTTCTGAAAGGAAACGCGTCGATCCCCCATTGAAAAATAATGTCCATGGCATCGTCGTTAACGATGGCACCTTGAGGGTTGATCACTGGGATAATAGGCTTGCCATTGTAATTCAAATTCTCTCTGATTAGCCTGATGCCTGGTAAGTCAGAAAAGTACTCCACCACGTACCATTTGATGTTGTTCTTCAATGTTTTGAACTGTTCCATGCTTACGCTATCCCAAGAATCCACAACGGGGATCCACAAAATCTTGAAATCATCTTTATTGAAATTTTTTACTTCTTTTGGATTTTCTTGCAATCTGTCATAGATAGAATTTATAAGCAAAAGCTCATCTCCAATGCTGTTGAGGCTTGAAATGAACAGTAACACATGTTTCTGCTTGAAGACTTCAATACCCTGTTTGGGATATAAAAGCAACAAAGGCAATATCTTTAAGTCATGTTTTCGACTAAACACTAATATGAGATAGCAATAGTTAAAGGCTTTAGTACTAACCGTTTTAATTTGGATGGTGCCTTTGAATATTAGGGGATTCTGAGATCCATTTCGGTGGATAAGAAGCTTCAAAAAATCTACAATATCTTTTGGTTTTTTCAAGGCCTCACTACGTCTCTTGTAATCATCTATCTTGGCTGCAACAAATTAAATGGAAATAATCTCTTATTAGCATTTAAGTGAGAAAATCTTAGGTTGTCTATGTAGTTACCCAAATCAACATTTAATATGTGTACATTTATAATTTTTATTGAGAGGTGAATTTATAACATGATTCATGAAACTTTACATATATCAGATATTGATATGAGTGTCTATATAATCACATGTTTACTTAAGAATTTATATGAAGGAACAGGTAGAACTAAGAACATAACCTATTTGCTCTCTGCACTTTTCTATATGCTCCGTCAACTTTTGGACAACTGGAGAAAGCCTTTCACTAAATTTTGATAATTTATAGTCCCTGAAATAAAGAAATTGCAGTCATATGATATGATTGCTACATTTAGAAAAAAAAATAAATTTCCAATGTTAATAACATTTTTGTGTTATTTTTATTTTTGGAATCACATTTGAGAAAGTTTCTTCAGGAACTTTGTTCTAAAAGCTATTTATGAAATGGGCAGTATATAAACCAATCTTTTCTTGTGATATGTTTATAGCTTGGTTTTAAATTATAATTTGCAATCGTAATTATAACTGCAATATTACTGTTGCGAGAATCTCTACATCAATAGTAATTGTTTGCAATTTCTACAATCACAGTATAAGCATAACCATGACCATAATTACAATTTAAACTCATAATTTATAGTATAAATTAAGTGCATGTTTAATAAAAAAAAAATGAAAATATGAAGTTTTATATACTGTGACCATAGTGATTTTATATGTTCTATTTTATTTATTGATTTTTTTTAACACATCAAGCATGCACTACGTTGAACAGAGAAGAACTTACGATACACCAACGAGGTTGCCACTAGATGCGACAGTGGCAGCAATTGTCCAGTAGACAACGATAGGGATCTCTTGCAATGCGTCTGTCAAGGCAGGCACATCCTCTGTGTCATAACCTGCAGTATACCACGTTGCCCACTGTCTTATGTACTGAAGCACTTGCACTATGAAGGTGACCAAATCGATAATATCAGCAGAGATCAGCTTAAGTGTAAGGAATTCTGGCTTGAAACTGGTTACAGGAATCTGTGACTGACTCTGTAAAACAATTGAAAAAGTTAATGTGAAGCTATATAAGGGATTTTAATTACTTTATATATAAATAGATTATAGATTATAAAAAATTGTCAAGGGGCGAGAATGAAGGTGAAACCTGAAGTATAACGTTGGACACAAGGTTCAAAAGGATCTCCTTGTCGCACTTTTCATCATCATGGAGGTGGGTCAGATAAACTTTGTCCAGGATCTGAGAGTTTGTGAGCTCAAATGGGTTGGGAAGCTGGGCTTTCTGTTGAGCCAAAGTGGCACTTGAAGCTCCGTTGGACGATGACATGCTGATTCTCAGTACTCTGAGATTAAACTTCAGGTTTTGTTTCTGTAAGCAAATGATAACTTGGCTTGTGCTTGTTGGTGCTCCATCTATTTATAGGCTCCAGAGTATAGAGTGCAGAAGAATTTACAATTGGCATAAGAACTTTAGCATAGAGAGCCAGAGAAACAGACAGAGAGAAAATTAAAAAGAGAACAAAAAATACAAAGTAGCACCTGCAGTGGCCCCCCAAACGGGAAACTTGCCGCTTCATTGTGGTGTTCACAATAGACCCTTATCGGTTCATGATCATGAGTTATGTGAGATCAGATGACTAAGGATATAATTGGGATTTCACTGGGATTTCACCAAACTTTGTTTTTTTTTGTGTTTGAATGTTGCTAAACTTTTGCTTTTGAGAAAGATTGCGATCTGTTACTGGGCAAACGGGGAAAAGAAAAATGAATAAAAAAAGAATCTTACGGCATGTCTTTCTATTTATGATCAAACTCTCAAAGAAACAATATCATATTGGGCAACGTCACCAAACCCATAAATAAACATTGTATTATGCACTACCAAAAAAAAACGTGGGTATTATGCAATCAATTACTATTTAATCAAAAGGAAGCTGTAAAATTCTCTTAAACATGTGTATTTAAGGTGTCGGGTTATATATAAGATATAAAATATAGATTACCGGAAAAAAATGATATAAAATATAAGATATTTAAATATATATGTAAAATTCTGCTATTAGATATAACATTTTAGATATCTAAACATACTCCCTCTTGGTAGGCGAAGAGAGATATAAAAATAATTGTAAAAAAATTTAAAATTAATGTATTTTTATTTATTTATTTTTGTTTGGTATATTGTTAGATCGAAAGCAATATACCATGCGTTTTAGGGATGATTCATGATTAACAAGAGTAATTGGAATTTGGAAGGTCTAAAAGAAAAAAGAAAAGCAAAATATTATGAAAGAGATAGAAGCCGAAAAGAAAAGTTTAAAGAGAAATTAATTCGTTAAAAGGAAGCTTCGCTCTTTTTTCTTTATTATGATTGGCCAGTCAATCATTGAAATGTTATGTAATAAGTGTGTTTTTCTTTTCCATTATTAAGTGTTGTTCAAGTTTGTTTGCTATTCTTTACTTATTAAAAAGACAGTTTGTTTGCTGTTCAGGTTCTTTTCTCTAGTAATCTCGTTATAAGTATAACTGTTACTCTTGTAAGAAAAAGAAATGAAAATGGACTAATTAATTTATCCAAAACATTTCAGCTGATATGCATAAATTAGGTACAAATTCATACTTGAAAATAAGAACTTAGAAATGTTTTCTGAATTGCTTGAGAGCTACACACACACACATATATATATAACAAGAGAAATTACATTTGTAATTACATCCTTTAATAAAAGAAGATAAATCCTAATCAAAATCAATTAAATCCCTAACTATGATATCGACACACACACAACACACACACATATATATAACAAGAGAAATTACATTTGTAATTACATCCTTTAATAAAAGAAGATAAATCCTAATCAAAATCAATTAAATCCCTAACTATGATATCAAATCCCTAACTAATAAATACCAAAAAAAAAAATCCCTAACTAATAGAGATACTCTATTAAACGCAAATATACACAGAATATATACAATCTTTACAACATTCATGAATAATTTTATAATTTTAAAAAATTTCAATCATATTTGCAGAGTTTTCAATATGAAGATGCAAATAAAGACAAACTAAACTTAAACCATCATTCTCCTTTTAAGCATAGGATTCATATACGAATTCGTGTGATACAAATTGGAGCTTTATTTACATAAATCATATGTGCATATATATATATGTGTGTGTGTGTGTGTGTGGAGTGCATGAATGAGCCTAAGATTGTTAGTTTTATTTAAATTTATATTGTAGGTGATTCAAAATTTATTGTGTCTATTGAGCGTTGTATGATAATTACTTGTAGAAAGACACATTTATTGGGGATATACCTATTGGTTAAAGGAAGGATATATATGTCTATTCAATATATAAAAGATGATAAAAGTCTAAAATTACATATTTTTCATTTAAAAAATAGGCTTTGTTATGTCTTGAATTAAATTAATTTTAATAAAATTATGACATTGTTGATTATTTTCCATAAAAAGATATTAATTCTAATTAATAGTAGTATCTTTTAAAATATTAAGGATTTATTGCAGAATGATACTAATATACAAGATTTGGAATATATTTGGCGTTGATTTAATTGGATATTAAAGATTTGAAGTAGATTTGATGTTGATTTTGTTTTGAATACTACATAATCCAAAAGAGATTTCATAATCAAGTGAAAATATTGCCTTAGATATGAAGGGATATGGCCCATGGTCACTTATTTGAGCAAAAAGATAATCAATGTGGCTATAAAAAGAGAACCAAGGAGAGTGAAGAGAGGGTTTTTCTGAAGGGGATGAGCTAAGGGGTTTCAGTGCACAACACAGAAGATAGTGTGAAAGGGTACCACATCATACAAGAGGGCAAGGATTAAAAAGATGTTATCTTTCAAACCCTGTATGTTTCTTTAGATTGGTTTGTTAATGTAATGATGAAACCTTATTAGTTTAGTAAAAACTGTATTAGATTATTGTTATTCAGTAGAGATTTTAATGCTTATTAATTTATTTTCCTATCAATTAGTTTGAATAAAGTTTCAGATAAGTTCAGTCATACTTTTCTGATACTTTGAGTTTGTTCTTGCTATCTGATTATTAACTGTAATTGTTGGATATCAATTGTAATTTCTATATAGGGATACAGTTAATGATTTGATAGTTTACTATTGATTAGGTCAATAAAGCATACAATTGATTATGATTTTTAGGACTCAATCGATATATTTTTTGCAAACACATGCTTGGCTGCTAGATGTTCATGAGATAATTATCTGGAACTAATATATGACAGAGTTGATATTAAAATTAATTTTGGTGGATTTTGATCCTTAGTCTATTTGCATTTGGTTAAGTTCCCAATTTATTTTATTTCATTCATTAATTTTTATTTTCTTTGAGTTTTTTAATTTTTGCATTTTTAATTTTAGTGTTTGAATTGTTTTTGTTGAAATAGATTAGAAAAATTCATTAATGCCTAAAACTTAACTCAAAATATCTGTGGGATCGACCTCGTATTTACTAAACTATACTATTATATGATTCATGCACTTGTGAGTATTTTAGAGCTTGTAAAAAGCTGCAACAAAAGACACAATTGCCTGCATGCGAACATTTCAATTATTGTAATTCTCTTTTGTAATTTTGGGAACTTGAAGGAGAGGACTTGAAAATCTTCTAAAGATTATAATTTGTGTCTGATACCACTTTGAATGAGATTGTAAAGAAGGAAACACTCCAAACACTCTTATGAAAACTCACTTGAGTTGATATTTTTGGCTTATTTTAGAAACACAAATACATAACTAGTTATAGATAAGCATTTTACCCTTTAACACATCTAATATAATAAATTTAACTTCAAAATATTTAATGCACTTATTAATTAAGTATATATATAAGTAAATACTTTGAACCTACAAATATACTGATGTAAAGATACATGAATGATAATTAAGCAGAGATATATGCAATCATGCATTATAATTAAATGGTTAAATGTATGAAGTTTAATTACTTTTCAACATGCTTAACCAGAAGTATTCTCAAATTCTTTTTTTTTTGGTGTTTTTTTTTCCTCTTAATTTGGTCTCATCTTATTGCAATTTGAATAAGCTTTTTTTAGTAAGCTTGTTGCCTAGTAATGGAAGATACTAATTGCTTTGTAGATAGCTCACTGCGTTTTATTATTCCCCTAGACAAAAATTATTTCTAACTTCTTAATTTTCATTTATTTAAAAACATATCGTAAATAAAAAGCAAGGGAAAATTAAGTATTGGATCTAATCCACAACAAAATGGAACGGCAAAGTGAAACGTTACAAAAATAACTAGAAAAAAAATAAATAGAGGAAGAGTTGTTCAACTTCTGCGCATGCATAATTAATTTTATTCAATCAAGCAGTTCAGAAACACATAAGCCACTATTGAAGTCCTACCCACAAAAGGGTAGATCAAGTGGCTACATGATGCACACACATACATACATAGCAAACAAACAAAAATTGAAGCTGAACATCAGTTTTAACAAAAGCAAACACAAGCAGACACAGCCAGACACTTGTTCCCCCAATGGAATCAGATACTGCAACTGTTTGGAACATCACGATGGCAGCACCTGTAATTAACGGATGTCACCTCCATCACACGCCCACAAGTGGGATTTGGGCATGTTATGGTTGCTATGACATTGGAAGAATAGTTGTCGATGTTGATGTATTCGCATGATTGACGAGCAGATAGATCTTTAAGCTTACTCTCATAGTATTCTTTGAAGGCTATGTCAAAACCTTCTTTCTCCAGCACTTTCTGTTGCCATGTCTCAAAATCAGCCACTGTTTGATACATAGGCTCCCCGTGACCCAGAAACTTGATGTGTTGCCCTTTACTAAGAAGAACCCATCCCAATGGATCTTGCTTAAGGCATAGCAAGCTCTTCACAATTTCTTGAATCTCACAGTCTACAGCTTCCTCGTGCTTCTTCTTTTGCTTCCCTTCTATGCCTATCCAGAAATAAGGAACAACGTTGGGGTCATCCTTCCCCAACTGATAGTGCTCTATTATAACGTCTGCCCTCTTGACCGTATCATGCCTTTCAATTTTTTCCACTGCGAATGTGAAGTCTTGGATCCACTTATTGTTGGTACCTCCATAGATGAAGATGTACCTGTCCCCTTTGATCTGACTCACATGGTAAACATAGATAATTTCATATGGATCACAATAATTAAGTAATAACAAATTAACTTGACAATTAACAACGTTGAAATACATAGATTGTTTATAAAATTTAGTAAAATTTAAAAATTATTTATTACTTTATTTATGTAATTTATTTTAACATAATATATTTTTAAAAATATAAATATGTATCAACTATAAAACTAAATACTAATTTGTCTTAAATTTAATGTAATGGTTGGATTAATGAAATTTAACTTTTATAAAAAGTTATTCAACTATACAAGTGGACAAGTTTTATTACTAGTTTATATATACATATGAAGGTGGACCAGCTTTTGTGCTTACCTCTATTCCAGGATTTACTTTCTTGATTACATCCCAAAGCCACTTCCATTTTAGAGTAAGGTTATCACCATCAATTTTTCTGAAAGGAAACGCGTCGATTCCCCATTGAAAAATAATGTCCATAGCATCATCGTTAACGATGGCACCTTGAGGGTTCATCACTGGGATAATAGGCTTGCCATTGTAATTCAAATTTTCTCTGATTAGCCTGATGCCTGGTAAGTCAGCAAAGTACTCCACCACGTACCATTTGATGTTGTTCTTCAATGTTTTGAACTGTTCCTTGCTTACGCTATCCCAAGAATCCACAACGGGGATCCACAAAATCTTGAAATCTTCTTTATTGAAATTTTTTACTTCTTTTGGATGTTCTTGCAATCTTTCATAGATAGAATTTAGAAGCAAAATCTCATCTCCAATGCTGTTGAGGCTCGAAATGAACAGTAACACGTGTTTCTGCTGGAAGACTTCAATACCCTGTTTGGGATATAAAAGCAAAAACGGCATAATCTTTAAGTAATGTTTTCAACTAAACACTAATATGAGGCGGCAATAGCTAAAGGCTTTAGTACTAACCGTTTTAATTTGGATGTTGCCTTCGAATATTAGGGGATTCTGAGATCCATTTCGGTGGATCAGAAGCTTCAAAAAATCTACAATACCTTTAGGTTTTTTCAAGGCCTCACTGCGCCTCTTGTAGTCATCTATCTTTGCTGCAACAAATTAAATGGAGATAATCACTTATTAGCATTTAAGCGAGAAGGTTATGTACATAGTCACTTAAATCAACATTTGATATGTGTATATTTTATAATTTTTATAGGGATATGAATTTATAATATGACTCATAAAACTTTACATATATCAAATATTAATATAAGTGTTTATATAAGTACGTATCTACTTAAAGAATTTATAGGAAGGAACAGGAAGCACTAAGCACATAACCTATTTGCTCTCTGCACTTTTCTATATGCTCCGTCAACTTTTGGACGACGGGAGAAAGCCTCTCACGAAATTTTGATAATTTATAGTCCCTGAAATAAAGAAATTGCAGTCATATAATCTGATTGTTACATTTTTAAAAAAAACAAAAGAAAAAAATTTCCCAATGTCAGTAACATTTTTTGTGTTATTTCTGTTTCCGTAATCACATTTGAGAAGTTTCTTCTAGAATTTTGATCTAAAAGGTATTTATGAAATGGTTAGTATACAATCCAATTTTTTCTTATAGTATGTTTAACTTGGTTTTAAATTATAATTCATAATTATAATTATAGCTATAATATTACTGTTTTAAGAATTTCTACATAAATAACAATTGTTCATGATTTTTACAATTACAATGTCACTGTAATTGTAATCTCAACCGCAATTTAAGTCCCAGATTTATAATATGAACTAAGTTGAATAGACAAGAACTTACGATATACCAACGAGGTTGCCAATAGAAGCGACAATGGTAGCAATTGTCCAGTAGACAACAACAGGGATCTCTTGCAAGGCGTCTGTCAAGGCAGGCACATCCTCTGTGTCATAACCTGCAGCATACCACGTTGCCCACACTCTGATGTGCTGCAGCACTTGCACTATGAACTGGACCAACTCGATCATATCAGCAGGGACCTTTCTGTTCTGAACTTGATTCAGTTGTTTCAACGAGTTTCCGAGTTGGTCTGATGTTGTTGTGATCTGATAAAGGTGCAAGAAATTCCCATATTCCAAGGAGAAAGCGGCTACAGTTATCAGTGCTTTTGAGTCCCAGGAGAAGGACCTGAGGTGTTGGAGAATCCACAGTGTTGTCTGGTGTGCACAATGCTCAGTAGCACGTGTGGTTATCATCTGTCACCAAATTGTCAATTATTAGCCATTCATAAATTTTATTTGCTTTTTCCAAAAAATGAGAAAATCCCATAACTTATACACAAAACTAATTTAACCTGGCAAGAAATCAGCTTCATCGTAAGGAATTCCGGTTTGAAACTGGTTACAGGAATCTGTGACTGACTCTGTAAAACAATTTAAAAAGTTAATGAAATGCTAGAGATTTTATTTTACGTGTATGTTTGGTATGAAAATAAAAATAAAAATAAATTTTTTATAGATGAATTTTGTTTATAATTTTTTATACAAAACTCTATTCAAAATTCATTCATAAAAATTTCACTTCATTCTTATTTACATATCAAATATAGGTATGTGTAAGTAGACTATAGATTATAATTAGTTGTCAAAGTGGGAGAATGAAGGTGATACCCGGAGTATAATGTTGGAAACAAGGTTGAAAAGGATATCCTTGTCGCACTTTTCATCATCATGGAGGTGGGTCAGATAAACTTTGTCCAGGATCTGAGAGTTTGTGAGCTCAAATGGGTTGGGAAGCTGGGCTTTCTGTTGAGCCGAAGCGGCACTTGAAGCTCCGTTGGACGATGAAATGCTGATTCTCAGTACTCTGAGATTAAAATCTTAGGTTTTGTTTCTGTAAGCAAATGATAACTTGGCTTGTGCTTGTTGGTGCTCCATATATTTATAGGCTCCAGAGAATAGAGTGCAGAAGAATTTACACTTGGCATAAGAACTTTAGCATAGAGAGAGAGACAAAGAGACAGAGAGAGAATTAAAAACAGAACAAAAAATACAAAGTTGCCTCTGCAGTGGTCCCCCAAACATGAAACTTGCCGCTCCATTGTGGTGTTCACAATACACCCTTGTCGGTTCATGACCATGAGTTATGTGAGATCAGATGACTAAGGATATAACTGGGATTTCACCAAACTTTTTTTTTTTTCGTTTTGCGTTTGAATGTTGCCAAACTTTTGCTTTTGAGAAAGACAGTGATATCTCACTAGGCAAAAGGGAAAAAGAGAAATGAAATAGCTAAAAAAAAAATAGAATGTTACGGTATGTCTTTCTATTTATGATCACATGATGATAAGTTAAAATTTAGATGGAGGAAAAGTTTGCTTCTTATTTTAAGGGTCAGGACATATTTTTTAGTTTATGAAACATTTATAAAAGTATTTACAGATAATCAACCAATAAAAAAACTCAATAATCAAACTCAAATTATAGTGAAATATGAGTAAAAGACCGATTAAGTGAATCAATCTGTCTAGCATTTATAAACAAACTCTGAAAACAATACCATATTGGGTAATGTCACCATACCCATAAATAAACATGTGTATTATGCCATCAATTACTATATAATCAAAAGGAATCTGTAAAATGCTCTTAAATATGTGTATTTAAGGTGTCAGGATATATATAAAATATTTAAATTTGTAAAATTCTCTTATTAGATATTAAATTTTAGATATCTAAATATTTTCCTTCATTGATAGGCGAAGAGAGATATAAAAACTTTTTAAAAAAATTTAAAATTAATGTATTATTTATTTATTTATTTTGCCTTGTATATTGTTAGATAGAAAGCGATATACCATGCGTTTTAGGGATAATTCATGATTAACAAGAAAAATTGGAATTTGGAAGGTCTGAAAAAAAGAAAGAAAAGCAAAAGTATTCTGAAAGAGATGGAAGCCGAAAAGAAAAGTCTAAAGAGAAATTAATTCGTTATAAGGAAGCTTCCCTCTTTTTCTTTATTAAGATTTGTCAGTCAATCATTGAAATGTTATGTAATAAGTATGTTTTTCTTTTCCGTTATTCTGTGTTCTTCAAGTTTGTTTGCTATTCTTTACTCATTAAAAAGACAAAGTTTGTTTGCTGTTCAGGTTTGTTTCTCTAGTAATCTCTTGTAAGAAAAAAAAATTACTCTAAATTCTTCTCTATTTACCTTTTTTTTTTTACAAACATCTATATATTTTCAAAATTTACACATATTCCTATAAGTGTTTTCAAAAATCTATACCATATCTCCCAAATACTTGCATAAACTTCACATATATTTTAAAAACATGTTAAACATAAATTTATTGAGAATGAGGTTTGTATATGTTTTGAAAATAAAAAATGATTTTTGAAAAAATAGGTAAATAAATGAGAGATTGGAGTAATTTACTAAAAAAAATAAAAAAGACTATTTTATCCAAAAATTTAAGTTGCTAGGCATAAGTTTATGAATAATTTTATATTTTTAAAACAGAAGTAAGAACTTTCTATAAAAAAAAAAATGGATTAAGAAGTTTGTAAGAAGAATACCTCATAATTAGAGCTAATAAATATTGACCTAGGTAACTTATAAGGTGTTGGCATGAGTTGCACCCCAAACATGAGGTGTGCCTCGATTTTTGCAAGTTATATCTCATGAGGAGGGTCATACTATTATTATTTTTGTCTAAAAAAGATTAGACTTATGAAGTGGTTCAAATAGACTAAACTCTGTAAGGATACTCTTAGTTTACATAAAAAAAACATTGACCCATGTAGCATGAACCCTAAACTCTTTTTTCGATACACATTTAACTTAGAGTGGTTCCAACTTTAAAAGCCAAGGAGACACAAAGGGAAACAATGAGGATCTTTTGGTAACAAAATTAGTCGAGGGCGGCAGGTCCTTTTATTAAACCCAATGTTATTAAAATTAGACTAGACAGTGAATTAATAAGAGCTTTAGCTCAAATTTAATTAATTTAAACCATTTAAATTGTCTTATTAAACCGGATAATATTATAAAAATAAGTCACATACAATAATATAAATTCATGAAAAAATGTATAAAAATTTTGAATTTTTTTAAAATAAAAATGTAATGACCGACTATTTCAAAAGTTCAATAATTCGATTCAAATGGTTTTAGTTAGTTTTAATTTATGCAAACTAATCTTACTATAAATTTAATTATAAAACTAAATTATAACTAATTAAATATTCGATTCATGGTCGAATTAGTTGATCGTTCAATCCAATTAAATTTTGACAAAGTGATTAATCCTAAAACTTATATATGCAAAAAAAAAAAAAACACACACACACACACACTTTACAGCCTGAAATCAGGTGTATCGTCTTTTGGTATCGAATGTCTCTGGCAAGTCTTCACGAACATTTAGACCATGGAATGAATATTTTATTTTTCTTCAATCTTCAGGAAGTGTCACCAATACGCATATAGGTGAATATTTGATGGTTTATTTTATATTAAAAAATTCAACTAGAGTTTTTGTATCTATTTTTAAACATGTATTATTTAACTTCAAGAAATTGGCTTATAGGTCAAAAAGGAATACTATTTGTCTTAATTATTCGAGTTTGAGTCTTAAGCTAGTGTATAAAAAATTTAATTTCTTTAAATACAAGTTAATGTGGAGGATATATTCTTAAAATCATTAAAAAATTAATCTAAAAATATCAAAATTAGTGTCAATTAATATGAAAATTAATCTAAACATAGCTTACAATAGAAAAAACAGTATTTATAATTTATACTAAATTATTTCTGGAGGATGTCTTTGGAATTGAGAATACCTCGCCAATTTGTGCTGTTGTCTATATGTGATCCTAACCTAAATAATTGAATATTGAAATATTGGGGGTAAGAATATTAAACCACCGAGGAATAAAAAATATAATAATCCAAAACATATGATATCATTGAACACGTATTTTTTTTATTTGATATAATAATCCAAAAATATTTCGCCCAAAATACTGAAAGGAATATGAATCCAAAGAAGGAGCATTAATCATTGAACACGTATTTTTTTTAATTGAAATAATAAAATTTACTTAACGAAGTGAAAATCTTGATTATAACATAACATATGCATAAAATGATATTCACATCTAAATTAGGCCCCACATAATTGTCTTAGGATCATTATTCACGGCCGGCACATCACATCACATAAAGTATGCATGAAATAATGTTCCTGTCTGTTTCAACATCTGTGGAAGACTGGAAGGTTCTCAGCTATAATGAACAAAACAGTGAACAATGTAGTTAAAAGATGTCGAGATGATAGCGCGCTATTATTAACAATGTTCTGAAAACTGAATCGGTCACTGAATCGGTTGAGAAACTAATTTAAGGTTTAATGGTCAAATCGTGGTCGAACCGTGATCTAACCGAAATGTAATTAAATATATATTTATATTTATATATAAATATAAATATATTTATATATATATATAATTATTTATATACTAATAAAATAAATAAAAAAATATAATATAAATCAATATAAAATATATACTGTCTAAGATTTTTCTTTAAAATTAAATTAATAAATTTACAAGATTAAAATTAACTTTAAAAAAATTAAACAAATTTAATTATTAAAAAAAATCACAAATAAGATACAGATAAAAATATCTGTATGCAAGCATTAATTAAAAGATAACTAATTTCATAATACTACAGCTGCAGGTCCCTCACCTGATTCCCCCCATTCCTTTCCCTCCCTCCTTAAGTAACCCCATTACCTTTTCCACGCACCCCCATACCTTTTCAGCTTTTCCACGCTTCCCATCGAACCAACACAGCCCACCCACTCTTCCACTCTCTCTCTCTCTCTCTCTCTCTCTCTTCTACGCAGCCCATTCTCTCTTTCTTCTACACAACCCACCCACTCTTCCATTCTCTCTTTTCTTCTACACAACCCACCTACTCTTCTATTCTCTCTCTCTCTCTCTCTTTTGCCATGGCTGGAATGGGTTTTCTCTGCATTGCATTTTTGGTCTCCCACAACCAGTGTTGGAATCTCCGGAGTTTACAGCGATGGCCCTTGGCAGACTGCCCATGCCACCTTCTATGGCAGCAGTGACGCATCTGGAACAATGGGTACCCTTTTCTACACCCCACATTTCCTCTCAGTCTTCACCTTCCTCTTCTACTCACCCCTTGTTCTGTTCTGTTATGTTCTGCTCTCTTTCATGCTATCCCTCTTGCCCAAATCATCTTCAGCTTCCTGCCCTCGCTGTGTTCAATCCCTCCGGGTCAAACGACGCTGTTTTTCTTTTTTTTTTTTTTTGTAAAATCAAGAGCAAAACGACGTCGTTTTGCTTATAGAAGTTTCAAAAAAAAAAAGGTTCAGAACCGGTAACCGTACGGACCGGTACCGGTTTGGACGGTTCAACTGATTTGGGACCGGTTCACCGGTTTTTGACCTCACCGGTTTTGGGAAGCCGTCCGAACCGGTGAGGGAACTGGTTCCCGATCCGACCGGTCGAACCGGCCGGTCCGATCCGGTTTTCAGAACCTTTTATTAGTATCATCTAAGGTAATGGGTGTTTTCGTTAAAAGAAATTAAAGATGACATGCTATTAATAACATGGTAATAAAGAATTGGGTAAAATAAATACATAAAAGAAAAAAATAAACTCTTTAACTTTGTCTCATATACGATTTATCTCATGAATTTTCAAAAGAATTAAAAAAAAAAGCTCCTTGAATTTTACTAAATGTGCAAAATAAAAAAATCCCTCTATCAAAGATATTTCAATTCATTAACAGAAAATGCCATGTGCTCGTCATGTAATGACTTCAAATAATAAGTTAAAATGTAAAAATATTCTCAAACATTAATTTATATATGATTTACCTCTTAAATTTTAAGCGGAGATAATGACACTAACCTATCTTGAGGTTAGTACTTATTATATCCAATATTTCTTTTATTTTAATAATTATATTTACATCATTTACTTTATGTATTGTTCTTATATCCTATACCCTTTTTTGTTTGAAAAAAATATATGCTTATCTTCTTGACTTTATGTACAGTTATACTATTACCCTTTATAAATAACAAAATAAAAGAAGTAAGTGTAATTTCATAAATAAGAAGGGTGTCAATGTAATAAAAACTTTAATCTTAAGAGAAGTTAATGCAATTATCCCTTTTAAAAATAATCAAAACATAAGGGGTAAATTTTTGCTCATTTTGATCATTTTTCAAAACTTAGAGGATAAATTATATATAAATTAAAGTTTGAAGAAATTTTTGCGTTTTACTTTATTATTTTAAGTGAGTACCTGATAGGCATATAACATCTTTTGTTAGAGAATAGTAGTATATATATTTGATCGAGAGGTTTTTTTGCACATTTAATAAAGTTTAAAGGATTTTTTGACTTTTTTTAAATGACAGGAGGTAAATCGCAAATGAGGCAAAGTTGAAACAGGGTTTGTTGCATTTTACACTAAAGAGTATCGGTTCTGATTTTATAATTAAATGCTATGTCAATTATTTTGTCTAAATTTTAGTTTATTTTTTCTAAAAAAAATAATCTGACAAAGAATTTTAAAAAATTTCAATCATATTTGCGGAGTTTTGAATATGAAGATGCAAATAAAGACAAACTAAAACCATCTTGCTCCTTCTAACCATAAGGATTCATATACGAATTCGTGTGATACAAATTGGTGTTTATATAAATTAAAACAAAGGTGTCACTACTTTTTAAATTTTCATATTATAATTATTTTTTATAAATAGTTAATTTTGTATATAAATTTTACATAAATAATATCTACATAGATTAATAATGTGGAGTGCATGAATGATTGGGAGATGAGAATGTTAGTTTTATTCAAATTTAGGGAAAAATCTAAAAAAAACTCCTTCAACTTTGCCTTATATGCACTTTGGTTCTTAAACTTTAAAAAATGTGTACTTTGATCCTTCTGTTTTTAAAAATGTGCACTTTAGTTCAAAAGTATAACGTCCGTCTAAATTTGAAACAGAAAACTGCACGTGTCCTTTAACTAAAATATTCTCACATGCTGATCACATGCAATTTTTTGTCTAAATTTAGATGGACATTACACTTTTAGGCTAAATTACACATTTTTTAAAGTTGAAGAACCAAAGTGTACATTTTTAAATATTAAGGACCAAAATGCACATAAACCAAAGTTTAAGGGGTTTTCTTTTTTTCGAATTTTTCCTTAAATTATATTGTAGGTGATTTAAAATTTATTGTGTGTATTCAGAGTTGTATGATAATTACTTATAGAAAGACACATTTCTTTGGGATATATCTATTGGTTAAAGAAAAAATATGTCTATTTAATATATAAAAGACATGTCTATTGATTAATAGAAGGATATGTCTATTCATTATAAAAAATAATATCTATTGATGAGTAGCCCTATGTCTTATCTAATTATAGGATTTGAAATTACATAATTTGGACCACTATAGCTCAAAACGTTGTCAATTTTTTCTGCAAAGGTAAGGAAACATAAGATAAAACATTCAAAACTTGACTCTATACACATCTAACCATCTTATCTTCCAAAGAATTATTTCAAAACATCTCTAAACTCTGAAAAACATCATGCTAGGAAGAAACAATTAACAAATCAAAACTAAAAAGGCTCAAATTTGCCAAAGTTAAGATCAAATTACTATCAAAATAAACCCTAAATGCATAACTTTTTTCAATACAATAATTAGTGAAAGAATATTGTCTACCTTTGAAAAGGCACAATGTTTCACTTAAAGATCATGTCTAATCAAGAAAAGACATATTGTTTCATTAAAAGAACATGTATTTTTGTGAAAAGACATAATGGATGAATATGTTTACTCAAAAAAAGGCACATTCGTAATGGTTCACCATCTATAAATACCCATCCCCACTAATCAAAAACTTAGCTTTTCTTCTTTTCACTCTCCTCCAAAATTCTCTTTCGTTTCATTATAAATTCCTTCAGAGTAGTTGAGAGATTTAAGAGTTCTCTGGATTTTCTATTTAAGTGCATATTAGAAGAACCTTGAGTGGTTCATTGTATCTTAGGAGTAGAATGTCATAAACGCTATTTGAACCAAGGTAGTGGTGGAATTCTACTATGAAGGCAATGCCTTCCATAGCGTGCCTTAAACTGGTTTTTCCACTTTCAACCTTGTTATCTCTTCAAATGAAAACCCCAATCTTGATAATCCTGATAATCAGAACTCTGGTTCTATCTTGAATACAAGCACTCAAACACAATTAGATAAGGAATATCTTTGTCATGGTTGCATTTTATCTGCATTGTCTCATAATTTGTATAATATTTTCTGCATAACAAAAACTGCACGTGAATTGTGCGATGCATTAGAAAAGAAGTATATATGGCAGAGAAGAAGAAGGTATTGACAAGTACATTATAAAAAAAAATATGGAATTTAAAATGATTGATAATAAATCTATTGTCGAACAAGCACGATTTTTTCATGTCTTTATTCATGAGTTGAACCAAAAGAAAATTGAAATATGTGAGAAATTTGATGTGGGTGATTTGCTTAAAAAACTTCCTCCAAAATGAAAATTTTTTGCTATGTCCCTCAAACACAAACATGAGACTTTAACTATGGATAGTTTAATTGTTTCTCTTCAAATTGAAGAAAAACAAAGAGATAAGGATCAAATGTCCAATGAGTTTGAGGAAAAAGTAAATGTTGTTAAAGGAAAAAATTCAAAAAGAAAAATAAGTTATCAAAAGATAATTCTTTTAAACAAACACATGATGTTAACAATAGAAGGAAGAAATGTTGCTTAATTTGTTTATGGAAAACCAGGGCATATGGCAAAGTTTTGTTGACATCAAAAAGGTCATAAAACTTATGAGATATTGGCATCAAAAGTCAATATTATGACTAGTGAGATTGACCAAAGGTTTGTTTCAATCATTCCTATGATCAATTTACTACAAGAATTTTCTAGATTAGTAACGGAATAAAAATGAAAAAATCCGTAATAAGTCCGTAACAAGCCCATTTAAATACAGAATTGCTATGAATAAAGCCGTAGCATAAATCAAGCTGCTAATTTACTACGAAATATTTTTGTAGTTATTCCACAGCCAAATTAAAATATTCCGTAGCCAATCCGAAGTGAATCCAAAGTTAATTTTCATACACAATGACTTACAAGTCCCTAGCAATACAACTAGAGAATTTCCATAGCCAATTCCATAGTAACTCCATAGTTAAATATAACACTTCCGTAGCTAAAACGAAGCTAATCCTTAGCTAATTTATAACTTAGACCTGGGGCTCTTCGAAACTAATCTACAGTTAATCCATAGCCAAACACCTAGTTAATCTATACGGAAGCAAATTAACTAACATCCTAAGTTAATTTGTAGCCAATCCATAATTAAATCTTGCCTAATAAGCACTTTCTAAAGAATCTGGTAGAAAACCGTAACAAATCCATAATAGATCTGTAGCTAATCCAAAGTTATTTCGCAAATCCATAGTTTATTAGTAGCGAATTCGTAGTTAACCAAACCAGAATAAAAAGACACCATTTTTATTTTATTTTTTTGCCAAATTATACCTGTATAAATAGTTCATTCAGAATAGATAAATCCAACAATTCAATTATTCAAAGCATTAAAATGTCACCATTGTATTAATAAGTTAAGACAAATCCAGAAAAATCCAGTTCATTCAGAATTATACACATCAAATCCAAATAAATCCAGACAAAGTTCAAACGTGTTTAACAAAACTAGTGCAAAACTAATGTAAATCCATGTCTTCATCTTCACCATCTCCATTATCCTCTATATCTGCTTCGCCTTGTAATAGTGTAAGTGGTGCAATATCTTCAGCCCGAAAACCAGGAATCCGAGAAAGGATAGGTTCCAACATACGTACGAGCCGAGTCTTTAACAAAGGAGGCCATTGCGACATCTAAAGCAGATGGTAAAGCTGGGTTTACTGTTGAGTTTACAATTGTGTTTATGTCTACCTGTGGTGAAGCAAAAGTTTCAGAAGAGCCTGCAATCTCAGAGGATGATGCTTGCATTGATTGATTGGCACTAAGATCCAAGCTATGACCTATGCCATAAACTTGACCTTTCTTGTTGGAACCCGCAACATCCAACCACACATCTAGGTCATCCATCAGATGCGAAGATGAGTCTTCTCTATACTTATCTAACATAGCAGTGTAAAGGGTCACCTAAAACAGTAAATAAACAAATATTTATTGAGAAATCAATAGTTTAAACAAATATACAAACTTTTAATTTTAAAAGATACATACAATGAAATTATTTGCATGTTCAGAGATATATTCCCCAGACTTCTTCTTATGTGCACGATCGTACACATCTCAGTAAGAAACCTCATGCTTGAGCTCAGCCTCCTGTAATTAACATCTATTAGAACATACAATAAAAATAAATACAATTACATAATAAAATTCCTATTACCATCTTCTTCTTGTGTTAAACAAAGCTAATTGAGCCTCTTGTGTCCAACATGGATTCAGGCGTGGCTGCTATGTTGCTTCGGCCAGCATCTGACTTCCTCTGCCAATCTGGCATCAACCATTTGTCCACTAGGCCATCCCAAATTTCACTCTTCATCCCCTTTGGCCCGTGACCTTTAGTATCAGCCAAGTTTGTATAGTTCACTGCTTTAAGGGCTACAATCCTTGTGTTTTTCAACATGACTAGATAGCGATCCATGCATGTCCTTTCCCAAACATTTCTCACCATATTACGATCATAATCCGACGTGAATTGATATTTATCCTATATAAGTAAAATATTAGTATATTTATATATATATATTGATAAGCATATAATATATCATGTTACATAATTACTCACAGTGAACTCTTTAAATAATTCGTTCTTCACTTCAATAGGATAGTTTTTCCACCTCTCAGCCGGAATGGGCATTCTAATAAGCACAGAGGACATAATGGCACGGGTCACAGTTTGCGAGGCAAACTGCTTCCTACATGTGAAATAAAATGTTACAATTAAAAATAAAATAAATGAAATAAAAGATGAAGTAAACAGTTATTTACGGGGCAGGGATGGCCTCAACAGATATAACTTGCCTCTTATCTATGTCTGCACTAGATCCACTTGAAGGCACCGAAGTTGGACCGCTAGTTGGTAGGCCAGTAATGAGTACGCTAATAGTGGATGGGCCAGCAGTGGATGGGCGGGCCAGCAATAGATGGGCCAACAGTGGAAGGGCCAGTAATGGATGGGTGAGTAGTTGATTGTTTAGCGATTGATGGGCTTCCAGTGGATGGGGCACCAGTCAATGGGTCGCCAATCAATAGGCCAACCACTGAAGTAGAACTTTATATAATTACAAACAACAAATATTCATGCATACATTACATTTATATAAATTAAAAGTTATCAATACTTAAAATATAAAATTACATTGACATACCTGGAGAAGAAGTCTAGGGCTATGGAGAATCAATAGATGGTGGATAAGGTCGGGGAAGATTATTGTGGCCTCTACCCCTGCCTTGTCCAGTGCCTCTACCTCGTACTAGCATGATGAATATCTGAACAATGAAGCATAACAAGTTAACAAACTATGTCAATACTGCAAAAAAACTTCAAAATATTAGTATGAAACGTCATTATATATACCATTATTAAAATTTATCAAACATTCGTTCAACTGTCTCTACTGAAGTCCGAATCATATAGTTCCTCATCTTCATCTAAAAACTCATTACTTTTACTTTCTTCATTGTCATCGATGAACTGATCGACAAATTCAACATCCAATGGATTATGTATCTCATTTATGCCCACTTCTTCCATCGCAGCATGTGCATCAAACAAGAAATTGGTTCATCTTCGGTGGTGACAGTGTGTTCTCAGGGATCCATCATCTTGGTAATAATCCGTAGCAGTTAACTCATTCAATCCATCATTTTCATCCTTTAATGTTTCAGCCACAAAGAGTTTTACTCTAACCTTGCAAGTTGCCCACCATTTGCCACTAACTTTATCACTACTTTGTGGGTATCTTGTATAATACACTTGTTGTGCCTGTTAAGCTAATATGAATGGTTTATTTGATTGAAGCATCGATTTATGCTGAACATCAATCAACCCATATCTCTCATCAACCTTTACTCCATCAATTGAACCAAACCAACGACACCGTAAAAGAAAGACTTTGTTTTGATGTCCTAAATATATGACAGTTCCAATATCTCTTCAAGGATGCCATAATAGTCTAATTCATTCTCACCATATATACTTCTTCTAACACATACCCCACAATTCATAGTAGCTTAATTTTGTCTGTATTCCTTAGTATTGAACCTATATTCATTAACTATTATGCCACTATAAGTTGTCACAGACGTGGATGGACCATAACTCATCTGTCAAATCATTCGATCCTTAACTCCACCTGTATTCACCTATGAATCATTACCTTGTAACATTTAGTATAACGAACATTCTTTCTTATTTGATATATACAATTTTGGATGAAGGACTCACTAGTTGTTTTAGCCACCTACTGAACTCCTTATCCCAAACTTCCAATATTTGATCGTCGTGATGTTGGGATTTGTTTCCCTCAACAAATCCTCAAATTTTCTAATCAAAACAATAATTAGTATAGAACAAAATATATTTTGAAATTATTATATAGCCAAGTTAGGGTAGACTTACTGGAGGTAGGGTTCTACTTCACTGCAATTTACAAGCACACATGTCTCAGCAATTTCAAGTTTCGTATTTATAAAGAATCTTGAACGACCTCTCCTAATGGGTTGACATGGATGTTTAAAAATAGATAAGCATTCATTAGTCATATCTTCCTCACCATCATCGTTTCGAGGAACTTGAGTACGTCTTGTTTGTAGGTGTGGATCAAAATACATGGAAGCAAAATTAGATATTTCTTCTAAAATATATGCTTCACAAATAGATCCCTCAACTCTTGCCTTATTTTGGACCTTCCTTTTCAGGTACAACATACACCTTTCAAACGAATACATCCACTTGTACTGTACTGGTCCTCCAACCTTAGCTTCACAAGGTAGATGCACAAGTAGATGTTCCATCACGTCAAAGAATGCTGGTGGAAAAATCTTTTCTAACTTGCAAACTATTTCAATAATGGAAAGCTCTGCCTTCTCCATAAGGGTAGTAGGTATTTCTGTTGCACAAATTTCTTTAAAGAACAAGCTTAAGTTTTGTTAGTGCTCCCTAAATAGGTTTCAACAGCATATCACGAAACACCAAAGGAATTAACCTTTGCATAAAAACATGACAGTCATGACTTTTCATTTTGTATATCTTCCCATCGTCTACATTAATGCAACATTCAATGCTAGACGCATACCCATCTGGAAATTTCAATTGTTTTATCCACTCACATATTGTTCTTCTTTGATTGACATTAAGGACATATGTTGCTTTTGGTTTTTTACACTTGTCATTCTCAACTATCAACTCTAAGGTGGGATGTTTGCATATCATTTTCAAATCTTCTCTTGCATTTACATTATCCTTTGTCTTGCCCTTTATGTCCATGATAGTATTGAAAATATTGTCAAACACATTTTTCTCAACATGCATGACGTCCAAATTATGTTGTATCAGATTAGTGGACCAATAAGGCAACTCCTAAAATATGCTCTTTTTCACCCAGTTGTGATCTTTACCAAAGCCATGTTGTTTTTGGTGACCTAACATTAAGCCAAAAATGACTTCATCAAGTCGAGTCACTCTTTCCAATACATCCACCCAACCGAGGAGGTGGCAAAGTCTTTTCTATTATTGATTTCTTAAAAGAGTAACGATCACGACAAAATGGATGATCAAGAGGCAGGAATTGACGATGACAATCAAACCAACAACATTTCCTACCATGTTTCAATACAAATGACTTATTGTGCTTCATGCAATAGGGACAAGCAAGTCTACCTTGAGTGCTCCACCCAGACAACATTCCATAAACAGGAAAGTCACTTATTGTCCACAACAAAGCTGCTCTCATCTTGAAATTGTGCTTCTTCTACTGATTGAAAGTGTTAACCCCATTTTCCCATAACAAGTTTAGCTCATTAATAAGGGGTCTGAAATAAACATCTAAACTCTTGCTTGGTGACTTTGGTCTAGGAATCACAAGACTGAGGAATATGTACTCCATTCTCATACATATACTTGGAGGTAGATTGTATGGTGTGACAAAAATAATCCAGCATGAGTATGGAGTAGCTGAACCACCAAGCGGATTGAAACCATATATGCAAAGGCCAAGCCTAACATTTCGAGTTTCTTGCACAAATGTCGAGTGGACAATATCAAATTGTTTCCAAGCCTCAGCATCAACTGGATGCATGATCACTAATTCATCTTGACGCACTCCATCCAAATGCCAGCGCATATATTGTGCATTGTTCTTTGATGTAAATATACATTGGAGTCTTGAAATAATGGGAAAATATTGCAACACTAAGTATGGCATATCCTTCTGATTTGTTGAACATCCAGCCTTGGGCTTAAATCGCAGGTGTCCACATACTAAGCAAGCTGAGTAAACTGTCTTGTCACTATTTTCTTTATAATACAACATGCAATGATTAGGACAAGCATCTATCTTATATCCTAATCCCAACTCATTAACCATTCTCTTTGATCTGTAAAAATTTTCCGGTAGCCTTTCTGACTCTGAAAGCATGCTCATAATTATGACAATCATTCAGTCATAACAACTCTCACTTGTGTTAAACTTTGACTTCAAATTCAAGAGTTGAGTTACAGCTGACAACTTTGTGTGCTTATGGCAACCATCCCATAAAGGTTCGTCAGCATCTCTTAGCAAGTCATAAAACTTCGAAGCTGATGGATTTGGATCCTCTTCCAAATCTTGAACTTCTATATTTAATCTTTCACTTGCAGCATCCATTACCATATCCACATATGGATTTCTAGTCTCTACTTCATCATCAATAATAAATGTTGAAAACTAGTGGACCAATCATCCTCTCCATGAAGCATCCAATTTATGTAATCCTCCATAAATCTATAATCAAACAGATGTTTTTCTACCCAAAACGACTCCATCCTAACACGATTTTTACATCTTGTACATGGACAAAGAATGCGACTTAATGAATCAACCACTGTTGGGAGTCCTTTAGCAAACTTAATGAAATCATTAACTCCAATCCCGAATTCTTCACTTACATGGCTAGTGGGATCTATTCTTCATAACATCCAACTTCGATTAGGTCTTTCATTGCTGATATCAATTTAACATATTAATACAAGATTCAATACAAGGAGTAATTACTAATCAAGTGAAGAAAAAGTTTCTTCCCAAACTGTCCGACTTAGACAATTCAAGATTCAATACAATGAGAAATACCTTGAAAAAGTACGCTTGCTCACTTATATTGAATCTCAAACAAGAAACTATAGGTTCATTCAAACTTCAACTAGAATTTCAAAGGAATTACCCCTTGCAGGAACCCCAAAATCTAATGGGAATTACCCCTTGTATAAACCCCTAACTTATTTCCACATCAAACATTATCAAGTCTATCAAACATTATTGGACATGTATCACAAATTTCATAAAATAAAATCAAGTAACTTTGACACTTTCAAAAATACTTGCTATCTTCAAATGAGGCAGCGGATAATAGACTAATACAACATTTGGGGACCGCTCACTAGCTACTCAAAATTTTTTTAAGGCATATACATGCAACAAATACAATGAACATTACTAGTTTAACCCACAAGTTAATATGAGCAAACCTTGATTCATTTCTATTTCATACCTTATGCTTCCAACTTAATTTGCATCACATCTTTGCATATGGTTAACATATACTCTCAAAGCCCCTTAATCACATGCACTCTTCTACAAATATTGGATGTAATTCCAAATATATTGTGAACCTCACAACCCAGCCCATGCATATTAATATACTCTTGTCTAAACCTTATTCAATCAATGAAACCTATAACTTAGCCAACACAAAGCTGCCTATGTACCTAAAAGCCATGTTGTCACTTTCTCAAAGCATCACCAAAATCAATAGCCAAGATCCATCATAAAGCAATACAGCATTACGACCGTATTAACGTAAATAAAATTTATGCATAATTAAGCAATCAACATTAACATAGCCTATAAATACAGCCCTTTCCACAAATCGAAAATTACCTTTAAATCAATATAGCATTAGCACCATCCCACACATTAAATAAAATTCATTAAATAGAAGTTAATGTGTCAGTAGTGCAACATATAAAAGCACATCCATTAAGCTGTCAGTGGCAATGAAAATAAAAGAAAAGAAAAACCTATGTTTCATGCATGCTAAAATGAAAAATGAGCGGGTTGAGGAACTTACTGTTGCAGCACAAAACAGAGATCAAAAGAGCTGCTAATCGTGCAGCCAAATTCGTTGCAATCTAACAACAAAAGGTGCTTGACGTCTAGCAACCAACGGTGTCCAAATTCTGCATATAAATAAATTTAGACTTATTAGTTTACTTTTATTATTAGTTACACCGAGCAACCAATGTACACAAAACTGAGGGTCAAACTTTCTTTATTTGTTCTAACTTAATCAAAAGAAATCATAGCAGTTCACTCAAACATGTTCTGAAAGGATTAGCACATGATTATATTCTTATCATTATTCAATCTACATCACATTTAACTTTAAAATTATTGCTGGTGTAAAAAACTGACAAATGATAATAAGAGAAAATACACATATTTTTTAATTCATATGATAAATAAAACATTATAATCTCAGACGATCAGAATTTCAAGAAAATCAGCAAATGGACAAGTGTTCACTCAACAGTCAATACTTCTGGTAAGAAGCCAAATTGAGTTATTGAATCTTCCAAGCAGCCTGGTACAAATCATGCAAACAATTTCCAGGGTTGCATGCATGAATCTACAAAAATGTGCTTATTACTTTGGATACTCGAATTCTCACTCCAATGACTTCCTAGTAGCTGCAAGCATGATTGTGTTTGAATATTTATACTATTTTTCTCATACCTAAGGCAGAACTGCCAACACTATGCTTTTTATACATAGATAAAAGAAGAATTTATTGGAGGAAAAGCATGCAGCCACTTGTCTCATCTAAGCCTCGAGGAAGAGCACCTAACACATTATTTAACAAATGCTCCCTAGTAAATATGGCAGCAATATTTCCACTGTCTCCACCAATGATCTATAAATTAGAAGAGATGAGAGACCATCTCATAGGATGTGCTTCTATTTAAAGGACATTCAGTTTAGCTCACAATTCAAAATTAACAATCTAAAAAAATTATTGCTTAACCTAAGTGTCAGCACCAAATTTTGTCCAGATCAATAAATTAGAAAAATATAAAAAAATTAAAAAAAATTGACTTAGTTCCATGGTCCAATATCTTTAAAGACCCAACTGACCCAATTTCATTTTTAGAGTAGTCTAGTAAGCTCGATCCAATAAAGCCCAAACCCAAATCTCTTTTGAAAAAAAAGAGAAATTTTTTTAAATTATTTGAATTAATTTTGAAATTTAAATTTAAATTTGAAATATGGAGAGTTAATATTGATTGAATTGATTGATTTTGTGAATTTAATGTTAATTGATTATGGGATTAATTCTGATTAAAGTTTATGGAAAGAAAACCAAATTTGATTGAAAATTTAATTGATAAAATTAAATGGGCCTAATTCTATAAATAAAGAAGCAAATCAGAAAGACAGGGGAGGGAGAAATTTTGAGAGGTAAGGATGGCTGGAAAAATATAGAGAGAACAAAAAGAGGTGGAGAAATAGAGAGAAGAGGAGGGAAGAAGGCGGCACATTGCAGAACTTACGGCAGGGAAAGGAGAAAAGGAGGAATTGGGACCAAGAGAGAAGGTAGCTTGAGTGTCGTTGCCATAGCTCTGAGTGTAAGTGCTAATCTTATATCTTGGCTGGGTTCGTTCGGTTGGAAAACAATGCATAATTTCTGAAAGTTGTGCATGTTATTATGAATTCTTTTCATTATTAGTTCTTTAATTTTCCAGTGACAAATGATGACAGAAGTTATATCTCACTGTTTACCATTCATGTGATTAGGTGTTCATCTTAATTTTTTTATTCTTTTATGTTATTGTGTTTTTTTCTTTTCAATTTAGTTTCAATATCCTTCATTTCTGAATTTAATTTTACTGTTTGATTGCCATATTTTTGTATCAAATCATTTAAGATTTCTCATTTGAGTTTCAGTTAAGGTTATGTGCTTGGGTTTGACATTCATACATTTTAAATTATATTTATTCAGGAACCAGTATCACCTTTTGTCATTCTTTCTTTTATTTGTTGGATTTCTTTCTTTAATTTGTTATTCAATTAATTTCTTTTTTTTTTTTGGATCTGTTACCATTTCACTTTCTAGGACCATATAATGAAATAGTGAAATTATTTTATTAGATTAATTATAGGTATAAGTTGATATACGTAATTAATATATGTAAACAGGCTAATGTGCACTTCTTTTTATATTCGTTTGGTCTTTTGCAAATATTTTTTATTTGTTTATCTTTATTTGATTACCGTTTTTTATCAAAATGCTAATAACGAAAATGAATAACTAATTAGTTGATTTGTTAATAAGTACAGTATGGGTTTTGAGGAGCAAGTTTCTCTGACCTATTTCTGGCTGATTCTGTGATTAATTTATGACTCAATCCTATAGGGTTCACTATTAATCAGTTAATCAATCAGCAAATGGACAAGTGTTCACATCAATATTCGGCTGGTAATAACATTTAGAGGTGCTGGTATTGCGAAGGGACCAACCAATTCACACAAATATAAATCCTCTAGCCTTAATATTCAGCTGGAACAATCAAAACAGAAAAATAGAAGAAACCAATACATGATTAGATGATGATGAACTCGAACGGCCAAAATACATGGTGATGTAAACTGTGAAGCAACATTTAAGAATTGATCACGCAAGCAACTAAGAACCCAGTTACTCAAAATCAATAAAGAGAACTAATGCTTGGTTGTTGTTAAAACTGAAACAATAATAAGTGAAAAGAGAAAAAGACTTGGTCCCCGTCAGTTCAGGTTCAAAATAAGCCTTTCAATCAGGTCCTTTCAACTATACTGACTTAAGCTCAACACAATAACTACACAAAAATGAACCCCTTTCAATCACAACTCCTACGTCCTCTCCTCCATAGCTCAGAATCAAAAACTTCCACGAATTTGATCTTCAACGATGATAAAACAAAAAAAAAAAAAACAACGCAAGAGGTTTTAAAATTAAAATTTAATCAGGTTGCTATTCGTAAACTATGAACAGAACACACAAATGGATCAATGTCAATCCCCAGTCACCCCACGCCGATCCATTAGCAAATATGATGATAATAGACCCGAACAGAGACGAGAGCCTTGCCAGATCAGAAACAAACCTGAAAAGCGAAGCAGGTCATGCGCGTGTGGTTGTCGAGGTCCGCTCGCTGCCATCGGGGAGCTGCATCGCTACCGTCGGGGAAGGAGGTCACCGTCCGCTGCTGCTCGCCACCGTTGGGGAGGAGGGATTGGGCGAGAGAGAAGGAAGGGACGTAAGGTTAGGGATTTCAGTATTTTCTGACTTTGGGTGTTTCATTTTCAGATAGAGATAAATGGGTTGGGATTTTTTTGTTAAATTCAAGTTTCAGAATTCGCTATGGATTCGCTAGGAATTTCCCTAGCGAAATCTCTATTTAACTTTTAAAATCTTTTACTATAGAAATTTCTTTAGTTAATTCATTTAACTATGGAAATTAGTTTGGTTAGGGGGCTCCCGTAGTTAATTCATATCTTTTCTCTCGTCAATTTCACAGTTATTGTTTCATTTTTACTTTTGTAATTTTAACAATAAAAAAATTCCATAGCCAAATTCGGAAAATTCTTGTAGTTTTTTAGTGTGTGCATCTACCAATTGGTATATTGATAGATTGATACCAGTGCGAACATCTATGTATGTGTTGACCAATCCTTATTTTCAAAATATCAGGTCATTAACGGAAAATCCATGAACATGGGTAATGCTGCTATTGCACAAAAGAAAGGAGAAGGAAGGATAGACTTACTACTAATTTCTAGGAAGAACTTATCCCTTCAAAAAGTGCAACAAGTGCGTGACATTATAAAAGATTTGATTAGTAGCTCTCTTCTTATTAGAGATAGTTATATATTATTGTTTGAGTCCAATAAAGTTGTAATTAGTGCAAATGAGTCTTTTATTGGTAAAGTATGTATCCGACGGTCTTTTCAAGTTGAATGTGTCAAAAGCTGTTTGTCATGGTAATAACATTAATAATAGTTTTCTCTTTAAAATGTTGTTCTTTCTCCTAATGTTTGGTATAGTCGTTTAGGGCAAGTTAATAATACTTCCATTAAGAGAATGATGAATTTAGATCTTATTTCTAAGTTTGACAAACTTTCATGAAAAATGTGAAATTTGTGTGCAATCTAAATTACCTAGAAAGCCTTTTAAATCTATAACTGGAGAATCTACAATCTTAGAGTTAATACGATGTTCTGGACATTCAAGTTTACTCTAGGATGGTAATACTTTCATGGACTATTTCTCTAAGTTTTATTATGTTTTTCCAATTCGTACAAAAGATGATGCTTTGGATGTGTTTACTGCATACAAAAATGAAGTTGAAAATCATTAGGAAAAAAGAATCAAAATCTTCGTTAAAATAAATAAGGTGAGTATGTTTGTTCATCAAGTGTCTCCTCCGTACTTCCCTCAATCAAATGGTATGGCAAAGAGGAAAAATAAAACCTTATTAGATATGGTAAATTACATCTATCAAATTTCTTACTCCTTTATAATTTATGGAGTGAAGCACTAAGCTAATGTCTGCATGTCACATTGTAAATACAATTCCTCATAAAAAAATAGACGAAGTCCACATGAAATATGGAAAGGGAGGAAACCCAATTTGAATTATTTAAGAATGTGGGTTATTCCCAAGGTTGTCTGATTTATAGGATTTTAGTAATAAAATTTGAAATTAATGATATAAATATCAACACTATCATGGAATCAATGTTGAAATTTTGATCCTATATAGATTAGCATAGTATTTTCTAAAACTCAGATTAATTGAATGTTAAATATTTTTAAGCATATTTTGTTTTAACCTATTTGTGATCACTTTTGGTATTAAGATTTTATAAGCACTAGGTCTATTGTGAACTATAGTGATATATAAGCCATGTGTATGAGTTTTCAATCATAGGTAGCGATGCAAATGAAGTTACGATATTAAAGGATATGGTCCAAGTCCCAGTTGGCCCAGGTACGAGAGGTCGGGCAAAGAAATTCAAGGAAGCACTCAACGGGCTGATTCAAGAAATCTGATCTCAATCAAATTTACGGCCCATTGAGCATAGCCCATGTTTTCAACAAAGAAGCATCAATGTGATTCAAACCCAACCTAATTGCAGCAGTAAAATCTGTATGTTTGGAGGCTGATTGATTTAATCAGATACTTTTCTTTATTTGTTAGAGCTGATTGATTCAATCAGATATTTTCTTTTATTTGTTAGGGTTGATTAATTCAATTAGATACTTTCCTTTATTTGTAGGGCTGATTGATTTAATCAGATACTTTCTTTCATTTGCTGGGGCTGATTGATTCAATCAGATAATTTTCTTTATTTGTTAGGGCTAATTGATTTAATCAGATACTTTTCTTTATTTGTTAGGACTGATTGATTTAATCAGATATTTTTCTTTATTGTAATCAGCCTATTTAAAGGCGTACATGAATGAAAGAAACAACATAGTTTTATTCACAAAAAAATTGAGAGTTGCTCTTTGGTTCTTTGAAGAACTATTCAAACTTATCGGAATCATTCTGTGGTGTTCACAATTCGACTTATCAAACAGAATTTCCACTATCGTTTGTGGCGTTTTCAACATACCAAGGTTCTTACCTCTGCATAGGTAACGGGTCAAGGTTTTCCATTCAAAAATCTGATTGTAGACGGTCGTGGTACTTTAGTTGTTGACGGGTCTCATTATTCTTGGTGAGCTTCGCATCATTTGGTTATCAGAGCTTTGGTTCTAAATCAGGTTTGCCTATCCTTTTTTTGGTCTTTCTATTAATTTCCGTCTAGGGTTTAAAAAAAAAATGAGAGGGAGTGTCGTGAGGTCCATTGCATTTTGTTCCTAATCTTATTTTGCAGATCAACAATGTCACATAACAGTGATGATAGTATTAAAGGAGTGACTGATCCGAAGTTATTCATGAAGGCTATGCTGGAAGAGATCTGAAGAATGATGAGGAGTGAATTAGAGCAGGTGCGTGAACGGTTGGATAGGGTAGAGAATGAACGTATGGCGTAGCTGCAAAACGTTCATAATGTGCTTGGGAGGGAAAGAGTTCAACTGAGGAAAGTAAGGGATGAGGACGACGAGTATTATGGGGCTGGTTTTGATGGAGAAGAAGATCAAAATTCAGTGGATAGTCCTAGGAGATATGAGCGGTTTAGGGAAGCTAGGAACCTGGAAGATAGCAATATGGGCAGTATTAAGATGACAATTGCTTCATTTTAAGGAAAGAATGACCCGGAGGCCTATTTTGAATGGGGAGAAGAAGGTGGAATTGGTATTCGATTGCCACAACTACTCCAAGATAAAGAAGGTAAAACTTGCTGCTATTGAGTTTTTTGATTATGCTATTATTTGGTGGGATCAGTATGTGTTGAACAGGCGGCGGAATAGAGAGTGTCCGGTTGAGACGTGGGAAGAGATGAAAACAGTGATGAGAAGACGGTTTGTACCCAGCCATTACTACCGGGGGTTGTACCAAAAACTACAAAGCCTTAGACAAGGTAACCGGAGTGTGGAGGATTATTATCAGGAGATGCAGATTGTTATGATTCGGGCTGATATAGAAGAAGACCGAGAGGCTACTATGGCAAGATTTTTGCATGGCTTAAATCAAGAAATTCATAATAAGGTAGAGATGTAGTATTATGTGGAGTTGGAAGACATGGTGCACATGGCCATCAAAGTAGAGCAACAGCTCAAGAGGAGGGGTGGTACACGTGCAGTACATAGTTCGGGTTCTTCTCCATGGAAACCGAGTTATGTAAAAAAAGAAGAAAGGCCGGCTGTAAAACCCAAAACTGAGCCAAAACAAGAAACAACCAGCCATGGTTCTCAAGGTAAATCTGACCCTTTCACATATCAAAATCGTGACATTAAGTGTTTCAAATGTTAAGGCAAGGGTCACATAGCAAGCCAATGCCCGAACAAAAGAGTCATGGTGATACGGGATAATGGTGAGATCGAAATCGACGAATCAAAGCCCGACTCTATGCCACCATTGGAGGATGCGGATGCGGAAGAATATGTAGCCGAAGGAGAATTGTTGGTTGCAAGAAGAGCTTTAAGCGTGCAGGTCAAAGAAGATGAAGAGGTGCAGTGAAAAAAACATCTTTCATACTAGATGCCATATGCAAAACAAGGTATGTAGTCTGATTATTGATGGAGGTAGTTGTACTAATGTTGCTAGCACTACTTTGGTGGAAAAAATTTGGGGCTGTCAAAAATTAAACATTCCCAACCTTATAAATTGCAATGGCTCAATGATAATGGAGAGTTAAGCGTGACAAAACAGGTGTTAGTGTCATTCCGCATTGGAAAATATGAAGATGAAGTTTTATGCGATGTAGTTTCGATGCAAGCTGGACACTTGTTATTAGGCCGACCTTGGCAATTTGATCGGCAAGTTAAGCATGACGGCTTTACCAACAAATACTCTTTTGTGCTCAATCAAAAGAACCATCACTCTTGTTTCGATGACACCGAAGCAAGTTTATGAAGATCAAGTGAGATTGATTACAGAGAGAGAGTGATCAAAAGAAAGAGAGTGATCAAAAGAAAAAGAGTGAAAGTGAACAAAAGAAAAAGAATGAAAATCAGAGAGAGCAGAGAAAAATGAGAGAGTAAAAAAAATCAAAATTCGGCCATTGAGAGAAAATCAGAGAGAGAACAAAAGAATTTCTATGCAAAAGTGAGTGAAATTAAGTGAGCAATGTTTGTAAATCAGCCAATGATTGTACTTTTGTACAAAGAGACATTTTTGAAACACTAATGAAATTGACCCCGCTTTGCCTAGTTCTGTTGTTTCTCTTTTGCAGGAGTTTGATGATGTCATTTCTGAGGAGATTCCACATAGGTTTACCACATATTCGAGGGATTGAACATCAAATCGATTTTGTGCCCGGTGCTTCCATTCCAAACTGACCAGCCTACCGAACTAATCCTGAGGAGACAAAAGGAATTACAAAGGCAGGTTAGTGAATTGATGGAAAAAGGGGTACGTGAGAGGAAAGCATGAGCCCATGTGCTGTTTCCGATGATTTTAGTTCCTAAGAAGGATGGGACATGGAGAATCTGCGTTAATTGTCGAGCCATTAATAATATAACGGTAAAGTATCGACATCCTATTCCTCACTTAGATGATATGCTAGATGAACTGCATGGTGCTTGTGTATTTTTCAAGATTGATCTAAAAAGTGATTATCATCAAATAAGAATGAAAGAAGGAGATGAATGGAAAACTGCTTTTAAAACAAAACATGGTTTATATGAGTGGTTAGTGATGCCATTTGGATTAACTAATGCACCAAGTACTTTTATGCGATTAATGAACCATGTCTTGCATGCTTTCATAGGCAGATTTGTTGTTGTCTATTTTGATGATATACTCATTTATAGCAAAAACTTAGATGACCATGTTTAAGCACTTAAGATCTGTTTTTAGAAGTGTTAAGAAAGGAAAAGTTGTTTGCTAACCTTAAGAAGTGCACCTTTTGCACCGATAAGCTTGTGTTTCTTGGTTTTGTTGTGAGTGCACACGGAATATAGGTGGATGAAGAAAAGATTTACGCCATTCAAGAGTGGCCAACGCCCATTTCCGTAAGTCAGGTAAGAAGTTTTTCATGGCTTGGCGAGCTTTTACCGACGCTTTATTTGGGATTTTAGCAGCATTGCAGTGCCCTTAACCGGAGTCATCAAGAAGAATGTTCCATTCAAATGGGGAGGGGAATAAGAGAAGGCATTCAAACCCATCAAGGAAAAATTAACTAATGCGCCTTTACTTGTTTTACCTAACTTTGTTAAAACATTTGAAATTGAGTGTGATGCTTCAGGTATACGCATTGGAGGCATTTGATGCAAGAGGGAAGGCCGATTGCATACTTTAGCGAGAAATTGAGTGGGGGCAGCCCTAAACTATCCCACTTATGACAAAGAATTATGTGCATTGGTTTGAACTCTAGAGACTTGGCAGCACTACCTTTGGCCTAAGGAGTTTGTGATTCACACTGATCATGAGTCCTTGAAGCATCTGAAGAGTCAACACAAGTTGAGTAGGAGACATGCCCGATGGGTAAAGTTTCATTGAGACATTCCCATATGTCATCCGATATAAACAAGGTAAGGAGAATGTGGTAGCTGATGCACTTTCTCGAAGGTACGTGTTAATCTCTACTCTTGACGTAAAATTATTTGGTTTTGAATACATTAAAGAATTGTACCCTTTGACCAAGATTTTTGTTGAGGAATATAGGAATTGTGAGGAAAAGGGCGTGGGAAAGTTCTTTAGGCATGAAAGATTTCTTGTTTCGAGAAAATAAGTTGTGTGTGCCTAATTGTTCATTACGAGACTTATTGGTAAGAGAATCCCATAGTGGAGGGTTAATGGGACATTTTGGAGTTACCAAGACTTTAGCTATTTTGCAGGAACACTTCTATTGGCCACATATGAAATGAGATGTCGAGAGGATTTGTGGTAGATGTGTCACGTGTAGGCAAGCTAAGTCCAGAATGCAGCCCAACAGTTTGTATACTCCTTTGCCAATTCCTAGTGAACCTTAATTGATATTTCGATGGATTTTGTGTTAGGTTTGCCTAGGTCTAAACAAGGAAGAGATTCAAAATTTATGGTTGTGGATAGATTCTCTAAAATGACACATTTTATTCCATGTCACAAAACGGATGATGTTTCACATGTTGCTGATTTGTTCTTTAGGGAGGTTGTGAGATTACATGGTATGCCTAAGACAATTGTTTCGGATAGAGATGCTAAGTTCTTGAGTTACTTTTGGAAGACTTTGTGATGCAAGTTAGGAACTAAGCTCTTGTTTTCTACTACGTGTCACCCATAAACTAATGGTCAAATCGAAGTAGTAAATAGGACTTTGTCAACTTTGTTGAGGGCTATCATTAGGAAAATATATCAAAACATGGGAAGAATGTTTACCACATGTCGAGTTTGCTTACAATCGTACTGTTCATTATACTACTAAATTTTCACCTTTTGAAATTGTATATAGATTTAATCCATTGACTCCATTGGATTTATCTCCTTTACCTTTGTCTGAGTATGTGAATTTAGATGACGAAAAAAAAAGCTAAATTTGTTAAACAGATCCATGAGAAGGCAAGACTCAATGTCGAGCAGAGAACGGAGCAATATGCAAAACAAGCCAATAAGTGGCGCCATAAGCTGATTTTCGAACCTGGAGATTGGGTTTGGCTGCACATGCGGAAAGAGAGATTTCCTATTCAGAGGCGTTCCAAACTACTTCTGAGAGGAGATGGTCATTTTCAAGTCCTTGAGCGTATCAATGAAAATGCCTACAAACTGGATTTACCGGATGAGTACAATGTTAGTGCTACTTTTAATATTACTGACTTGACTCCTTTTGATGTAGGTAATGATTTGAGGACAAATCCTTTTCAAGAGGAGGGGAATGATGCAAATGAAGTTACGACATTAAAGGATCCGGTCCAAGTCCTAGTTGGCCAGGTACGAGAGGTCGGGCAAAGAAATTCAAGGAAGCACTCAACGGGCTGATTCAAGAAATCTGGTCTCAATCAAATTTACGGCCCATTGAGCATAGCCCATGTTTTTTAACAAAGAAGCATCAATGTGATTCAAACCTAACCTAATTGCAGCAGTAAATCTGCATGTTTGGGGGCTGATTGATTTAATCAGATATTTTTCTTTATTTGTTAGAGCTGATTGATTCAATAAGATATTTTCCTTTATTTGTTAGGGCTGATTAATTCAATTAGATACTTTCCTTTATTTGTAGGGCTGATTGATTTAATCAAATACTTTCTTTTATTTACTAGGACTGATTGATTCAATCAGATACTTTCCTTTATTTGTTAGGACTGATTGATTTAATCAGATACTTTCTTTTATTGTAATTAGCATATTTAAAAGCGTACATGAATGAAAAAAATAACACAGTTTTATTCACAAAAAAATTGAGAGTTTCTCTTTGGTTCTTTGAAGAACTATTCGAACTTATCGGAATCATTCTGTGGTGTTCATAATTCGACTTATCAAACGGAATTTCCACTACCGTTTGTGGCGTCTTCAATATACCAAGGTTCTTACCTCTGCATAGGTAACGGGTCGAGGTTTTCCATCTAAAAATCTGATTGTAGACGATCATGGTACCTTAGTTGTTGACAGGTCTCGTTATTCTTGGTGAGGTTCGCATCAGGTAGGTTAACCCATATTGTAAACACAAGAAAGGCATCTACTCTCATGCTATATATACTATAGTTGCTCCATTGAGACCATAAGTCTTTTGAACATATGAGAATGAGAGGAATTTCTCTCCTCCACACCCAAATCATAATGGTGAGGTCCTATGTTCTTGACTTTGGTGTTAGACATGGATTCTTTTTTTATGTCAGGTAATTCTACACCCTAAATCTAATTATTAATTTATTTATATACATGCCATAGATTAGGCTTAAAGATTTATAAAAAAACTCTTGCATTCAAGAGATATTGTATTTTTTGAGCATATTTTACCCTTGAAAAATAAGGTGAGTAAAACAATACCTCCTAATTGCACTCCAACTTCAATAGAGCATGATAAGGAAGACAAAATCAATGCAAAAGGTCCTAGAAGAAGCAAAAGACCAAGAGTAGAGAAAACTTTGGTAATGACTTTTATACCTATCTAATTGAAGATGATCCTCAAACATACAAAGAGGCCACCATCATCTATAGATTCAATCTTTTGGAAAGATGCCATAAATGTTGAAATGGAGTCTTTAATTAGTAATAAAACTTGGTGTGTTTGACTAATTTGCCTGGGGTCTAAACTTATTAGTTGTAAGTGGATATTTAAAAGAAACTTAAGCCATATGGAAATATAGAAAAATTCAAGGTAAGATTGGTTGCAAAAGGTTATTCCCAAAAGAAAAGGTTTGATTATTTTGACACTTATTCTCCTGTGGCAAAAATGACAATGAGCAGAGTGCTATTGGCTTTAGCATCCATATATAAGTTAGAAATCCATAAAATGGGTGTTAAAATAGCTTTTCTAAATGGTGAATTAGAAGAAGAAATATATATGGAACACAGGAATTTACTATACCAGGTGATCAGGAGAATAAGGTTTGTAGACTTGTAAAATCCCTATATGTATTGAAGCAAGCTTCAAAGCATTGGCAAGAGAAATTTGATCAAGTCATCTTGTCAAATAGAATTTTGATAAATGACTTTCAGAAATGTGTTTACAGTAACATTATTAATCTTGGCTTTTTCATATGATGTCTCTATGTTGATGATATTCTTATCTTTGGTAGCGTGAGTATGATTAAGGAGACTAAAAATTTCTTATCAAATACCTTTGACATGAAAGATTTAGAAGAGCCAAATGTTATTGAGAGAGTTAGGACTTTACAAACTCTTGCGGGTATTACAATTACACAATCACATTATATTGAAAAAATGTTGAAGAAATTGAATAAGTATGATTATAAACCCATGAGTACACCTTATGATCCAAACATGAGATTAAGGAAAAATGTTGTAAAGCCTATTTCTTAATTATTATACTCTCAAAATTATTGGTACACTCTTGTATCTTATGAATGCCACAAGACCTGAAATAGCACAAGCCATAGGAAGGTTAAGTAGATATACAAGCAATCCTGATATAAATCATTGGACAGCATTAGAAAGGATATTGACATATCTAAGGGGTGCCATATCACTTCGATACATTATTTGAGATACCCTGTTGTATTCGAAGGCTATAGCAATGCAAACTGGATTTCTGATTTAAATGAGATTAAGGGCTATCACAGGATATGTCTTCACATTAGGTGGAGCTATTGTTGAATAGAAGTCTTATAGGCAAACATGTATTTCTCGATCCTCTATGGAATCCGAGATGATAGCCCTAGATGCGACGACACAACAGAGTGGCTTAAGAGTTTATTAATAGATATTCCAATTACTAAAAAGCCAATTCCTACAATCAGACTTCATTGTGATAATCAAATGGCTATTGCAAAATGTAAGCACAAGAACTCAAATGACCAAAATAGAGACATTTGTTTTTAAGGCAGAAAACAATTATGAGTTTAATTAAAAATGGAGTAATTGCATTGGATTGCATTCCTTCTTTGAAGAATATTATGGATTTGTTAACGAAAGGACTTACTAGAAAACAAGTCATAGAATTTTCAAGAGAGATAGGATTGAAGCCCATAAATTAGACATTACTGACAGTGGTAACCCAACCTTTTTAACTGGAGATTCCATGACGAAGGTTCAATGTGATAAAAACAAGCTATTTAGCAATTGGATAAGTACCATTTTTTCTCTTATTTCCCAGTGTGATTTCATGACACTTCATCTAGCTAGTAGTCAGGAAAACCACGTGCTTTGAATGAATTCATAGCAAATAATGCAGGATATGCTTTTGTTACACATATTCTTGAAGAATTCACCTATTTAAGTGAGGTTGTAAGGCCGCAACCTATGAGATTGGGCTTTTCTCTAGAGCACTCAAGAATCAAAATACTTGAGCAAGGCCATTAAAGTGCAACCTTATTTAAAAACTCGATAAAAATCTCGTATGATTTGTATGATGAATTGAAGATCAGGCCAGAAGATCCTCGTTCAAGACATAAGTTCACTATAGTTCTTCTGAATGGATGTTCTCATACTAAGTGAGGTTCAAGTCCACAAGACACCTTCACTAAATCCATTGTAAAAGAATCCTTTATAGTATTTTTTTTATATTTAGAATCACGTGGGGTATTGTTAGTTTTATTTAAATTTATATTGTAAATGATTCAAAATTTATTGTGTATACTGAAAGTTGTATGATAGTTACTTGTAGAAAGACACATTCCTTTGGGATATGTCTACAAGTTAATGGAAGGATATATCTATTCAATATATGAAAGACATGTCTAATAATAAATGGAAGGATATATATATTCATTATGTGAAAAATCATGTCTATTGATTTGCGAAAGAACATTGTCTACCTTTGAAAGGGCACAATGTTCCATTGATAAAAACACATCTATTCAAGAAAAGACATAATGTTTTATTGAAAGAATATGTTTATTTGTGAAAAGACATAGTTGGTGATGTTTCATAAAGAGGACATGTTTACTCACGAACAAGGCACATTGGTGATGGTTCACAATCTATGAATACCCATCTCCACCAATCAGAAAATTGACTTTTCATCTTAATTTTCATTCTCCTCCATAATTCTTTTTATCTTCTTTCTAAAGTCCTTCAAGTGTAGTTGACAGATTTAAGAGTTCTATGGATTTTCTATTTGAGTGCATATTAGAAGATCCTTGAGTGGTTCTTTGTATCTTGGGAGTAGGACATCATAAATGCTATTTTCACCAAGGCAGTGGCAAAATTCTATTATGAAAATAGTGCCTTTCATAGCGTACCTCGAACAAACTCTGTCCTTCTTTTATTTGCTAATTGTTAAGGGGACATTCCTTGTACTATAAGCCTACAATAAGCAACTTGATGAAAGCCCCAAAGCCAAAAAAAAAATAAGGAGAAAGAAGAATTAGGAGGAGCAAATAGCACAAAAAACTCTAATAATGAATTCAAACTCAAAAATTTTGATCTGAAACTTGTTGAAATGAAGTTAGACTCAAAGAGCTTTCCAACAACTGGTCATTTGCTCAATTATAATAAGAAATGAAGAAGTTATGACCTTTTCAATCATAATAATAAATTATTTTCACTAATAGAGAGCTACGTATTTTTAACTTTTTCAATATAATTGATTATTTGGTGAAATAATCAATTATTTCACTTTCCAGTAGCTTAATTTCTTACAAAAATAAGAATAATCGATTATTGCTTGAAATAATCGATTATCACTTCTAAATAAAACTAATCAATTATTATACTACAAAAGAAAAAATAATAGTTGATAACAGCTAACTTTCATATTAAATTATTTCTAAACTTCATTTACAGCTCTTTTATCACTTGGGCCATAAATATAAGTGAAAATTGAAGCTATTACAACTCTTGAGCACTTGATTCCAAATCATTAAAATTGATATTTCCTACTTCAATCAAAATCAAGATTTGAGCTCTTCATTGCTAAATCCATCATCTATTAGTTCTTCAGGTTGTAATATTTGCTATTTGAGAGAGTTTTATTCAACTTATCATCTTGTAAACACCCAGAGGGTGAGGTATCTTTTTAGAAAGAGATTGAAGATGAGGTAATCCCTCTAGTTCTTTGTATAAGGTGGAGGATTCCTTAGTTGAAAAGTTGCGAGATTTAAGCACAAGGGTGAAGGATCTCATGGGGTGAGAAGTACTCAAGCTTTGTTGGAAAATTATGAAGCTCTTGCATAAGAGTAGAGGATTCCAAAGGTGTGAAGAGTACTCAAGTCTTGTAAAGGTTGCTCGAGTACTTAATTATTGAAGCTTAAAGATTACTGAAAAATCTCAAATAAATGATCTTGGGGACTGAATATAGGTTACTTAGATGGTGGTTGAACCAGTATAAATTCTTTGTGTTTGCTTCTCTTATCCTTACACTTTTTAAATTCCATATCTACGACAATATAGCTTGCTTGCTTAGTCAAAGTTATATTTAAACAATATTCAATCTTTGTATCATTAGGCATTGTATGTTAAGTTAAAATTATTGGTAACCTTTATCCATACAATTACAATTCTACACTTATTCCATTGCTTCTATTAGTTGTTTGCATGAAATGCATATTTTCTCATAATTGATTGAAAATTTGTAATCACTCAATTCACCCCCATCTTGGGTGATGGTTGCCATGCCTAACATCAATTCACCCCCGTCTTGGGTGATGGTTGCCATGCCTAACACCTATGAAATCAGAATTGAACTACCATGCCATACATTTATGGCTTCCAATTGATTTTTCAATTGGTCTATACAATAGCCAAACGAAAATTTTTCACCCCACTGTTCATTTCTCTTCATTATCCATTCTCCTTTTGCTTGTTTTTCTACCATTCTTAATGTCATTCTCTTACCCACCTTCTCTAGCTTCTTATTTGATTTGTCTCCTTTTTTTTTAAGGTTCTCATAATTTTTCCCCATTAAAGAAATTTGGCTTCGAATTTCAGTGCTTAAGCACACACTCGATGCATGTATTCATATATAGATATATGTATATATACATACCTAAATAGAAAGCAGTTAAGGATACTGCTGCTTGATTACTTCCTCGGGTTCTCAAGTTACTTCTTGTCCTTTATAATGTTGCCACAATACTTTGACTGAGGGTGTCATCTTAGAGCATAAATTTCGTACTTGTTAGTTCACTACAGCTACAAGTCATTCTTCATAGTTTAAGTGTGAATCAAATTCAATCACCTATGGTTGAAGAACATGAGTCTCATTTGGTAGATACTTTTGTAGCATGACACATAAAATACCGGATGCACTTTGTCCAAGCTAGGAGGAAGAGCTAACTCATAGGTGACAAGTCCTTTGCTTTAGAATTTGAAAGGGTCCAATATATATTGTGGTAAGCTTACTTTTCTTACTAATTCTCATAAAACTCTTAAAAGGAAAGACTTGAAGAAATACATAATCACCTTATTCAAACTCTCTCTCTATATTATCACATGAACTAGCATATTCAGAATCATATTTTATAAAACTAAGATTAATTTGATGCCAAAACAATTAGAGCATATTGTTGATAAACACTTCTTATAGGTGTGTATTGATGTCAGGCCTTCTGCATGGCTTTACTAGGATGGATAGGTTTAGCCCATCTTGTACACACAAGTGAGAGGCCCCTATTCTTTTCCAACTTTGTGTTCAATTGCATCCATTGAGACTGACACAAAGCAAAACACCCATTGAGACTGACACAGAGCAAAACTAATATGGAATAGGAGTAGCTTCTCTCATTCACTTCACACACAGAGAAATTTGTTATCTTATGTTTCTTGTTGGTATTTCTACACAAGGTTAAAATGGATGCCTCAACTTCTATCTTTCAGGTATTCCTATAACCTAAACTCTAGATAAATTTTATTGATATGCATGCTACAATTAGGGTTGAATTGATATGATGTCTATACATTGTTTATCGATTGAATTGAAAACAAATACTAGCAATTAGTATCAGAGCCAGGTTTAACCTTAGCTGTGGCCATAAAACATCGTTAATTTCCTTAAGTTTGTATAATTTTTTTTTGCATAATTTCCATAAAAATCCCAATTTGTTTTGTTTCTCTATGATTCTTGGTTCAAATAGTGGGCAATTCATTGGGTACATGTATTAATCTCCTTAATTGGTTGTTTTGAAACTCATAGAGTGGATTCAAGATTGAAAATCATGAAGAAATCATTAAAACAACCTTATTTTTCTCCTCTCAAATTTGTCACCAATTCCTTAAATAATTGACCAAACTAACTTAGGGTTATTGTAGATCATGAAATTCCGGTTTTAATGACACCAAAATCGCTTTTTTTTTTGTTGAGAAATGAAGGAGAATGAAGTCTCCAAAGTCACAGGTTTGCAATCAGGTCGCACGACCCGGATTACAGTTATTCGAGAGCTTCTACCCAAGTGCACACCCACTCGCTTATCTAGTGCATGTAGGGGCATAGGACCTACACACCTTTTAGATATATTTTATTTGAATTTTATCATAATTTTGAAATTTTCAAATTTATATGGTACTCTTTATATCTGGTTTTGAAATTTTCTGTGCGTTATTCTCACAAAATTAGGCATATTACATTTTGTATACTTCATATGTGACTCTGTTTAGATGTTGAAACAATTTTCATTAGTGTTATGTGTATATATTATTATATAAAATGTTGAAAATTGTTGTGTTTTGTAATTTTTGTGTAACTTAAATTATGGGAATTCCTTTTTGTGAAATTTGGAACTCTTTTAGATATTTAGTACAGTTGTGAGCTCACCTATGCAGGACCAATTATGACAAAGCATTATTTCGATAATGATGTTGTGTGTTTGCATTGGGGATTATGTTAATAATGTACTTACCTTATCAGTTTGTATTATTAACATAATTTCTAATGTTTTGTTATATGAATTAAATATTATACCCTTAGAGTTTTCAATATCCTTTTGATATTAGCTTTAGGACATGATTTTCATATTTGTGAAAGTTGCTTATGTTTTGTAATTTGGGACCCTTAGGTGGGATTACAATAACATGTGAACTTAATTGTGTAATTGCTTATTTTAGTATATGTTGATACTCTAGATAAAAATCTCTTTTGATTTATCAACTTCCAGCTTTGCCTATGCAAATGAATACTTTGGCAATGGGACTAATTGTGAGGATTGGGTTGAATCTGTGAATTGTTGCTTTTGGCTGCACAGTTGCATATTTTGTTGCAGATAGGATCAAACATAAGAAATGGATTTAATCCAACAAAGTATGTTTGATGACAATGAAGTACAACATGAATAAAACTATTAAGGAAAGCATTCATGCCTATTACCTTTCTTTGTTGGCAAAGACTAAGTATGACGATGTGAATGGTATTTGTGAACATTTCATAAAGTTTGTGAATCGGTACAACAAGCTAAAGTCTATGAAAATGGAATTGGGAGATGATTTTTTTGATTTGCCAAGTGTTTGAGTATCTTTCATTTGAGTTTGATGTGTTGAGGGCTTCTTATACTGCTCAGAAAGATGAGTGAAACATTGATGAGTTGATATCAATTCTTACTCAAGGGGAACAGACAATGAAAAAGGGAAAGTCTCATAATGTTCAATTCACTTCTCACAAGAGTGGTGATAAGAAGAAATTTGTTAAAGGTAAGAATAGCAAGCCTTAATTTAAGAAAGGGAAAGGTAAGTCTGGATAATCTTTTGGGCAGCGACAATCTAGGAAGAGTTCTAGTAGTAAATTCAAATCATTCTTCAAAGAACATTGCAAGTTCTGTGGCACATTTAGGCACAAACCAGTTGGTTGGTAGAAGTTCAAGAATTAGCTTGAAAAGAAGAAAGGTACTCCTCTAGTTCTTGTGTGCTTTGAATCAAATTTAGTTAATGTTCCTTCTAATACGTGGTGGTTAGACACTGATGTAACTATTCATGTCGTGAACTCATTGCAGGAATTCAGAAGCAATAAGAGGCCAAATAAGGGAGAGTTGATGATGACAGTTGGCAATGGAGCTAATGTTAAAGTTGTGCTGAGCATATAGGAGTTATTTCTTTGAAATTATGTACTAAACACGATTTAATTTTGAAAGACACCATTTATGTACCTTCCATGAGAAGGAATTTGGTTTTAGTTTCTATTTTGGATAGTTGTGACTACTCTTTCCATTTTAGTAATAAAAGGTTTTTTTTTCTTATATTATGATTTTGTTGTTGCTGGTTCTAGTGTTCTAGTGTTTTATGTGATGGTTCATATATGTTGGATATTGTTTTTGTTGACCAACAACATTCATATGTTAATAATGTTATTGGAATTAAACATGGTGGAGTTGTTGAAAGCTCTTCCATGTTAAAGCATAGACGATTGTGGCATATTTACAGGGAAAGAATAAAGAGATTGATTAAAGAAAATATTTTGCAACATCTAGATTTTTTTTTTTTATACCTATATTGACTACATAACTGGGAAACTCACAATAAAAGCTAGAAAGAGTAGGTTTACCAGGAATGAGGAAGTGTTACTGTAACTCTTACTTATACGGTATAGTGTCACGTACTAATTTCTTGAGTAACCCTTGGAGATTTAATAAACGTAGTTAATAAATCAATTAATTTACTTAATTGAATACGTGTCTCATAATTAATTATTCTCATCAAATAAAATTCTAGATTTCATGTCTAAAACTCTAGGATGCAACACCAACTCATAAAAGTCTAATCACATAATAAATAAATGTTTTTAACGTATAAAAGTTTTTGATTACATAATATTTCTAATAAATTCAACCAATTCCTTTTATTTGATTATATGATATATTATTTGATTAAGTGACATAAAAGAATATTTATTAATAACTTATAACTAATGATTGAAATTAAGTAATCACATAACTAATTAAATCAAATACTTGACATGGGATACCATGAGTACATAACCAATTTAAAAATACACGTAATAATAAATAAAACTATCAATTACGTGATTTTATTCTTCATTGTATTTCCTTATTAACTTTACATATGTGACTTATAATTTTGTATATATTTATGTCTTTGGTCACTTTTTCTTTTATTTGACTTCAATAATTTACTAAATTATTCCATTATAACTATAAATGCATTTCATTAAGTAACATATTTAAAACACACACTAAGATATCTATGCATATTGTTCTTTATTAATCACTAATCATAAATAATAATTGTATACATCATTGTGCTACATAATCTTACATCAATAGGATTATTTCCAAACATTACTAATTTAAAACATTATCTTCGAAAGCGACCACTTATGCTATCACTTCATTCACCATAGAAGCAAACATAGTCACTCAAATCTTGTAAATTCTGGAAACACCACATTTGAAAGGGGTGAGAATTATATATTCTCAATAGGGGTTTAAACAGCATAAAAATGATTAAAAAAACTGTGGAGTTTCTAGCTGTATACCATACAGAAAACGGTTTCATGGTTAATGTTAGTTATTAGAATATGGATAATTCATAACTATGCATTTTGCATTAGGCTTGTCAATAGACATTTTACTAATTCTAGGCCTTTTATCTTATCATAGCAAGCACTAGACTCCTTATCAATTACATGCTCACATGTCTTAATAACATAGAGCTTTAATCCTCTTTAAATTATTTTTGCTTACATGGTCTCATATCTTGAGGCATAGCCCCCTTTAACTTTCATCATTAATAGCCATTATCATGAGTGAGAGCTCTCCCTTGACATAGGGGGTCTCCTAAACATAAGTGGCTATACCACACCCTTTTGGTGGATTCCACTCAACATATCCATACCCTTTTGGTGGACCATATACATAAAGTAGACCTTAGACACATGTAAGACTTTCATGAATCATGGGCCTTTGGAGCATTTCCATGTTGTTTTCTTTCTTATTTCTTTTCTAATTTTTCTAGATCACCATTTTTTCTTTTTTTTTTCTTGAGGATCATTTCCAAATTTAGAATATTTCTTCTACTTTATTTATAGTGAGCATGCAATTGATACAAGTGTGATTTCAAGGCATTTACATATTTTTAGGCCATTCGTTAAGCACAAAGCTTTACTATCATATTATCATTTAATGGCCATACATCATTGACTTACTTTCTTTGGCCACACATCATCAAGCCCAAGCCTTTAACACCATAATAATATTCAATGGCCAAACATCATTGAGATTGATACTTAAAATTCATAACTTACCTTGAAATCACAACTTGAGTCACACTTAGACAATAAAGGTGTTTCTAAATCGTAACCTTACATTTTGGCCTTCAAATGGTTATTCTTACTTTCTAAAGGCTAAGCATTCCTAAAACCTTGTCATCTTCTACCTTAATGCCTACTAATCTAAGAAAGGACATTAGCTTAATATTATCAATTCAAATGTGCATGCTTTCATGGTCCTATTTACTCTCAATCACTCCTAATCACTCTATTTCTCATTCAAACTAGGTTTACTTAACATTCTATATGAGAGCAACTAATAACCCTAAAATCTCTAGCCTGGCCGTGCTCCACACCTATTGCATCTAGGGTTTTTCTTTCATATTTTTCATTTAAATTGGACCAAGGGATACTAAAGCCTCTAAATTTCTCTAATGCTAAAATATTTCATTTTTAATCTTACTTAGGCAACTCAAGGCTATGAATTACACTTAGGATTAAAAGCATTCTCTTTTTCACACTTTTAGTTGAAAATGCATTAGGGGGACACTAGCTCACTTAAAGGTCACTAAATCCAAATTTAATCACATAAGTCCCCTCTAAGCCAATGTGGTCGTGGGCTTGTTAGGTGTGACCATGGGTTTCTCATTAAAGTTCTCTAAGGGAAACATTTTAAAATCTTCTTAAAAGCCTATAAATTTCCCTAATCACTAATCACCTCATATATTTACCATTAATACACCCTAAAGCCATGACACATCTAGGGTCATAATTAAATAAACTAGTTTGTAGCTATTCAACTCTAATAAAGCCTAAAACATCATTAAGACATCACAAGGATTTCACTTTCATTTCTTCTTGACAAGAACCAACTTAAAGTAAATAAACCACAAAATATTCTCTTTAGAACCCTAATATAGCCGTGAGTCTTATGAAGATGCATTAAGCAAGTTTTAAGTTATTTGATTATAATTCTACCTTAATCAACATCAAAGTATCATAAGTAGTTCATAATTACATAGAAATCCAAATAGCCCTCTTTTGAGCCTATCATAGCCATGAGCATCAAAGAAGAATCCAAGGCATTTTTCAACTCCTCTAAGTAAAATAAATCATAAAAAAATATCAATACACCATGAGAATATCACAACCATGGATTCTTGACAAGATTGAAATCAAGATATGAAATCACTAAAATAAACCCTAGGCAAATCCCATATAGCAAGTAGACATCCCACACCAAAATCATGCTCGTAATCAACACAAGGTTGGCTAATCTAGTTATGATCTATCCATATCCAAGCATAGAATTCACATAGAACAAGTTTCCATGGATTTAAAAGCACATTCACCATAGAAACACACCATGAAACCATATAGATTTAAAGATGGAGAAGCTTGAGTTTAAACCCCTACCTCTTAGAATCAAGTTTTTCTTTTGATTTTGGGACTAGTTTTTTCCTTTTTTCTTCTTTTTCTCTTCTCCCTTCTCCTTCTTCCTCTTCATAGTCGTGAGCTCCCTCTTCTTCTCTTCCTCTCTCTTTTCTTTTTCTTTCTTTTTCTCTTTGGTCTTGGCTTAGCCGTGAGGTAAGGGAGCTCTTGGGGATTATTTGGTTTGTTTGTTGATTACCTAAGCTATGTTGTCTTTTAAGGAAAACCAATGGAAAGCCTTCATTTGTCTTGGTGAGTCATCCTACTAATGATGACTTGGTTAGAATCTAACTAATTTGGTTCAAGTGGAACCAAATGGAAGAAACTATATAGAATCTAGTTTAATTCCTCCAACTAGGTAATGATGGCTTTCTAGCCAATGATTAGCTTCCAAGTGTCACTATGCCATTGGCTAGTTTCTTGATCAATGGTTGGCCTCCAAATGTCATAAGTCTATTGGCTAGTTCTTGGCCAATCTCATGCTTCCAAGTGTCAAGACATCATTGGCTAAAATTCTAGTCACTCACACATTTCCAAGTGTCATAATTTTATTGGCTAACCCTTGGCCAATTACATAGCTCTACATGTCACATTTCATTGGCCAATTTTCCTAGCCAATCATAGGCCTCCATATGTCAACATCTCATTGGCCCATTTTTTCCCTAATCATGTGCTCACACATGTCACAACCTAATTAGTTTATTCTAAAGCCAATAAAATTCTTACAAGTGGCACTATCTTATTGGCCTATTTTACAAAAGTCACTTTTCTATTAATTTTGTTATGCTATTCTCATCTAATCCAATTATAAAGTGACTAGAAATAAACTAATAGACTAAATGATTAATTTAGCTAATTACTGATCTTTATGTTTTCACTGTACCAAAATGCCCCTATTTACAGATTCAAAATTACTAAATTGCTATTGTTTCGTCTTCACTATTTCATTAGGTATTTCAACTGATACTTACTTCCCTTATGTAGTTTTCAGTGCTCTTTTCAATTTGAGCAATTACAATTTAATAGTATAATTTAAACCATGTGAAAAATGGCAATAATTGTTAGATTAACTATTAGGGTAATTAAGGTTATGTATTTTGTTCTAAGTTAGGGGTGGATGTTACAGCTAAAGTTAATTCATACAAATATTTATGGGCTTATTACTCCTACTGCTTTGGTTAGTTTTAAGTATTTCATCACTGTCATTGATGATTTCTCTAGGTTTGGTTCGATCGATTTACTTCATGAGAAATATGAATCTTTGGATGCTTAGAAAGCATTCAAGGCTATTGTTGAACTAAAATTTAGTAAGATCAAATGTGTGAGGTCTTATAGAGGGGATGAGTACTATGGTAGATATTATGAATTTGGTAGAAATTTTGGGCCTTTTGATAAGTTCTTACATGACTGTGGCATTGAGGTACAATATACTATGCTTTGTACTCCTCAATAAAACAAAATTGCAGAAAGACAAAACCATATTATTATGGATATGGTGAGGTGTATGCTTAGTCATTCTACTTACCAAAGTTTTTGTGGAGAGATGCATTGAAAACTGTAGTTTATGTTTTGATTCATGTGCCAAGTAAATCTGTGCCAAAATTTCCTTGTAAGCTTTCGTTAAGTAAAAGGCCTAATTTAAGATACTTTCATGTTTTTGGGCTGCAAAATAAAGGTGTAACATTATATTCCATAGTTACAAAAGTCTGATTCAAAAACCACTAATGGTTACTTCATTGACTATTGCATTGGGTCAAGGGGTTCACGGTTCTATTGTCCTTTTCACATCACTAGAAAGATCTTGGTGATGCTTTTTTTGTTTTGGACATAGAAATTCATTGTTATAGATCCCATGGTATTCTTGGCTTATATGAAATCATGTAATCCTTGTGCTGCACCCATTCCAAAGGGTGAGAAACTCTCTAATACCCTGTGACTTTAGAATGACAAAGAAAGAATAAAAATGGAGAAGGTCCCATATGCTTCCGCTATTGTTAGTCTTATGTATGCTTAAGTTTGTACACATCCTAATATTGCTTATGTTATTAGTGTACTTGGGAGATACTTGAGAAAGACTACTATGGGTTATTGGCAAGCTACAAAACAAGTTATGAGGCATTTGTAAGGTACCAAAAGCTACATGCTTACTTATAAGAGGTCGGATCACCTTGAGATGATAGGCTATTCTAACTTTGATTATTGTGGCTACCCTGATGGCCATAAATCCACATCAGGATATATCTTTATGTTGGTAAGAGGGGTTGTTTCTTGTAAAACTGCCAAATAGACACTTACAACTATTTCAACTATCGAAGTAGAGTATGCGGCTTATTATAAGGCTACTCACTAAGCAATTTGGTTAAGAAATTTGATTTCAGAATTTAGTGGATTGTGTAGAGTATCTTCAAGCCTCTTACCATATATTGTGATAATTTTGTAATAGTAGGCTTCTCTTTAAACAATAAAAATACCAAACGCTCTAAGCATTTTGAAACCAAATATATATTTGTTAGAGAGAAGGTTTAAGAGTGTCGTACTCATATTAAGCATACACCTACAGAACATATGATTGTTGATACCCTAACCAAAGGTTTGGCTATTAAAACTTTCATAGATCATGTAACTCATAGAGATCTTGTGAGATCTTTTGATGTTTTAGATTAGTGGGAGCTTGTTCTAGTTTTTATAGCAACATTGTATTTTGTTATCATGTCTTGAGACTTGAAATAAATATGTTGCTATTATTGTCATTGCCATATAATGTTGTTATGCATAGTTTTATTTATGTATGTTATGCCATATTATGGAAACATTTTGGAATCAATCTCATTTTACTATATTGAAATATTTTGTTAAATCTTAGTAAGCATCTTGGATGGATTCTAAGGCCATTTTGTTTCGAATTGCACAATTGACCTCACTTTTGGTATGCTTTTCCATAACTTACAATCTACATTTTGGTTGGGTCACTGAGATGTAAGTATCTTGCATATATGATGTTGGTCCCCTTTACCGATATATTTTTTGTATTGTTAGGATGCTTGTAATCTCATTTTGGACCAATGGTTGGGAGTGCTAGCTCAATTTTGGCATCTTGTGGTGGCCATATATTGTTTAATTAATTTAGAATACTATTTTTTTAATTAAATAATCTGACTTGTGCTATTCAAGTGGGAGAATGATAGATTATTATCATGTGGACTAGCATAATCAGTACCACATTTTATAAAACCCAGATTAATTGCATGTTAAAGTAATTAAAGCAGATATTGTTAATTTTGATTTCACCCAAATAAGTGAATAATATTGTTATTAGGTTTATTATTGTTAAGTACTTTCCACATGTGGCTTTTGATGTCAAGCCTTGTGTATGACTTAACGTGATGGGTTGGTTTAGCTCATCTTGTATACACAAGGAAGAGGCCCCCATTTCCTTTCCAACTTAGTGTGCACAGTTGTCCTATTAACATTGACACAGAGCAAAACTAACATCGAATAGGAGCAACTCCTCTCCTTCACCTCACACAAAAACTTTGTTATCTTTTGTTTTTTGTTGGTGATTTTTACACATGGTTAAAATGGATGCTTCATCTTGTACCTTTTCAGGTATTCCTATAACCTAAACTATACATGCTACATTTAGGGTTAAATTGATAATTGATATGATATTTGTACATTGTTTCTAGGTTCAATTGTAAACAAACACTATATATATATATATATATATATGTTTCTTGTATTCTATATTAATGTATGTGTGTTTTATTTTATCTTAACTTTCATTATTAAGTTTTATATTCTAGTTATATTAAGTTTAAGTTCTAGGTTTTTATTATTATGATTGAAATAATATATTATGATTATATGAATTATATTATGTTGTATCAGTTTGTTAGTCACCAAAGTGGCCAAAATAATATGCTTAAGGAAATTATCATGCATAAATTATAGTCACTTAACCATGATATTATGAAATGCCCATAAATAAAAAGTAAGTGGATAAATGAACATTCACTAGGTTTGAAATTTTAGATTTTACCCAAGGTAATCTATCATATTGTGAATAGTCAGCATGTTAAAGTTCAATTATTATTCTTTGGTCAAAGTTATTTTGTATATCCAAAGATAACATGTATGTTTGATTGAGAATATTTAATTGGCTAATAAAGTTTAATTGTGGCATTTAAATTATGATAGTATATCATAGTATCTACCAAAAGGAGAATTATGTTATGCTAGATTGTTATTTTATCTAAATCAATGATGTGAATGGATTTAATTTTGATTATTTATGTATTATTTGCAGCTATTTCACTTCATTCGCATGCTTCAGTTGCTGCCATATTTAATGGTTTGAACTTCTATGAATGGTGCCAACAAGTGAACTTTCACTTAGGTGTGCTAGATCTTGACTTAGAACTGTTGGAAGATAAGCCTTATAGATTTGAGCAACGAGAAACAGAAGTTACACCATAAGGCATTGGAACACTCTAACAAATTATATAATCCTTATATTTCTGAAAATGACTATTACCAACAACATTAAGAACACTCTTCCACAAACAAAAAGTGCAAAGGAATTCCTTAAGTTTATGGAAGAGTGTTTTCGTTTTGCAGATAAGTCACTTGCTGGTATGCTAATGGCACAACTCACAATTACAAAGTTTGATGGGTCGAGGAGAATACAAAAGAATATCATCAAGATGATAAATGTTGTAGAAAGGTTAAAGCCCATAGGGATGATAGCCACATTCTTAGTACAGTTTGTTTTTGAACTCACTTCCACTTGAATATGGGCCTTTTTAGATAAATTATAACACTTAAGGATAGCAAGATTGATAACTGAACCAAACCGATCTAAACAAAAAAAAATCAAATTGGAAAACCAAAAACTAAACAAAATCGATTAATGTTGGTTTTGGTTGGTTTCTCTTTGTGAAAACTCATTGGTTTGGTTCGATTTTTAGTTCTCATTATGAAACCAAACCAAGCCAGACAAAACAGAACCCATATAATTATATATATCTTTTTATAATTTGCATACTTATAAATGATTAAATTTTAATTCATTGTTCTTTCTATTAAAATATTTAGGCAAATTTGTTGTTTATATCAATTTAATAATGTTTTTATTAAGATTTTTAGGCAAATATGTTATTAACTAGGTTATGGAAACCAAAAAAAAATTGAAGTTAGGTCTTAATTTTTATGAGAAAAAAAGTACTTATCAAAAATCAATTAGATTGAACCAAATTCCATTCTCCAAATATAAACAAACCAATTGTTAGAAAATCAATTGGTTTGGTTTGAATGACTTTTCTCCTCAAAATCGAACCGAATCAAACTGTGAATACCCGTAATTAAGGACAAGAGTAATGTAAGTGAATTGGCCAGTATGCTTGTTTGGGAGGAAACAAGATTGAAAAATCAATGAAGTCATTCAATTAACTTCATAGGTCAAAGAGCTAGTAAAGAACTCAAAGTTAACGTCCACAAGTTTAAGAAGAAGCAAATGCCTACTAAGGTTTTTGAGGCTGATAAGAAGGAATAAATGGCAGATAAGTGTTACTTTTGTATCAAAGTAAGGCACTGTTAGAAATATTGCTTGAAATGTAAAGCTTGTTTTGAAAAGAATGGTAATCATTATACTTTTATATGTTTCGAATCAAACTTGACTGAAGTTTCTAATAATACTTAGTGGCTTATTTTGGAGTCACTACTCATGTATCAAACATGATGCAAAGATTCGTTATGAACCAAACAACAAATCCAATTAAAGATTTTATGTTCACAGGAAATTGTATGAAGGCTCCGATTGAAGGCATAGGGGCTTATCGTTTGGTCATAGACATTGGATATCATCCAGACCTATTATAGACTATTTATGTACCTTCTTCAATTTCTTAAAGTTTAGTTTCCCTTTCAAAAGTTGATATTTCTGGGTTTACTTTTAACTTTGGACATGGTTGTTTAAGTTTTTTTAGGAATACTAATTATTTTAGTTCTTGTATTCTTACTGATGGTTTATATAAATTGGAACATGATAATTTTTTTTTCTAAATCTTTACTTACTATTCCTGACAATGTTAAAATTAAGCATGGTATGCTAAATGCTTGTTCTGCTTACTTGTGACAAACATTTTGCTCATATATCCAAAGAGAGATTAGTAAAGAATAAAATCTTACCAAAGTTGGTTTTTATTGATCTTGGTATTTGTGTGAATTGCATTATGGGAAAGGAAACCAAATACAATAAGAAAAGATGCAACATGAAGTACCCAACTTTTTGAAATTATATACACTGATATATGTGGACATTTTGAGGCTCCATCCTTTGGTGTAGAGAAAAATATTTTCACTTTTATTGATAATTTCTCATGTTTTGGGTATTTCTACTTGCTTAAAGAAAAATCTCAAGCAATAGATGCTCTTGAGGTATACATAAATAAGGTTGAAAGAGAATTAGACAAGAAAGTGAAATTCACAAGATCTGATAAAGGTGGTGAATATTATGGGAAACATAATGAATTAGGCCAATGTCTAAGTCCATTTGCAAAGTTTCTAGAAATACATGGTATATGTGCACAATATACTGTACCAGGCATAACTCGACAAAATGGTGTGACAGAAAGGTGTAACCGAACATTAATGGATATGGTCAAAAGTATGATGAGCAACTCCTTATTACCCAAATCTTTATTGATGTATGTTCTTAAAATCACCATGTATTTATTAAATAGGGTTTCTATTAGTAAGGTAGTATCCAAAACTCCTTTTTAATTGTGGCTAGGAAGAAAACCTAGTTTAAGGCATATGAATGTTTGGGGTTGTGAAGTAGAAGAAGGAATCTATTATCTGCACAAAAAGAAATTAGATGCTTGAATGGTTAGTGGCTACTTTATTGGTTACCTTGAGAAATCCAAAAGGTATAGATTTTAGTGTCCAAACCGTAGTCCAAGAATAATAGAAACCAGTAATGCTAGAATCCTTGAAAATGGTGAAGTTAGTGAGAGTAATGAACAACAAGTTGTGGGCAAAGATGGCATACAGGAAATTAGAATTTATTTTATTTTACGCATAAGTGTTCCTCTAATCACAATAGTTTGAAATATTGTTCCAGCTAATAAAGAACCTCTTAACAATGCTGGACAACATTTGAATGAGGAAACTCCTCATGAACAAGCTGATCCGCAAAGATCAAAAGTAAATGAACCACAAGAAATGCCATTAAGAATATCTCAAAAGAGAAAGAAAATTGGCTATTTTGGATGATTATGTGGTTTATTTGCATAAGTTAGACTTTGATATATATTGGAATCAATGAAGATCTAATTTCCTCTCATAAGCAATAGAAAGTAAAGAGTTTGAAAAGTGGTTAGATGCCATGAAAGATGAGTTAAAATCTATGGAACAAAATAAAGTATGGGATCTTGTTGAATTGCTAGAAGGATCTAATGAGTCAGGTGTAGATACGTCTTTAAAACCAAGTATGACTCAAATGACAATATTGAATGATATAAAGCCAAATTTGCTGCAAAGGGTTATGCTCAAAATGGTGGCATTGATTATAAAGAAACATTTTCCTTAGTCTTCAATAAAGCTTCATTTTAGAATTATTATGCCACTGGTGGTTCATTACAATTTAGAGTTGCATCAAATGGATGTCAAAATAACTTTATTATTGAAGAATGTTAGGTTTAAGATTTTGATGATGAGGATTTTAACATGTGCATATTTTGTATGATTGATTTGAATGAATTAATGAATTATTTTTAGACATATCTTTTTGAATTGGAAAAGATTAAAGTGTGATTATATTTGATTAATTGGTTGATTGAATTTCCTAATCAAATGGGATCAATTTAAAATATTTGGAGATATAATTTCTTTTATTATAGGATTTGGTTTTTATTAAGGAAAGTTTTCAAATTATTATATGATCAAATCTCCTGATTGGTTGATTTTGTTTATTTAGGGAAATAATATTTCCTACCTCATTATTATTTGATTACAACATTTATGTGGGAAAGATCAAGTTCGACATTCAAATTTATGTTGGTCTGATGCCATATCGAAAATAGAGAAAATGTGCAACTACTAGACAAACGAGTAACTACTGAAAACGAAAAAAGCAACTATGGGATTTGTACGAGATTCTCATCTAATGACTTAAAGAAGTTGTCTCTTGGCTGAAATCATTCTCCAACAGCTAGCAATATCAAGGGAAACATATTAGCTATAAAAGAATGACCTTTTGAAGAAATCAAGGGGAGAGATTGTGTGAAGAATAATAGAGGAAGTACTTTACACCTGCAGAATTACTTCTCCTCCATATCTAAGAGCTTCATACTTGCTTATATGCTCTAAAAAGAGAGAGTTGTTTGATATTCATTGTAGCTCAATCATAAAAGCATTTGAAAAGAATAATTTTGTTTTAGCCAGAGGCTAGGTTCCTCTTCTTCAGGTTGAAGTTGAAGGAGGTTCATTGTGGTATCCTTTGTGCCAGAATATTACTGTTACTCTTCTTTGTGTTAAAGTTGAAGAAGGTTTGTTGTGGTATCCTTGGAAGAAACAACATCACTGTCACTCTGCTTTGGAGTAGAAGTAGAGGAAGGTTCTTGTGGAGTCCTTGTAAGCAAAAACGCCATAGTGAAGAAAATCTCAAGCGGTTGCTTAGGGACTGAACGTAGGTCACGTATTATGGCTAGACCAGGATAAATTCATTGTGCACATTTTCTTATCCTTATCTCTTTTATTTTTCAGGCACTCATATTACTTGTGTTTCATTGACATGAATTTTTAAACTCTACATTTTTTGTTATTGAACCCAAAGAACCAATTCACCCGCCTCTTGGTTCTTTCAAAGAACTTAAGGAAGAAGTTTATATGAACCAACATGAAGGTTTCTCAATAGAAAGAAAAGGTTGACGTCCATATATAGACTTAAGCAAGCTTCCCGACAATGGTATATCAAGTTCAATGATACCATAACTTCTTTCGGGTTTAAGGGAAACACTGCTGACTGGTGTATATACCAAAAGAATAGTGGGAGCATGTTTATTTTCTTAGTTCTATATCTTGATGACATTTTACTTGCTGCTAATGATTTAAACATTGCATGAGACGAAATATTTTCTCTTGAAAATTTTTTGAAATGAATGTTATGGGTGAGGCATTCTATGTGATAGCAATTGAAATATTTAATGACAGGTCACAAGGATTATTGAGATTGTCTCCAAAACGCTATATTATAAGAATTTTAGAGAGATTTAATAAGGACAAGCACTCAAAAGAATTGTTCTTGTACAAAGAGAGAATAAATTTAGTCTCATGCAATGTCCAAGAAATGATGTAGAACATAAAGAAATGAAATCAATTCCATATGCTTCTGTTGTGAGCAGTTTGATGTATGCACAAATCTGCTCCTATTTTCATATGCTCTTATTTCTCATGATTTTTAAAGAGAAATTCTTGTGTCTACTTAAGTTGAATAGACTAAGTTAATAAAAAAAACTAGTAAATAATTTTTTATGTATAATAATTGTCTTGTATAGAAATTTATGCAAATTTATATAATTATTTAATATAAATTGATATGCCATTTTTGTATGTGCCTAATAAAACTTGTTTCTTGATAATTTTGAGGGCTTGGTGATCTTTCTTAGCATTGATGTTTAAGTTTGGGAAACAATAATGCCATATATTACGGAAGATTTCTACTAAGTAAAGGTATGAATCACATAAGCAGTTGCTTCATTTTACAACTTACTTTTGCCTTCTTCAATATTTAGTGTGTTTCTTCACAATTCAGCAGTCATTTCGTAAAAACTTTCATGCTATTTATCAATTGCGTTTGGGAAAACTTAAAATGGATGCTTGTAATATGTTGGTTACGTGGTTAAGCATATTTTTTTTTCAGTGTGTGAATTGGCTTCTGTATTGTTTATTTCAATGATGATTTTAATTTGAAAAAATTGTTCTCAAATTGTCTAATAATATTATGGGTAAATTACACTCCATCTCTTTGGGGTTTTCTAACATGACACAAAATTCAATTTTTGTCTAAGTTCTACATTCCATCCAATTTGATCAAATTGACTAGTTACATTTTAAAACCGTTAACTATGTTAATTTTTTTAAAAATATTTAATATAAATATCATATTCATTTAATATAAAATTAATTACAAAAGTCATTATAGTAAAACTATTAGCTTTAGACCAAAAGAAGATGAAAAAGAGCATGAAGAACTCTATTATTACCAAAGTTCGGGAAAAAGGAAAGCACATAATGTTTATAGATAGATAGAAATACCAAATTGAAACTTGAAACTTGAGTATTGATAGCATCAATTTCTAATTTCTCTTCTTTCTCTCATTTACCTCTTTTCTTTTATAGTTCAATTAGCATAACACCAATGTAATGCATGGAAAAATTTAAAAAGAGAAAACAATATTACTGAAGAATGATATATTATTTGATAATCATAATACAATATTCTATGAAAACAAAAAAAATGTCACTTATAATAATTTAAAAGAGATGCTCGATAAAATATTACCCTTTTTAATTATGCATAATTTAAAATTACATATCCATTGCCTATTTTGAGCCTATTTGAATATTTTCTTAATATTTTTAATATTATTTTAGTTTTTTTTTTTTTCTTTTTTTAAGAAAATTTAGGTGAGAGAAGAATTGAAATTTTAAATTTAATTCATAAAAAATATATCAAAATATACTTTAAGTATTAATAGTTTATTTCCTCAGTGGTACAAGTTTTTATTAATATTTTGGCCTATTACACTAATCGTTTCTATGGTTTATTTTATTTATAACAACTTAAACATTTTCTATTTTAAAAAAGAGTTAGGGTATTGAACTTATTTATCTATTCACACTTCCTTAAATATTTTTTAGTTTATATTTGTTTAATTACCTTTAAGAAATTTCATTTTAAGAAATTAATTTTTTAATTCTCCTTTTTTCTATAATTTACTCATACTATCTATTATTTTAATTTATTTTATAACGTATTATATTTTTTTTTAAATAAGACAAGAAAATATTTATTTAAATACAGTTTATATGATAATATCTTTTAATTATAATGATTTGTATTGAAATTTTTTTAAGTTTACACTTTAAATTTTTTTTTATTTTTATAATAAAATATGATTTAAAGCATTTAAAATGCCATCAAGTAAATAAATTTTTAAAATCATTTTAAGAATCAATTTTTTAAAAAAATTATTTATTAGAAATTTTGGTGTTTATGATTAAAATATAATCATTGGAAATTATATTTAAATTATAATAAATATTAGATTTTTTTAACTAATCAAAAGGTTTAACCCACATACTTCCTCTTTTTAAAAATTTAAAAATATGACTTATCAACTATCCTAAGACAATAAATGTGTTAAAACATGTAAGATTTATATTATCATTAGTTAGCACATAACAATTATTTATTAGAACTAAATGTCAATTTTTTTTTTGGCCATATGATAGAGTCAAATTCTATTTTTTTCATTTTAAATATTATAATAAATTTTTTAATTGATTTTTAGGCTTCTAGCCATAACATAAATAAAATGAGACTTCAAGAGTTAAGTTAGTACTATCTTTTAAAATGTAGCCATATATTTAACATATCAAGTAACTTATGTTTGATGTTATTAACTTTTTATTATTTAAAATTTAATTCATATCATTTTTATAATCAACATGGAGTTTATAAATAAAATTTAATTCTTTATATTTATATATATATACTTTAACAACATTAATGAAGTGTGTATTTTAGACAAAAATTAGATCTAGTCACGTAGAAAAACCTCAAGGGCGTGAATTGTAATTTCTATGATCTTTTTTAACTTCGTCATTATTTGAACCAAAACTGTAGGCTACTCCTCTCCCCTTGTTTTCCCTATTTTGACAGAACCTTTAGCCCAAAATTATTTTGCTCCCTCTCTCTTCCTGTCTGTCTCGCCTCTCTGTGTCACTCTCGCTCTCTCCATCTGACTCAGGTGAGTCCGATTTGCTGTTGCACTTTCTTTCTTTTTTCTTATTCTGGTTTTCATCCATTCTTTAACCTCTTTAGCCTTCGATATCTTGTTGCTGCACTTTCTGAGTATGCCCACTTGAGTTATGAAAGTGGTTCTGGCCAAAAGAAATGAAATTTCACTCCAGGACCAGTTCTAGAAGCCGGTTTCTGAGGTCCCCAAGAAAAAAAAATGTTTTGCGAGAGAAAATGCTTGGCAGGGACTGCTTCTGGTTCTTTTTCTTTTTCTTTTTCTTTTTTTAAATTAGAATTATTTTCTATTGAAATCTGGGTGAGCTGTATATTTACGGTTTGGAAAGTGTTTTTCTTTTTTTTTCCTTTTTGGGTTTTCCGTTTTGGGAGAGGGCAAGGTGGGATGTAAATATTGATGCACTGTGTGGCATGGGAAGGGTTTAAAATTCATCAGTGTTTCTCTCTCTTTCTCTCTTTTTTCTTTAATGAACACATTTAAAGAGGAAATCGGTGTAATGAACGCAAAATATATGGGAAATTGATATGATTAACCTAAAACTGAAAATTAACCTAATTACTGACTTATTTAATCAGTTGCTAGGTTATATATATGGAGTGCCTAAAGGAGTAGCTTAACCTAATTAATTTTTGAATTTGCAAAATATGAGAAGACTATTAGATTCATTATAAAAAATCTGGTAAATTAAATGAGACCACAGGTGATATTGCCTGCTGTAAGATTGAAACCAAATGACCAGCAGGGTGTTAAAAGATTTGAATCCCTAATGATACCGACCTGCTAATAACAGGGTGTTAAAGATTTTAATCCCTAATAAAAGGCATCATTTCCATTTTCTGTTGTAGTTAGATTAGCCAAATTATACCTTCCAAGATTCACTAGATGTTGGCTATCTGTCAAAACCTAGTTGTGATATGTTGAGTCAGGGCTGCCTGCATCTCTGAAAAAGGGCTTCCTAGTGCATCATGTGCATGAGGCTCCCACCATTGTGGGGTCGGCATCTCTGTCTTGGAAAAACTGATGTCATGATTGATTACCATGATTTGGCCACAGCAACTGCATATGGTCATTATTTGGTTGTATCAACCAGTTTCAGCATCTGCTTCAGTCATCATACCACCATTACCACAACTGTGGTTTGTATTTACAATTTAACAACTTGGAGAACATATATGTTTTGAAGTAGATCAGATGTGGTTTCGTGCATCATATTCATATTTGTGTGATAGGTTAGTAGTTCAAAGAGCATGAAGTAGAAAAGTTTTGTATCTATTCACAACTTATATCTATGAGCAGCAAGTAAGAGCATGTGCATCTTTATTTGAAAAGTTGTGAACTAGAAAAGCTTACATGTGCATTTTTATTTGAAAAGTTTGAACTAGAAAAGCTTACATGTGTATTTATATTTGAATGGCTTTTAATGTCACAACTCTATGTTCTCCTAGTAAAGTTGTCATTTTATTGACATTAGTCTCCTAAGAGGGTGAGCCTTGGCACAACAATAAGGTTGCTGCCTTGTGACCTGGTGGTCACAAGTTCTAGTTGTGGAAACAGCCTTTCTGCTGACGGGGGTAAGGCTGCGTACATTTGACCTTCCCTAGATCCCACAATTGTGGGAGTCTCATGCTTTGGGTCGCCCTTATTGACATTAGTCTCCTAGGAACAAAATCAATTTAGTTATTCATCTGTTTAATTAAGAATACTTGTGCCTATGAATTTAGAAATGGATGGAACTGGAAGTATATATGGTGACATATTCTAATATCCTTTTATGCTATGATAGAAGAAATTACAAGGAAGAAGAAACAAAGAAAACAATGTTTCTCAAAGTCCAGCTGCCCTGGAATGTTATAATTCCTGCAGAAAACCTGCAACCAGAAAATCTGATGCTTCAACGGGCAATCATCATCCGCCTTCTAAGTGAGTTTGCTGTGAAAAAGGCAGCCAAAGATCTGGGATACTATCTTGCAGTGACCACACTGGAGAGCATAGGAGAAGGGAAAGTCAGACAAAATACTGGGGATGTGCTCTTCCCTGTTGTTTTTAATGCAATTACCTTCAAGATTTTCAAGGGAGAGTTATTAGAGGGTGTTGTCCATAAGGTTCTGAAGCATGGGGTTTTCATGAGATGTGGACCAATTGAGAATGTATATCTCTCAAATTTAAAGATGCCTGATTACCGCTATGTTCCTGGTGAAAGCCCATGCTTCTTGAATGACAAAATGTCAAAGATTGGAAAAGATGTTGTGGTTCGCTTTGTTGTGATTGGTACAAAGTGGATGGAGGCAGATAGGGAATTTCAGGCATTGGTCAGTCTGGAAGGCGATTATCTAGGACCAATTTCATCTGCTGATATGTAGTTACATGTAGTTTCTTTTGTTATATTGTTTTCTTGGTGAGAGCAAACTCATTTTGCTGTGGGGTTCAGTCTTTTCTGTTTCCTGGTACAAATCATGGGACGTATGAACCAAATTTTTGCAGTGGGATTTAGTCTGTGAATAGCAGATTGGTACTCTCTGTATAATCCTACTGTTCCTTCTCAATGTTGGTCTTTCTTGATCAATGATCACTGTTACTTATTTTACTTGCTTTCTTTATTTAATGTCCTCTTATGTGGAGGATCTTACATGTGCCTTTGACTTGGTACATACTACATAATTTCATCTTTATAAAGCCTACAAATTTATATACTTCTAATCTGCAGTGATACACAAATAATCAAACCTCAATCCCTTGCCTGCAGTAGATGAAACTTTTGCTACCATGGACAGCAGTGGTGGTGGCGGCAGCAAACTTGCCATTGTTTATTTGCATAGCATATAGGTCAAAGTCTGTAGAAAGAGCAATAAATGGAGTCAGTTTCATCATTGAATGATGACTCTGTTTACTCTTCCTGTTGGAACTGCGACTATTTGGTTGTCAAAGGAAAACAATAGTGAAAAAATCAGTGTGCATGCACTTTCTGTGACCTATTTGGTTGAAAGCTTGAGGATTTTTTATTTTTATTTTTTGAAGTACGAGGCTTCTGAGGACTTGTTGACTGCAAAGGTGCAAACTTTCATAGGGTCATTTGCTTAGGCCTCTGTCTGAGATAAGAAAAGAAAATAATTTGCTCTTTGTTGCATGCATATGATAGGATTGTTTTAAAGTAGACAGCGGAAGCATCGTTTATAGTTGAGAGTGGTTGAAAAGGAAGCAAAGGTCTAAGAGGTTAATACAATTAAGTTTCTAGAGATAAAAAATCCTTAATTCATCTTCCTCAAAATGGTAAAGTTGAGCACTAAGAGCCCTCTAAGGTAGAGGATGGGCTACATTGAATTGAGTACTGTTAGCTTTAAGAATACTTCATCACTTTGTAAGCATAAAGTTAGCCAGACTATGGATGTCTGCTACTAAAACACTACATTGATTAGAAAAGATATCTCTATACTTCAGAAGGTGAATAATAATTGGCCAAAAAACAAAAAGGAAAAGCAGGCGCATAATAGAGACACAATCAGCAAAAATGACTAGGTCTTCAGAACAAAGAAAGAAAACTTGTTTTAGGGCCAACAAAACTGCCATGACTTAAGCTTGTGAAGACTGAGCTTTCATGACTGGACATGGTTTCTCCAGCACAACACCTTTGCTTTGGTGAAAGTTACTCCAACCATCTTACAATCTTTCTTCCATGCGCCACATTCTATTGCTAGAAAGCTGGATGTCAAACTGGCTTGGCTACTCCATGCTTCAAGTAGAACCCAGAGTGAGAAACTAAGAGAGATATGAGTACGTGGGCAAAAGTTCCTCTGCACAGATTCATCAAAGGAAGTAAGCCGTAACAATAGCTTGGTATTAAGTAGGACTCAAAACGAGCCGAATTGAATTCAGTTCGGCTCGGCTCAATAATAAATGGTTTAGTTCGAATTCAGTTCGAGTTTGTGATGAATCATTTTTTTTATGCTCAAGTTCAGCTTATATCAAGTTCGCGAACTGTTCGGTTTGACTCGTTAGCTCGAATTATATAAATCAAATAAATCAAAATGAAATAAAATGAATCAAATGAACTAAATGTCAATTCAAATTTCTTATATTTTTTTCTCAAATTTATTTAATTTTTAAATTATATTATTGTGTGTATGTATATATATATTGAGTCAATTCATGAACCAAACGAATCGAACAAAACTTGATTCAAGTTCAGCTCATTTATTTAATGAACTCTATTTTGAGTTTAAGTTCAGCTTATTTGATTCATGAATGAAGTTATTAAATTAATTAACGATTCGAGTCTCGAACTACTTACGAATTAGTTCGATTCATTACGAGTTCTAGTATTAAGATTTAACATATCTTTCCCTTGAAACCATAAAAACAGCCAATCTCTAGGGAAGTAGCTTGAGAAAAGAGTTTAATGTCCATGATTATTTGTTAAAGCTTGATTGAATTATGCTGCTTCATTGATGCCTAATTAGCTTTTAGATAGCCTAATTAGTTACATAGGTTTTAGAGAGCCTAGTTAGTTATCCTAATTAATTATTCCACTAAATTTTTTCCTTAATATTACACAGTTTATTTTTGTTTTATAAAAAAGAAAAGTGATTGATTCTTGCACAATATTTAGACAGAAAGCAGAGTCAATTGCCCACGCTGAGTTCTTTAATGGGAAGGAATGGATAATGGCTAGTTGGGGCAAGTATTCCTGATCCATCTAGAAACACTTTGTTTAATAAATATTTAACAAATAAATTTTTTGATATTGGAAATAATAATGTTATTATTTTTTTGATGAGATAATAATAATAATAATAGTAATAATAATAATAATGTTATCTATTTATTATATTTATATACTCTTTTTTTTATATATTTTTTTAAAAAATATTATTATTATTATTATTAAAAACTAGAATTGCTAAACACCACCCAAAAGTAAATACAATAATATTAACTTTTTTTAATACAAATATTAAAAAATTTTGCTGCCACCTCCCCTACCCAGTTCCGTCATTGCTCCATCCATCTAAACACAGCTAGTGCCGGCGATTGAAGCATCGAATTGAATTAAGGGCAACAAAGCAGAGAGATTGGGTTGGGTACGTCTTCAGCTGGTTCAAGAAATAAGAGGTTAGGAACAGCCAAGTGCTTTCATAATTGATAGAGACCCACTTTGGTGCTGTAGGGCTGCAAGGGGATCTTTGAATCAATTCCCTCTTTTCCACTCCAGTTGCTCAAATGGGTGTGACAAGAATTTGTTATGCTTCTATCTTCTCTTAGATATTACATCTGTTTAGGATTTTTCTCTTCATTTCTCTATAATAATTCCAACTTCCTTTCCTGCTTCTTATATCTGCTTTTCTTTCTGAATTACCAAATTGATTTTGTCAAACACGGTGCTTTATTAGTGTTCTGGTTGAAATTTTTACTTTCCATCATAATGGGTATCAATATTTTGAAGGGTTTATTGGTTTTGTGGAGGTAGTTCATAGGAAAATTATACCGTGAAAAGGAGCTGATGGGGTACTGTTGTTCTTGCTATGCAGCGCTGGCTTACTGTGTGTATGCAAAACTTACACTGGGCTTTCTCATCTCGGGTTATATTTGATCATTTTGGTTTTATGTTGTCCCTGATGCTGGGAAGGAAATGGGTTTGATACCTAAGCAACCTGTGTTTTGCCTAAAATGGCCATGGGATGCCCACCAAAGTACCAAAAATCCTAACACCTGCAACTTTGAGGTTCCTTGGCTATTCAAGTCTCTCCAAAATGTTGGATCATTTGCCTTCAATTTTGTCAGCTCAGTTTCAAAATCTTCAGGTCTTCAGAGTAGTTCTCCCAATTCCTTGCAAATGGATGAGAAAATTAGTCACAGCAAGAACTTGATATTGAGAAAGGACAAAATGACTCCAGCTGAGCAAGGGGAGGCAGAGCAGAGAGCATTTGCCTCAGCTTTAGCAAGCGGAAAGGAGGCCACAGTGATTGAGTTCTACTCACCCAAATGCAGGCTTTGTAATTCTTTAGTTAATTTTGTTTTGGAGGTAGAGACAAGGGACTCTGACTGGCTCAACATTGTGATGGCTGATGCTGAGAATGAGAAATGGCTACCAGAGGTATCTTATTTTCTGTAGTGTATATTGATACAAACTGCATAGCTTGTTTCAGCAGCTTTTTATACATTGTTTGCAATTGGTGATGACACATGCGGTTGCATAACAATGTTCAGTTTGAATTCTGTTTTTTTTTTTTTTTTGACTTGTTTTCAGTTTGAATTCATTGTTTCTCTGTCACATATACCAATAATACCGTTGTAAATAAGAGCTCAAAGACTAGGTATCTGGATTAGTTGTTTCCTTCTCTAATATTCACTAAATATATTAGTTTTCATGAAGCAAGCTATACAGAATTTTGACAGGTATTGACAATATTTTAAAATTTATTTTACCTGTTTGTTAAAGTTGACAGCAATTGTACAATACACCCTACTACTCTTGTAATCAATAATTTACATATAAATTAAAAATAGGGTAAAATACAATTTACACCCTTGAAGTTTACTCCAATATCAAATTACCCCCCTGAAGTTTTTTTTTGCCTCACTAAACCCTCCTGAACTTTGGTCTAATTTGAAAACGTTAGTTTTTCCGTTAAATTAGACAGAAGTTAACATGTAGTTTCAAGTTATACCAAATTTCAGGGGGGTTTAGTGAGACCAAAAAACTTTCAAGGGGGTAATTTGATACAGGAATAAACTTCAGGGGTGTAAATTGTATTTCATCCTACAAGGTTTTTTAACTAAATCATTACGTGGCGTGCACTCAAGTCATATGGTATGCAAATGGGGATGACATCCATTTCATTTAACTGCAAAATTAACGTTTTCAAATCAAACCAAAGTTTAGGGGGGTTTAGTGAGATAAAAAGAACTTCAGAGAGGTAATTTGATATCGGGGTAAACTTTAAGGATATAAATTGTATTTTACCCTTAAAAATAATTAAAACATCATGGGACAGTTTGTGGGTGAGGATATGAAAATCTGCTATTGAATTTGAAAGTGGCTGATCTTTATTTCCTCATGTTTAATTTTGTCTTTCATTCATTTTTGTACTCTTTTACTAACTGTGAACATGACACTTGATTTTGTGAATGGACATACTATGTTACCTCACAGATGCTGTTATTGTGCTGTTGCGTTTCAGTGATATTTTTCATGTCATACTAATTCCATCATACAGACATGTTGTCCTGCTTTTGTAAAAGCTCTTTTGTATTTTGAAGGCTCACTACAAACAAATTCTGATGTGATACATGTGTGTTAACTCTTGAAGATATTTAAAACTTACAAAATTTGTATATACCATTGAATTGAAAAGACCATATGATGTAGGATAAAAGCCCTAGGATATGGAAAGAGAAAACAATGGGCAAGGAGATCTGTCCCCTTTTGATCTAATCCTTGCTGTCTTAAGTGCTAAGCCTTCTGGTTAGCATCCTGGGAAAATAGAAGAAATTGGAAAAAATTAAACTGTCCCCTTTAGATATAACCCAAGCTGTCTTAAATGCTACAGTACCATGCTATGCTAGTGTGAACAACACTTGCACTACAGTAGCATGAATAATAGTCATCTACAATAGCTCAAACAGCAATGCAACAGTTAACTATAATTGATCTTCTTTGTCTTGCTTCAGTTCTGATCCACTTGAAACCAAAATGCTCTTCCTCAAGATTTTAGGTTAAACTTCAACTCTTCCACTCCATATAAATGGATACTTTACAATCTTGAAGATCATGAAATCCTTTTCCAACTTGTTTCCCAAGTTTTGAGTAATTTGGATTCATTTGGCTTGTCTGTTTTTAAGGTGGTTTGCTATAAAAATTAAATTTTGAACAAGATCTGAATTATGCAACAGACCAAACCAATAAAGCCAGTGTGATCAATTCTATAATATTTTGAAAGATCACAGGTCTTTCAAAATTGTTTCTTCACTTTGAAAACATCCATCACGTAGATCTTTTGGAATATCAGTATTTTCCACTCTTGATCCATTGACTGGCCAATTGAGGACAATTTTCTTGACTATGCTCTTCAAGAATTAAAGCTGTATCAACTTCATAATATATGGTTTCTTGTCACTCATACTCAGTCATTTCAGCATTGCCAATCTTCTTGAATATTATTGGATAGACGTCATTGATTGTTGGAGAATTCCAATCTACAATTGTACCCTCAAGAAGATCATCATCCATTAGTTGTGGAGGGAAAAAAAAAGCAGTTTCCTTTAATCCACCTCGTGCTACCTGATTAGCAGGTACACCATCATGAATGGAGTTTAAATCATCTGCATCTTCAAATTCATTGTCTAGACAACCTTCCAGAATGTCCTTTGGATTGTGCTCACAATTTGGAATCTCCACGAGATCCTACTTGATCTCTTGCAAGTTTCTCACCTCTTGCATAAGTTGCAGCAACATTCTTTGTATCTCGGCTATCTCTTGGGCTTGGGTAAGACTTGAAACTCTTTCTTTCAGGGTGCCACATAAATGCTATCAATAAAATTTGATTCTGATGCCAAATGTTGTAGGATAAAAGCCCTTGGAGTAAATCTATAGAACACGAGATACAAAGAGAGAAAAGGATGGGCAAGGTCTAGGAGGTCTGAAGCATAGCCAAAGAGGTCTGGTCTTTTGGTTAGCAATGAGGGAAACTAAAGGAAACTACCGAACTCTCCCTTGTTACAGCCACTAAACCCCTTTCTAAGCTTAGAAACCTAATTAAAAACAAATCCTATATATTGGATTTGATCTAATCCTAGTTGTCTAAAGTAATTTGCATAAAAAGAATCTAAAAGACAAATACTAGATAAAGAAACACTGCTACAGTACATGTGCTGTAGTGGCATGGAGCCATGGACAATACCCGCTCTATATAGTAGCATAAGCAATACTCATCTATAATACTCATCTATAGTAGCCCAAACAGCAACTAGAAAATTAATTTATATTTGACTCCATTTGTCCTGCATCATAATAGCAGGCAATCTTTTGGACCAATGGTTGGTGAAGTATTAAGTTTTTCATTATATGCCTAAATCATTCAAGGGGAAGAATCTTTGAAATGTATCTCCTGCATGCTGGTTATCACTCTTGAAAACAAGCTGAATGTGATTAGTTTACAATGGATGGAGCCCAATTGACTGTCTAGCTCTGGTCCACCCTGCTTGGGCCAGGTTTGAAGAAATATCTAGAAGCAAAGAAATGGAGAGCTTCATATAGGGTGTCTTTCCCCTCATATTTACTATTTTGTCTTAAATTTTGTTTGTTTGTTCAGGTTTGGCTTCTTACACATAATAATTTAACATGTAGGTATATTACTAGTGATGATCATATCAATGTTGTTAAAATTGGACCGGACACTGAGTCAGTGAGACTTCCGGTTCAGGTTTAACCTGTTAGACCGTATGGTTGGACCAGATGACATCATAATTACGTCATATATATATATATATATATATATATATGTAACAAACACAATCAAATTAATAAAATACCAACAATATCTTCTCATAAGTCATTAAGTCATAACACACATCTCTAATAATTAAATACACACTAAGGTTTTAGTCTTATAATCACAAAATACCAATCGCAAGATAATAATAATTAGTCAAAAAAAAAAAAAACGGTCCAGCCATGAATCCGGTTATGGCAGTGAACCATAACCAGATCTGGTTTATTTGCGGTCCAACCGGTCTGACCAACTGGTCCAGTCTGGCTTTAACATCAATGGATCATATATTTGTGCTGGGGGACTTGGGCATGTGTATCATTGGCTTATGAAGGTTGTTGTCTTAGTATCCTACCTTATTAGCATTTACTTTGTTGCTGGGTTGTCATCTCTGTAAAACTTGTTCAGTATTCTTTTGTTATAAAATTAAATATCAATGTTTGGCGAACATAAGTATTTAATTGGGTCAAGAGTGGATTAGCAAAGCTTAATATGATAATTATTGATGTTAACTCCATATAATGAGAGTAAGTATGCTGATAGAAACCCAAATATATACATCTATGAACCACCTTTGAACAAACCAACTAAGCCATTAGGTTCTGGGTCAGCGTGTCATGCACTATACCTTCTTTTTTTCTCCTGCTCTTTAAGCTGAGGAACTGCTTCTCACTTTCTCAAACGTGATTGTCAATAAATCTCCCCTTTTGAAAAGTATTGCAATCTTGACTCTCCAATATGAATACTTTGTAACTTTTTTATTTTTTATTTACTTAAATTTTTTATTCCTAGTTTGAGAATTATCTTTGCACATGAACCATAGATTTTCCTTTATACTCCTGCAGCTGCCTTCTCCTGGAATCTTGCCTTGGATTGTGTACTTCGTGCCTTCTAACTAATGCTGCTTCCCTGTTTAACCTATTTTGCAACTATCAGATCATACCTCGGTTCAACATTTTAATTGTTGGCATATACTATTAAAAATTGACAAATGCATAGTGCCCACGCTTAACCCGAACAGAGCCTTGATGCTGTCTTTCATATAGAGACCTAAACCCTAATAGGATCACACCTCTACCCAAAAGCTCAAGCCCTTGCATTCTAGGTCCATTGCCATATATTTGTCCTTTAATCCATCTAGTTCTTTTAGAAATGGGACTCCATTTTTTATAAAGTCATATATGAAACTTGGCAGGTAATGGTTCTGGTAAAGAACATCATTTTTAATTTTGAGTCAATTGCATGGTTGAATGTTTCTGATGCAATTAAGAGATTGAGTTCTTTCTCCGTTTCTTGATGGAAACTCTGGCATATTCTGTCTGTTAAGAAAATACCAGTGTTCTAAAGCTGCAAATTTAGGATACAATCAAAATTCAAAAGTTTTCTTCTTTGACAAATATAGCTTACCATTTCTGCCAATCACGTTGAAAGTACTTGATATCTAGTTCCTCAGGGTTTCCTCTGGAAATAATTCAAGCTATTACTTCTTGATGTTCTTCTTGCATCCTTACATGAAGTTGTGATCTTGCTATCTTTCAAGTTTTAATAACACCTGGAGGATGATGATGCTGTTTATGATTAATTGAATATATGCTTGTTCATTTGTTTAACCTCCTCAAAAGAGTACATTCTGTTCATTATGGCTTCTTGCTGACTTATATTTAAATCTTGCTATTACAGCTCCTTAATTATGATGTTAGGTATGTTCCTTGCTTTGTGCTTCTCGACAAGAAAGGAAGGGGCCTTGCAAAGACAGGTGTCCCAAATAGTCGTTTACATGTTGTAGCAGGACTTTCCCATCTTCTCAAAATGAAGCGTCCTCAACAAAGTAATGGATGATGGGAGTCCAGTGCATGAAAACTTTAACATTTGTTTGTGGTACTGCCGTATGACCATGAGTTGCACCTGGATTTTTATTGTATAAGCGAGTGTCTTCGTTAATTGTGACAAGATTTCTTGTGGTTATCCTTCTTAAAATGCAACTATAGTGAACTTAATTGAAATACATTTTATAGAAACGTCTTAAACCAAAGGAAAACACAAGAAGCTATATTTAATTTCTTGTGGACAAAATTGTCCATTTCAAATATTTTAAAAACATTGTCTGCCGCCTTTAGGCTCAACTTATTCTTCATCCTCTCCTTTCTTCCTTTCTCATCTCTTTTCCTCATGCTCTGTCTGTGCTCATTGCATTGATTCAATTGTTTGTTTAGTACCCCGTCACCATCAGCTTTGAGGTTCTGTCTGCTCACTCTCAGACCATGAGTTTTTCTTTGTGGCACGTGGCACCAGAATCATACCCACAGAACCCTTGAATGAAGAGCAGATTGATGAGTGCATTACCTTGCCATCAGCTTTAATTCTGCGTTTTGATGACTTTAAGAGCATTGAATTGGATGGGGTCTGATGGGGCCTAGTCCTTGAGTTGCAACTGTGTTTTTTGTTTTGATGTGTGGCTTTGCTTGAATGATTCGGGTTTCTTGTGACTGATTTGGTAGTCACGAATCTGGAATTTTCTTGTAGTATATTAACTTTAAATAATAATAGAAAATTATCATGTCAACATATAGAGAGGTCTCAAACCAAGTTATAGGAAAGATTTTGAAACTTTCATGGGTAGAACAATAAAAATAAACACATAGAAAAGATATCCAAATCTTATAAATCAAGTTATAGAGTATATTATCTACTTACAATACAAGTTAGACCAGATGGTCAAGCATATAATGTCGTGAAACCAATGAAGAGATTCGAAGGAGCTTCCAATGAATCTAAAATCACAAATAAGGTAAACATATCAAAAATCAAAAGTTAAAATCATAGGATAACAAAAAATAGTTTCTATTATAAAAAAAGAACCCAAACCAAACCCTAGGTTCAAATAGCAACATTGTGAAATCCAAATATTCATTGCAATATCTAACTAAATGTACAAAATAGGGTAAGTTATGAGCCTGTGATTACCTTTAGAAGCCAATAACATGAAAGGAAATGAGTGGATAGGTTTTGGTCTCTCCCCAAAAATGCATCTCTCACTGCCAAAAACACACCTAGCCTGCAGGAAGAACGATTCAGCTATGCAAATGATGCAAAATTTGTTGTTTGTGGCGGTTGGAATGTGAAGCAATATGGAAGGAAAAGAGAGAATGGGGAGAAGAGAAGCTCCAATGGAGGTTTTGGTGCCTTCTGGCCAAAATATAAAGGGTCATGGGAGACTTGTTCAACACTCTTCAGCTACTTACAAAATGTAAATAAGGAAATATTTCCATTTATTTTATTCTCTATTTACTTTGAAACATAAATGTAAATAAGTAAATACTCCTAGTTTGGATTCAATAAAAATATCATAAAAATAAAAATCCTTGGAAATCAAAAGTAAAATCTTAAGTTTTAGTTTAAATTTATGAAAATTACGACTTTTAAAATTTCTTATCTTTAAAACGAAGGAGTTAAAGGTTATCAAATTAAAAATCATTTGTGAACTCAACAATATTTAACAATCAAATTACCGCCAATTTTGTTTTTAAGAAAATACATATATCACATAATTCTCCATATAGGTGCCCATTAGAAACTTAGAAAATTTTGGATCTCGAGTAGACAAGACATCATTAAACATGTTTAAATGGCTTTGAATCAAGTTGGCAAAGTGAGTTTACCTCAAGGAATTCAAATAACTAGGTAAAATGGACCACAAAGTAAATCCTAAAGGTTCATGATTACTTGAGAGTAAACAAATATGATATCAACCAACTATATGAAAATCATATTATTACATACACGAAAAAAGATTTTTCATTTGAAACCATTTAAAGTCCCATCCAGCACTTCTGTTCAAAGTACATATGGTATTACACACCTCCCAAAAGTAAAAAAGTCGTTGTCACTATAACTAATTTTAATTATTCAATCATTGAAATCTTAATTCATAATTAATGGAAAATAACGTGATGAATGTTAAAAAAAAAGTGTGCAAAAAAAAAATTAACGCAAGGATTGAATAATAAAAGGAAAGCAAATATTGAAAAAAAAAAGGAACAATGATCAACTATAACTCAAGTTTCCAAACTTGTCTTTTTAACTAGTGGAAACAATTAAGTCTACTAATCTAACATATCAACATCGATTTTTTTTTTTAAATATAAGCCTAAAAAATTTAATAAATAAAACAGTACAAGGTACAAGTTAAAAAAAAAGGATAAAAGCAGCAACCGAAATAAAAAGAAAAACGAAAAGAAAAGTCAACCTAAAATAGTAATAGGCTGTCCAAACTAATAGTAACAGAAGCATAAGGGAAAAAAAAAAAGTAAATGAATGCACCTTGAAATTAAAAAATGCAAATGTTAATTGGCTTTGACTTGAAAAGAAGCTTCCACATGGTGAAATGTTGTTTCTTTTTTTTTTTAAGTACAAATTGTACAAAGTAGAAAGAAGGACCAGAACTAATATGAACACAATGAATATAACTGACCAATTTAAAAAAGTGAGCTTCCCTTTAGGTGAGTAAAGTTGCAACTAACAAAGCAAATTTGTGGGCTCTTAAGCTTCTGGCATAGTTTTTTGTTTTCCATGAAATTCTCTTTTCATCTTCAATGATTTGACATTTAGAGTAAAATGTACGCATATAAAGTTGGTGAAAATCCTGCAAAGAGTTGCAATAGTAGGGTGATTACTTAGAGCTGGTCATAACTTCTTCAAAACTCCTCTTGCATCAGTTAATAAAATTGGCAATTTTTCAAAATCAACTTTGAAGATAAGGTTATTTTTGATAGGCTAGATATTGATAGGAATTATATAAATAGTATTAGAAAGAACATAATTGTATATTAGTTCATTTTGAGAGAAATGGTAAAGGTTAGAGAATAAAGTTCTCTAGAATGAAGTCATTCTTTTTACTGTAATTCATAACAAGAACAATGGTCTTCTTCATCTCCTTCCCGGAGAGGCACCAAAACGGGAAAAAAAATTCTAGACGCCGCCGATTTCAAAGTTCTGCTAGCAAATGGAATTTTTTTAAAGGTATGGATCTGAATTTCTCATTCCCTATTTCTCTATATTTTCTCCTCTCCTTGATATTTTAAGTTTAAAAAAAAAAGGAAAGGAGTGGCTTGCCACCACCATGGGGGCACCACCCTTAAAAATGCAAAACAGTGCAAAAGTGATAGGGTAGTATACCTTCTAACCCTTCTGAAGATTGAAAATTCTATTGTGAGTAGAAAAGAAAATTAAAGGATTTTTAAGGTATGTAGTATAAGCGAAAAAATAGAGGTAAGTTTTTGTGGATGAGATTTATATATAATTTTGTAAACAAATCTTATCCATGAAAATTTACTTCCTATTTTTGCCTCCATATCAAACATACAATTAAAATGTATGTATAAATTGTTTGCTCTTCAATTTTAAGGATTAGTTTGATATAGGGTAAAAGTAGGGGTAAATTCTTATAGAATGAGTTTTTTTATACAAAATTATTTTCTTTGTATAGAAAACTCATCCCATAAAAAGTTACTCTTATTTTTGTCTCTATACCAAATATACACAGAAAGAAAAAAAGAAAAGGAGTGGCTTGCTACCACCATGGGGGCACCACCCAGAGTAAAACTGAGTGGGTAGTATACCTTTTAATCCTTCTTGAGATTGAAAATTATATTGTGAGTAGAAAAGAAAATTAGAAGATTCTTAAAATGTATGTATTAATTGTTTACTCTCCTTTTTCTTCTTTAAAATCTCTTTCTACTTTTCAAAGTGGAAAAGTGCTTTTTTCTCCTATTCTCTCATTCCTGACCTACCTTTTCTCTTCTTCCTTGTCCCCCTTGTTAGATTACTATGGTACTTAAAAGAAAAATGGCAAGCATTTGAGGACCAAAACAAAGCCTAGTGTAGGTGTGACAATTGCAACATAAAGTCGCTTGAGGGTGGCTGGCATGGTGCTTGTTGGTAGCTAGCATGCAAGTATTAATTTGATGATTGGATGGTGAAGAAACAAAATGCTCACATAATGTGGATGAGGAATTTACTTTGTTGGTTTTGAGAATGAGAGAAGTATCGGGAGTGAGGGAAGAAAAATCACTATTCTTTGGGAACAAAATTGGGGGTTCACAGTTAACTTTCTTTACTTGTTTCTCGTTAGAGAGCATGAAGAAATAATTATTCATGTTATCATTACAAGAAGCGAGTAAAGATAAGAACAATAATTTTGTTCAAGAATGACTAGAGAATATGTTTTATATTTGCATCAATTATTGATCAAGACTTAATGTTCATTGGTTCTGGGAAGCAAATTGCTCCAGATTAAGGGTCAGAATAAATTGCAGGCAGTGTAAGATAAAAAAAATTAGATGTGATGAGTGCAAAACCCAAAAATTGAAACTAATAAGTATGGAAAATCAGAAAATAAAAAAAAGTAAATGCAACATATACAAAGAACTGAAAATTAAATGCGATGGGCTCGGAACCTAAAAAGTAAATAACAATGAGTTTGGGACCCAAAAAATAAATGTGATGAACACAAGATCCGAAAAGAAAACAATGGGTTTGAGGAACTAAAAAATAAATGCAATGGATATGGGAACCAAAAAACAACAATGGGCGCGGGGATGCAAAAAATAAATGCAATGAACATAGGAACCCAAAAAAAATGCAATGGACACAGGACCTGGAAAGAAAACAGCGTGGTACAAAAACCCAAAAAATAATTGGATGGACACAAGGAGTTAGAAAGTAAACAACAATATATATGGGGAACTGAAAAAATGCATGTGATAGGCACGAGGAACAAGAAACTAAATGGCATTATATATAGGTAACCGAAAAATAAATGTAATAGACAAGGGACCTTAAATAAATGACAATGGGCATAGGAACTTGAAAAATAAATGCAATGAGCATGGGTATCCAAAAAAAAAATGCGATGGGCACCGCTACACAAAAAAAAAAGGTACAAGGACCGAAAAATAAATGGATGGGTACAAGGACCCAGAAAGTAAACAGCAATAAGTACGAGAACTGGAAATAATCAAAAAAGAAAACAACAATGGGTATAGAGACACAAAATAGATGTGATGGGTACAATAATGTTTGAAGTTACTTGAGGAGATTGAGAGAGAAAAACTTTTCAAATAACAAAGCATACACACAAAAACATTAATTTAGCACAACATTCAAATAATGCACTTAAATCGTTAATTGTGTGTGTGTGTCTATATATATATATATATATATATATATATATATATGTATGTATGTATATGTATAAAGAGGGCCAAGAGAAGGTGCAAAAGAAACTTATTCATGTTAATACACTCCTTTGTAACATTTTCAGTCCTTAAATGCTACGCATGAGATTTTTCTACTATTGATAAATCTTTAACGAGGTGCTTGATAAACATTTACAAGAAAAACACTACTTACACTTTAGTGACATCCCAACCTTAGTATTTGAGCCTCACAAACCGAGGGATTTTCCACTCTTGTTACAAAGAGCTCTCTAAAGAGATGCCACACCTTCATTGCCAAAAAAATAGAATTTTGATTCAACAAAGAACTATCCTCAAATAGTATATGAGCAAGTTGAAGTCTTGTGGGAGAAATATCAATTAGAATAAGAGCTCAAGAGTGCTGAAATCAATAGATTTAGCAAATGTATGCTTTAAGACAAGTTGTAAAGATATCATAGCCTACATATACTGAGATATTTATATTCCATTCAGCAAAATAGTCATTGGAGCAAAAATTACAAATTTCATACAAAACTAACAAATTTTTTTTCGTAAAACATTAAAATTTTGTAACTGTGTTAGTGAATGTTGTAAATGCCTTATCAATACAATTTTTACAAATGTTTAAATCGTACACTACCCCCATTTGTAAATCATTCCTATATTTGCATAGAGAATTGTCCATTTCGTCATTTGAAAGATACACGTTCTTGATCTTTCAAAATATATACATGGTTATTTGAAGATATTTTGTAGGTCACTACTAGAAATTATGAAATTACCAATGGAAAAATCTGTCGGTAATAATAGAAAATCCATCGAAAAAATTAATTACTCACGGAATTTTCATGAAAATAGTTTGTCGGAGATGGTGACATCGGTAAATGCACAACAACGATATTTTCTCAACTGTTGTTAAATTTTCGACGACATATTTTGTCAACCACAAAATATTGACCATCGGAAAATGCGTAGGATTCTTTTAAAAAACCAAAAACCGACATCTATTACCGATTGCTTTTTCGTTATATACTGATGGACGAAACCATTGGCCATTTACCAAAGGAAACTAGCTATCAGTACTACCATTGGGCTTTCTGTCGGCAAGTCTGTTTGAAATTTATTTATTAATTTATTTTTTAAAATTCTATTTATGTAATATTATCAAAAGACAAAATAAGCAAAAATTGTAAAATAAATACTAAATTAATATTTGTAAAATGTAAATAATTAATAGTTAAATAAATATATTAAATAAAATATGTAACTATCCAAAAAAAAAAAATTCCAAAACTTAATACAAAATGTATAAAATCTATCTAAAAGTCATCCTCGGCCCCATGTGGCTGTGGCTATGGCTTTGGCTTCGACTACTGATCAGGCGGAAGATGGAACTGACTAGCACTCCAACCACGGCCCCTTCCTTAAGAACTAGTTGGTCATTCGCAACCTTTGCATGTTCCCCTGCTATATACATATATATATATATATGTATATGCACACATGTGATATATAATTGTACCAACACATCGACCAATAAAAAAAGAAAGTCATGATATATCCAAAAATAATTGTACCAAATTATTAATATATAACCATCCATAAACCAAATGAAAGCTACATTACAATTTATAAGTCAATCATCATCGTCATTTTATTCATGTAAATCTCTTCCTGCACTTCTAATCATAGTCCAAGAACTCTTCCTACTCCTTTTCCTCTTATTCTTCTTCAACTTCAACACTGATGTTTCGGCTTCCAACTTCCACCTCCTCCCATGGACCTTCATTATCTTGAAAGTCTAAAGCAATGATCTCATAATTTACAACAGCACTAAATAATTCATTCCGTCCTCTTGGTATGTGGCTTGCTCTTCATTTGATGAAGGTTGGTCGGCGGCATCAACTACTGACCTTGCCATTGTCTTAGTAACGTACAACAAATCCACCCTTTCGGGTTTCTTTCCAGGAGAAAGTGCATAATACACTTGATTCACCTGTTGCCCAAGAGCAAAAGGTTCATATTTTATACACCTTTTTTTTATGAACTTCAACTATGACCAACCAAGGATGGATTTTTGTTCCTCTATTGGGTGTTGGATCAAACCATTCACAATTGAATAACATAAGTCTCTTTATTGGTAAGCTTGGGTATTCCATTTCAAGGATCTCATCATTGATTCTAGGGCTTATTGTCTTTAAGAAATTGACATACATGCTACAAGATTTAGTATAGATTAAATATAATTAATGTAATTATAAAACAACGAATGATTGTTGAAGTCTTGACGCTGCAAATACTTACTTTTGATAACTTCAAATTCCACACAATTCAACAACACATATAAGGTTATAGCAGCTGTTGAGAGGAGGAAGCACAGAAACTCTTAGTTTATGAGAATGAGTTAGTGAAATTACACTGTCCTCTATATCAGATTTTATAATGCTTGTATAATTAATGTACAATAAAAAAGAAATAATGCAATGATCCTATTACTTAATTTTCATGATTCTAATATGATCCTAACATGATCCTAATTGATTCTTTACATATTCTAGCATTATCCTAATTGATTCTTTACATATTCTAACAGATTCTTTACATATTCTAACACTCTCCCTCAAGCTAGAGCATATAAATCATATGCACCAAGCTTATTACAAATATAACTAATTCGAGGACCTCTGAGAGACTTTGTGAATACATATGCTAATTGATCATTTGAATTGACAAAGTTTGTGGTGATGCATCCACATAAAATCTTTTCTCGAATAAAGTGGCAGTCCACTTCTATATGTTTAGTCCTTTCATGAAACACTGGATTTGAGGCAATGTGTAAAGCTGCTTGATTATCACAAATCAGTTGCATTTGCTTAACATCTCTAAATTTTAACTCTTAAAGCAATTGTTTCAGCCATATAAGTTCACATGTTGCCAATGCCATAACTCGATATTCTGCTTCTGCACTTGACTTGCAACAATATCTTGTTTCTAACTTTTCCAAGATACCAAGTTGCCTCCAATCATCACGCAATAACTTGTGGTGGAATGCCTATCTGAGGGAGAGCCAGCCCAGCCTATATATGTAAAATCAATGATTTGAGTATGTCCTTTGTCTTCATAGAGAAGGCCTTGACCTGGTGCTCCTTTGATATACCTGAGTATTCTAATTGCAGCATCCCAATGACTATCACAAAGAGCTTGTATAAATTGACTAACTACACTTACAACAAAAGAGATGTCTGGTCGAGTGATGGTAAGGATAGTTTAGTTTACCAACAAGTCTTCGATATCTTCCAAGGATCTGACAAGAGCTCCCCCTGTCCTGGTGAAAAAAGCTTGATGTTTGGATCCATAGGAGTATCTACAGGTCGACAATCTGTCATGCCAATCTCCTTTAAAATATCAAGGGCATACTTTCTCTGAGAAATAGCAACACCAGTAGTGGATTTAGAGCGACCTCAATACTAAGAAAATATTTAAGGCGACATAAATCCTTAGTCTGAAAATGACGAAAGAGGTGTTGTTTTAGTTGATTGATACCAACTTCATCGTCACCTGTGATGACAATATCATCTACATATACCACTAGAAAGATATTCTGATGTTAAGAAGAATGGCGGTAGAAAACAGAATGATCTGCCTCACTGCGGATCAAGCCAAATTGCTGAATGACTGTATTGATCCGTCCAAACCATTCCCGTGGAGACTGCTTCAACCCATAAATAGAACGACGTAAGCGACAAACTAATCCAGACTCCTCCTAAGCAACAAAACCAGGAGGTTGCTCCATGTAATCTCTTCAACAAGTTCACCATGTAAGAAGGCATTCTTAATATCAAGTTGGAAGAGAGGCCAATGTCGCATGACAGCCATGGATAGGAGAAGTCGAACAGAAGCAATCTTGGCAACAGGTGAGAATGTATCACCGTAGTATAAACCATATATCTGAGTATATCCCTTGGCTACTAGGCGAGCTTTCAAACGGTCAATCTGTCCATTAGGGCCAACTTTCACAGCATGCACCCATTGACACCCAATTGTGGACTTTCCCTTAGGTAACGGAACTAACTCTCAAGTACCACTAGAGTGTAAAGCTTGCATTTCATCTACCATAGCCTGTCGCCACCCTGGATGGGATAGTACCTCACATGTAGTCTTAGAAATAGAAACAGATGACAAGGAGGTGACAAAAGAAAAATATGGAGAAGACAAATGGTGATAATAGCTTAAAAAGGTATAAATAGGATGAGGATTACAAGTAGAACGAATACCTTTGCGAATGGCAACTGGCGGACTAGAGGGAGGCAGGACCTGGAGCGGTAAAGGTGCTGGTTCAGGGCTAGAGTCCACTGGTACCACCATGGAAGTATCTTGAAGTGGAGTAGAAGAAGTGGCTTTAGTAGGATGTCCAAGTAAGGGAACAGGAAGAACATCAGACACTGAAGAACGCTCAGCGGGAGAAGATGAAAAAAATGGTATGAAGTTTGTTAGAATATGTAAAGAATCAATTAGGATCATGTTAGAATCATGGAAATTAGGTAATGGGATCATTGCATTATTTCCTTTTTATTGTACATTAATTACACAAGTATTATAAAATCTGATACAGAGGATAGTGTAATTTCACTGACTCATTCTCACAAATGAAGGTCTGATACCATGTTGAGAGGATGAAGGATCACAGAAATCCTTAGTTTGTAAGAATGAGTCAGTGAAATTACACTGTCCTCTGTATCAGATTTTATAATATTTGTGTAATTAATGTACAATTAAAAGGAAATAATGCAATGATCCTATTACCTAATTTTCATGATTCTAACATGATCCTAACATGATCCTAATTGATTCTTTACATATTCTAACAACAGTCATCTCTTTATTATTCAAGTAACGGTTGCAGAGACTTGCCATCCAATTGGCCCAATTGATTGAATATAGAAATGGTTTGCAATTGTGAGTTACCCCATCATCAATTCGAGGGACTCAAGTCTGCCTTGAATAAACATGAGGTTCAAAATAATGAGAACAAAATGTTGAAGTTTCCTCGATAATATAGGCCTCACAAATATATCCTTCAAGTCGATTCTTGTTTTTCACTTTTTTCTTTAAAGTGGAAAGAAATCTAATGAAAAACAATGTAAGACAGAGATTAGATGTTTTACAAATAAATAATGCAATTGCCACGTTCATAATTGAGTTCAATATTGGATACATTCAATGTTATTGAACAAGGTCATCCACTATGGCTTCGTATGGTAAGTGGATAGAAGGTGTTCCATTGATTCAAAGAAGCTCAAGGGAAATATTTGCTCTAACTTGCACATAATTATTGGAATATCTTGTTCCATTTGATACAACTGATCTTCATACAAAGTTGTGGAACAAATAGTTCAAAAGAATTAATCAAGTTGTGTTGAAGGTTTCCAAATGGCAACTGACATTGTTCTGAAAGCACAAGGCATGAGACATTCCATGAACACATAACCATCATGGCGTTTCATTGCAGATAGTTTGCCAGCTTTTTTGTTAAGACACCTTGCCAAATTAGATACATATCCATCTAAAAGTTTCAGTTCATTCACCCAATCAAACACTTCTTGTTTTTGCTCACCAGTCAAGGAGTACTTGGCCTTCAGTTTAAGTGTCCTCCCATTGCCACAATCAACTAATTCTAACCCATACCACTTGCAAAACTCAGCTGGGTCCATTATTGATTTGACTGTCTTTGGTTTTACCAGGAATATCCATCATTGTGTTAAAGACATTATCAAATACGTTCTTCTCAAAGTTCATGACATCTAGGTTGTGATGAATTAGATTTCTAGACCAATACGGCAATTCCCAAAACAAGCTCTATTTCGTCCAATTGTTGAAAACTCCATAGCCATCTAGTCTTTCACCCCTTATGTCGATGATTTTATCAAATTCCCATTCTCTTCTCTGACTTGGTCACCATGTAAATGTGGAAGAGAAGCTTCTTTCTCCACAATGGTTTTTTAAGAAACTATTCTTGTTTGTTTGATACCGATGATTTATGGGCAAAAAGTAATGATGACAATCAAAGAAAGTGGCATTTTGGCTATATTTAGGCTAAATGCTTTGGACTGTTCCATGCAATAAAGGCATGACAACTTTCCAGCTATCATCCAACTAGATAACATCATATATGAAGGAAAGTCATTGACAATCCACATGAAAGGGTCCCTCATTACAAAATTCTACTGTAAGGATATATCATAGGTAACAACACCATCATTTCACAACATTCTTAGCTCATTTATCAGGGGTTGCAAATAAACATCTATTTTGCTCTTTGGATTGTGTGGACTGGGGATAATTAATGTAAGAAACATGTATTCCATTTCATGCATTTGTTGGGTGGTAGGTTGTGAATAGTCACAATAACAGGCTAGCAGGAATAAGCTATGCCAGACACCTTGAATGGCGTGAGTCCATTAGCATAGGCTTACCTAAGATTTTGTGGCTTGGTCTCAAAATTAAATAGGTTAGGTCAAAGTACTTTCAAGCTTCACCATCAGATGGATGAGCTTGTACTACCGGCTCCCAACGGTTCTCAAAATGCCATCTCATATTAGAGGTCGTTGGCTCGGTTGAAGTCTGGGAGTCATTGGCAAGTACCACAATCTTTCAATGGAATTTTCTTTTTCTTCCCATGGACAGTTTTTTCAGTTTTATACCACAAAGACCTACAAAACTTATAATAATTATCATTTTTATTGTTTGAATTGTAATGCAACATGCACTTTGATACCCAAGGCTATCACAATCTAAACTAGGAGCCATGACTGCCCATAGGATAGCTCAGCCACCATAGCAAGCCTAGTAGGACCAACACATGCAATAGATCTAGGATATAGATTTTCTACCAAAAATTCGACAGAGTCTCCCTTAAAAGTTAGACATCCCAAAATTACAAACCCTGCTTAAATCATCATATCTATGCACAATGGGATTTCCAGCGTGCAAGGCATCTACATGATGCAAACAGGATATACGCACACACACACACACAAAAACATTACTTTATGAATTGATATTAACAAAATAGAAGCTAAATCTTGCCTGTAGATAATGGAGCACATATAAATTGTGATACATAATCCAAAATATACATGATGAAACATCACTATAAGCAATCAAAGAAGATGCCCACACGCACAAGTGTTGGGCTTACCCAAAACAGATGGTTACTCTAGCAACTGAAAGGACCTGGATCCGATGTAGGACTGCTATTTGAAAAATGTTAAATCAATAGGATGAGTCATACGACTTAGTGAGAAATAATATAAACTATAATGAGAATGAGACAAACTTAGGCACGAGTTTTCTTATATCAACATAATTTCATTTCCAAAACATATGCAATAATATTGTGTGATGGAAATCTCAGTAGTTCTAAGAAATCATGAAATCTAGTATAGTACAAATCCAAATGCCAAATATTAAATATGCTTAATCATATCTCCAAAATACAAACTGGGAAGTCCCTAATCTAAAACCAATTAATCAGATATCTCTCCAATAAGCATACTACCTGAAGGATCAAAGGATGCCCACCGACTAGGGCCTAAATTATACCTGCCGTGTGGGCCAAACAGGTTGGGCTAGCAACTCCCCTGCTGACTGGGGTTCGAACCAATGTTAACGTCTACAGCCATTAGTTATAGTATTCTGTCAAAGTTTCCTCCCATGAAACAAACTTTTTCATAGGCCCTAATATAATCATAATCATAGTCCAAATATTTAGACATAATAAGTAATGAATTCCACAATGTCTAGCAGGAATTTCAAGATCCGAACATCATTGTCATTATCCAAATATCATCAAGATTTAACAAACAAAATCTCTTATTCAAATAAAATGTTTCAAGATACTTCTCTCATGAATATAATCATTTTTATCCACACATGATATAAAGTTAATTCCCAAAACATTCCTTATAGAATTATACATGCAAACTCACCAAAAATTTATTTGCAATAATATGATAACAAAGATTTCCAAACCTCCAAGAGTAAAAATTAGAAATAACCATGTGGGAAAAATATGTAAAGCTTTAAAATAAGTTATAGACTATATTATCTATTTACAACACAAGTCAAGGCAAATGAGCCTATGTTGCAATAGTCGCGACACCATTAGAAGTGACAGAACGATCTTGCAAAGGATCTAAGACCACAAACAAGGTACCCATACTAAAAAGTAATGGTTTAAAACCATAAGATAGCCAAACATTACCTTTAATCAAGAAAGCCCTAAATCAAAACCCTAGGTTCTAATACTAAAAACGTTAAATCCGAATAATCATTTCGTAATCTGCCTAAATATACAAAATGGGGGTTGTTGTGAGCCTTAGGATTACCTTTAGGAGCCAAGAATTGGAAAGGAGCAAGTGGGTAACTTAAGTCTCTTCCAAACAGCAGCTCCTACACATAAAAATGAAACTCTAATAGCAAAATGTCGTCAGAGAATGGATCGCCTGTGTCGACAATGGAGAACAACAGGTTTGGGGTGGCTGGAATGTGGAGAAACAAAAGAGTATGAAGGAAAGAGGAGAAACACAAAGGCACTGGGTGTGGTGGTCATCAACATTTTTTAGGAGGGTTTGGTCGACATTCATAAGGGGATGACTAGTGCTTTCTCCAATACTCTACTTATTTACATTTCTTTATTTTAAGATAAACTTTAAAATATAAATATAAAAAAGGAAATACCTCCTATTTGAATTCAAATAAAATATCTTAAAAATTAAAATCCTTAATAATAAAAAGTTAAACTCAAGTTCTAGTTCAAATTTACGAAAATTCTAATTTTCCAAACTCTTAGCCTTCAAAATGACTAGGTTAAAGGCTCCCAAAAATTCATTAAAAATCACTCTTTAAAATTGCACTATTATAACTAACTTCAAACATATTTTACTCTTATAAAAAAGTATTTTTATTTAACTAATTAATTTATAATTATAATAACATTATAATCAACTAATTTGTAATATATATATAAACAATAATTAAAAAGTATAGATTGAGAAGCATGTCAGTGGCTCTCAAGAAGCTAGTTTATATATATATATATATTAATTAACTAATATTGGATATGTGTGGTTGTATGTCATATGGATATATGTTTTTCTAAATCATATATGTGCGATACATGTTCTAGTGTTATGTATATATGAATCATGCATATTTGGATATTGAATTATTAAGTTAGATTAAATATGGTTTGTGTTGTATTGAGAAAAGTTATGCATGTAGGATTTGTTTATATAGTAATTTGATCTTAATTTTGGTTAATTTGAGTCTTTTTAGTTTTGATTTGTTGATTGTTTCTTCCTAGTATATACTTTGTTCTTTATGACGTTTTTTAGGATTTAGAGATGTTTTGAGGTAATTCTGTTGAAGAAAATATGGTTAGATGGGCTTAGAGTCAAGTTCTGAATGTTTAATTTCGTGTTTTCTAACCTTTATGAAGTAATTTGATATCTTGAGCTACTTTGATCCAAATTACATGATTCCAAAACCTATGGTTATATAGGACATAGGACTACAACTTTTGTATTAAAGTTAAATGTCTAATTTTACTTCTAGAGAGCTACACAACCAGGAGGAAAATCGCATTGCCTGTGTGATTAGTCAAAAACAAATTTGAAACAATTTTAAACACTAATTGGGCTTGGGTTTTAGAGTTATGATTCCAAAAGACACATAATCCTAATAGAAGAGACATGCTACTATAAAAGATTTACTTTTAGAGAGACTTGAGACACATTGGAGTTCAAGGATAAAAGTTGTCAAGCATGCAAGCAAGAGGAGATTGTTAATGATTGAAAATCTTTTTTCCTTTCTTCTTCTACTTTTTCTTTTTGTTTTTGTTTTGTTCTGCTCTTGATGATGGAACTTTTTGGCTTTTATTTGTATTTTCTTTTATTAGCATTAGCATAAACTAATTTGTTCTTTTTTTCTAAGATTACAATTGAACCCACAAGTAGTTTGGATCTTTTGATTTCTTTCTTTCTTTCTTATTTCAATGCTTTTTGAGTTGTTTATTTCATCTTGATCTTAATGCTTCTAATTGCTTGATCACCAATTAGATTGATTACGAAAATATAAATTGAACTTGGGAAAAGGAATTTTCCTTTAAGACATAGATGAAATAACATATGTTCAAGGCATTTGGGCATCAAATGAATTGATTCGTTTGTAAGATAAGAATATACTTGCAAACCAAATGTAATGATGATTATGGCCCGTGCTTAATGCATTCTTCTTATCTTTGTTCTCATAGGAATATAGGGAATAGAATAAGAGAGATAGTTTTATATGATCATTGGGATATGTATATGGATGAATTATACCTCTAAGTTAACAACTCATGATCACTAGGTAAGTTAAAAAAGAAACAAGGGATTTCAAATGAAGTGCTGGAAAAAATTGTAATCCTAGCTTATCAACATTAATTTCTTTGCTTTTATTGTGCTTTTGTTATTTTCTTTCTTAGTTTTAATTTTCTTTTCATTTATCTAGTTATTCAGTTTGTTTGGATAATATTAGGTTGGGATAATTTTACTACTTAGCATTGATAGATACAATTATTTATGGGAACAATATCTATTCATCACTTTATTACTTGTTGCGATACGTGCACTTGCGTAGTTAAATAAGATAATAGTTTGCAAGTCAATTACGTCTTGTAAGATAGTCCAAGTACCAAGAGTGTCTAGAAACAGAACAAAAATCATCGCAAAAAGTGGCCTTAATAAATTCTTAGACACATAATTATAATTTTGTCTCTAGTTAGAGATGATTATTTTCCATCCCTGAAATAAAAATTTTCATCTCTAAAGACACAACAAAACCGTGTCTAAGATGCCCTTTTAGAAATAGAATTTTCTGTCTCTAAGTGTGACAATTTCCGTGTCCAATGTCAACTAAATTTGTTGACCAATAAATATTTAGAGACGAAAATATCCGTCTCTAATTCTGTCTCTGGAAAATGGAGATGGCTAATTTCCATCTCTAAAAGAAAGCCATTTTTCTTTTTTTTTTTATTGTAGATATGGATATAAAGATGAAATTATTCCATCTTTAAACTTCCAATTATAAAAAATGACCTATTCTAATTGTTCAACTACCATTTTATTACAAGTGTTCACTTGCATATGAACAACAACAAACCAACAAACTAGGTAATCACCAAATATTCTTATAATTGTTGAATAAATAAAAAATAGTAATTTATTTAACACAATCTCTGTAAGTGTAGTTACAAATGTTTGAAAAATATTTGAAGTAGTTGGCAAATACAAAAAATAAATGTCTAGAAAATAAAATCAAGAGTCTGCATCAAAGTAATCATCTTCAATATCCTGATCCTCGCATCCACTATACTCCATCGTGCAAGCTTCGCATGAGTGGGGTCCAAGTTTGATCTTTGGAGGATAGGATTAACATTATCCTGTTGGTCAACCCTCTCCTATAGATCATAGACAACCTTATCATTTTTTTTTTTGCAACTCTGATGTTAGAACTGCAGTGATTGTCTTGAGAGCTTCTAGGTCTATGGTAGAATAAGTCTTAGACCTAGAAGGAGTAGAAGAGAATGGAATCAGACTAGCAGCCTCTGCGCCTAAGCCATATATGGTCCATTTTTGTTAACACCTCCGACAACATCTAGGTATATGTTGTTGCTTGACTAACGATTAGACCGTTGCCTACTGCCATATGTGAGTCCTGCTCAAAGACCCTCCTTCAGTACTCCTCCTTAAAAAAAAAATTTTAATTTCCTTAGTTTCAAAGTAATGTAATTATACAACATTATTTAGTTATGTTAAAACTTGTACTTACAACGACTTCTTGTGTTTTTTGGGAGATCCACTCCTTCTATTTTCCCTTTTACTTATGAAGTTGTTGGAAAACCTTAAAGGTTGTTGGTGGGGTCTCATGTTGTGCTCTCTAAAAAGATAATAGAAAAGGCAAGCTAAAATCTTAAATTATATTAAAAATACAATACAAAAATTACCAATCTCTTCTTGTGTTCCATTGTTAGGATTGAGCCTCTAGTGTGCAATGACACTCATATATCAGATCTCTTACTATAAAGACTTTATTCCTCAATGCAGACAGACATTCAAATGAAATGGTGTCAAGACAGCTGGGTTGTTGGTCTCATCCCTCTGATTGAGAAGTTTAGAAACATTTCGACTCAACTTATCCTAAATTTGCACAAGACCCTAAAAATGTTAGATTAGGGTTATATGCTGATGGGTTTGCTCTATTTGATAAAACCGGTAGGATTTATTATTGTTGGCTAGTAGTTGTTACCCTCTACAATCTTTCTCCCTGAATGTGCATAAGAAAAGAATTTTTGTTCTTAACTATCATAATTCTTGGCATGTCTAATCCAAAAAGTAAAATTAATGTGTATTTCTAGCCACTTATAGATGAGCTTAAACTAATGTGGAATGAGGGAATTCTTACTTATGATGTCTCACTCAAACAATAGTTTGTCATGAAAGCAGCTTTGATATGGATGATAAATGACTTTCCTGCATATAAGATGTTGTCTAGTTGGACGATAATGAAAAAATTTGTTTGTCCAATTTATATGAAGTGTTCAAAAACATCCACCCTTAAACACAATCGAAAGACTTCATTTTTTGATTTCCACCGACAGTTCTTACCACTTGATTTTCCCTATAGATTGAATAAGAATGTTTTTAGGAAGCAATATGTTGAGGCATTGTCCCTAAATAGGTTGAGTGGTAAACAAATGTGGGAAAGGGTCAGAAATACAACTAGCATTATTGAATCCCAAGGAGAACATCCGACAGGGCATGAAGTCAATCACAACTGGACCAAAAAAGCATATGCTGGGAAATTCCTTATTGGAAATCAAATCTTCACTCACATCATTTAATTGTCATGTGTATTAAGAGAAATGTGTTTCTTAGCATATTGTACACAGTTATGGATACCAAGGCCAAGATTAAAAACACTTTTAATGCTAGAATGGACTTAGTAGAATATTATAGATAGAGTGATCTAGAGTTATAGGAGGTTGGAGGTCGAAACTAGAAAAACTGAAAGCACAATACATATTAAGTAAGCAGCAAAGATTATCCATTTGTGAATGGATCAAATAACTGAAGCTACCAAATGGATATGCCTCTATTTGATAATGTAATTGACAACTTTGATTAAGCAACTTAGCTTCTTTTAATAGGATAATGTAGTTAATGCTCTCACTTTTCTTGAAGTTCAATCATTTTCCTTGCTTTCCTAGCAAGCAAATGCTTGTTTTGTTCTTCTTTTTTTTCTTTTGCTTTCCTTTTTTTTTTCTTCTTTCTCTTTTTTTTTTTTTAAGATTCACTTCTCTATCTGAAAATATTAATGACATGATCATGTAATTTTGAAGGGGTTTGTGGAGGAGTAATATGATGGGTCAAATTATGGGATGAAGTGAATATATGAATAATGTTCAATGAAGGTCTTTATTCAAAGAAGAGATCAAGAGATTTTTTGTGTAAATTATTGAAGAGAGCAAAGAAACTCTTTCAATGATGAGAAAATTTTTCAATGAGTCTTCAAAAATCATTTATGAACCTTAGTAAGACTTCCTATAAGTTAACTTTTATCTTTTTTTCTCTTTTTTTTTTATTTTTGCCCCAGTTATTGCTTTTTTTTTTGTTTTTGCTGAGCATAAAAAAATTTGTGCTAGTGTACACCTCATGTAAACCAACCTCAACGAGTACTTTAAAAGCTTGTAATGTAGCTCAGGTGAAAGGTTTTCCAAATGATAGGATATACGACTCCAAATTCATTTATGTTCCCTTACCCTTCCTTCCTGCAATTCTTTTTGCTGTTAATTTTGACATGTCTTGCAATGCCATCATTTATCAAAAGGATTTCAAGGGTCAGAGAGTAAAAATGTGGCTCATGATAGAAATGATAAACAGGCCCAAAGTCTAATATTGGATTGCAATGAGAATATTTTTCTTTGATTACTTGGTCATTTTTGCAAGCAGTTAAGAATTGGCACTGATGTATTCATGATTTTTTTAAAGACTTCTTTTTCAAAGGATTCTTTAATTTTATTTTGCTGGTGCTCATTTTCTTTTGTTTCATAGCCTTCTCTTTTCTCTTTTTCTTTCTTTTCTTTTTTTTTCTTGCATGCCTTGCTAACTCTTGGTGAGATAAGACCATTTTTGTGCATTAAACTCTAACTGATCCTGGGATATAATTTGTATAGGAATGAGAAGAAACTTTTTTTTTTTTATGGTTTAATGGGCTTGGAAAAGGGATAAATAATGTTTGTGTAACGGAATGAAAATAATCCTATTTGACATTTGAATGCTTAGCAAGACTTGTCGAAATACTACCTTTTCCTAAGTTAATCTTGAATTGTAGGTGAATTGAGAAAGGAACACATATTTTGGCTCAAAAAGTGTGTCGAGTGATAACAACCACTCCTTTGTGTTTAGAAAATCAAGAAATGCCTTATATTATTAGAGAAATTTGCTTGTAGAGCAATTTTTATTTTTGAAAACATTGGGGTCTTGCATTTGTATCACTCTCAATTCTATCTTTACTAAAGTTCATTATTGATTTTGAAGAGAAATGCACATGTTTTTTTGTTTTTGTAGGAATTATCTTTCTTTTCTTTGTTTTTTTTTAATCTACAAAGGAAGAAATAAGTGATGGACAAAATTTAAATGACAATGAGACATGAGATGAGTGGAATGTGATTTGATGAATTGCATGATCATTTCCATTAAAATTTTCATTGAAAAAATGTCCAAACATGATGGGAGCCTAATAACATTATTTTTTCTTTTCTTTTTTTTTCTTTTTCCTTTCTCCTTTCCTTCTTCTTCTCCCTCTTTTTCTTGAGTAGTCCATAAGCAAGGTCGTCTCTAGGTATTTGGGCAGAGTTTTGGTACTTAAGTTAAGTATATGTACATGGGGAGGATGGGAGTGAGGTATGTAAAGGCCAAGGGAGGTGTCCATGGCCGTGTGCATAGGAGGGGAATAAGTGACATGAGTGAGTGTGTAGTTTCTAACCCTTGGGTAGCAAGCTTAGTCATAATGGCTAACTTTTAAGTTGGTTCACTTAAGAGTCATCCAAGTGGCTTGTCATAATTTCCTAATGTGCTTAAGTAACTAAATCATTCTAGATGATGCATGGCCATGAGTGTTGGTAGGTCTTGTCCAAGAAGACTACTTTTTGATTAAGGCCATGTGCTTCTATCCATTAATGAATGTCTTTAATTAGGGTGATGACACATGGCTCTTATCTACTTAAGCAATGATTTTCTAATTTAGTTAGAGTAACTAAGTTACTCAATTTAGTCCTCCAAGGTACATGGCCGTGCAACTAAGGTGGTTTTTGTAACAATTCTTGGTTTCTTTTGTGGAAAAATTTCTTTTCTCATGAATTTTCCACATGTTTAGATTATTTAGTCTCCTAATCATTACTTCGCTTTTCTTTTAACCAATGAGATATTTGCAAATGGCTCCCTATCTCTAAGCTCATATGACTTATTTATATAAAGTAACTAAGTTTGCTTAGTTTGGTTGCTTTCTAACTAGATTCCCTCCATTGACTTGTGGTTGACTTGGTTACTTTTTAACTTTTTCATTAATTTCTAGCTAGATTCATTGCTTCCTAGTTAGTCTAACCATCATTACATGTCATTATTATCTCTTATCTCTTGACTTAAGTTACTTAAGATGACCAGTGTGTCTCCTTAAGGCTCCTCACGTGAGCTTCCTTGCAAGAAGACTCATTTGTCTTCTTGTTAAATAATATCTAGCTTTTTGACTAAGTTGCTTAGGTTTCTTGCAAGACTCTTTGTTAGCCTTTTTCCTAGCATCTTGCTAAGCCTCCTTCACGTGATTTACTTTCCTTTTTGCAAGACATTCCTTTTGTTTCTTAGCCATTAATGCCATACGTTTATATCTTAGAATATTCTAGTCTTTAGGAAGTTACCTAGCTTTTCCCTCCTATCTTTCTTTTCTACCTCAAGTGCACTTCAAGACAAGTTATTTGTCTTCTTCTAGGTTGCTTCTTAGGCTAGGCTTAGGTATTGGGCTCTGGTTAATTTGGACTCTGCTTGGGTTGGGCTAGTCTAGTTTCAATGGTTTTAGGCTTTTTGGGTTATCCTATTGGGCTTAAATTCAAGGCTAGCAACCTTAATTAATTGGGTTTTATGTTTGTCACTCTATTCTAATTCATATTATAGGGCTTGAACCCTTTCTAAGATTGTAATGAACTCTAAACATATAAATCACATAAACAATACATTGACAAGAACAATTTCATGCACAAAGAAACTTTTATAATTTTAGGGGATGTTACAAAGCTTGTCCCACTAAAGCTTCAATTGGTTTGCCATTAAAACACACCCTTGTGAATAAGTAAAAGAACTTACACATACATATGGGAAAGGATCAATTGACACCAATGTAAGAGTAAAACTCTTACACCAGCATCTAGCCCTTATTTTCATTTTTATCTAATGGTGAAAAATTACTTAATGTAATCACGAAAAAGAATAAAAAATATCAAATTAAATAAAGAGAGACAATAATAATATTTGTATTTAACAAAGATATAGAGTTGATTTTGGAGTAAGAGTTTTTACTCTTATACGATGTAACATAAATACATAAATATACATATACATATATACATACATTAAAGTTATTTAGTCTATCGAATAGAATTATTTAGTTTCATTTTGTGCATTAAAGTATGCTATTCCTTAGTATTTGCATTAGGAATCTTAGTTTTACTTTAGTTTTAATAAAATTCTCCTTAGTTTAGTTTGATTTTTATTTAGTGTTTTCATAATCATTTTAGTTGAAAGCACTTGAGTTTTCATCATTAGTGATGCTCCTTATTAGTTGGTATATTGTGTTTTGTAGATGGATGGCTATAGAAGGGGTCCAAAGACTAGAGAAGGTGAAGCTTTGAGGACTTAGTGAAATTTTTGGAAGAATCAATTGAATTTTGGTGAAAAATATTCAGACTTTGCTGTCTTCCTATGAGTATAACTCCTACTATAGCCTTTGGATTGAGATTATCTAAGTGGCTACAGAAAGATAAGAAAAAGATCTACAACTTTGCTAAGACATCGAAATCTAATTCTACCATTTTGAAGATGAAAATTGGCATACAAACCATAGATGTGTTGCTACCAAGACTGTTAGAGCTTTGAAGAGTAAAATGAATATATCTCGTGCTAAAGAAGTCAAATTGAGGTGATTCTAAAGCCTTTTAAAAACTGAGACATAGAGATACAACTTCTCTTTGAAGGTTGAGAGCCAATTCCTTACTATTTGATTGATACAAGGTCTTAAATTTGAAAATCGCTACTAGAGGACAAAGGAGCTAGCGCTAAGGCACCGGTGCACGAGAGAAATCCTAATTGAATAAGAACTCTTGTAATATCATGTTTAGAGGGAGTTTTATTTTAGGGGCTTTTTCAGAATAACTTGCTCTACCATAGGAGAGAAGCTTTCAAACTCTTAAGATCTTGAAAACTAAGAGTTGAAGATTGAAGATTTAGATCCCTTGCTTTCCTCTTCTTCTTCTTTGATTATTTTCTTTGATTTCTTGCTGTCACAATGGTGGAACTCCATGGATTCTTGTTCTTGTTTCTATTTTTCATTATGGACTAAGTTTTCTCACTCTAGGATTGCAATTGAACCCATATGTAGTTTGAATCTTTCTTTTTTCCATTCTTTCTTATTTTAATGAAAATTGAATTGTTTATTTCATCTTGATCTTTATGCTTCTAATTTATTGGCCAACAATTAGATTGATTATGTAAATCTAAATTGATCTTGGAAAAGGGAATTTGGGTTTAAGTCATAGATGAAATAACATATGTTCATGGTATTTGGGCATCGAATGAGTTTATTTATTTGCAAGATATGAATATACTTATAAACCATGCGTAACCATGATTAGGGCTTGATCTTAATGTTTCCTTCTTAAATTTGTTCTTATAGGGATATAGAGAGTGAATTAAGAAATATAGTTTTATATGACCATTGGGAGATGCATATGAAAAAATTAGATCCTTATGTTAACAATTCATGATCATTGAATAAGATATGAAGGAATTAAGGGAATTCAAGTGAAATATTGGGGGATATTATTATCATAGGTTTATTTCCATTAGTTGATTTTAATCTTTTTCATTATTTGCAATGGTTCTTCTTTTAGTTTTATTAAAATTTGTGTTTTTGCTTCGTTATTCATTTGTTTAAATAAAGTTAGGATTAGCCCAATTTTAGTACTTAGCATTAGAATAGATATGAATCTTTGTGAGAACTATATCTATTTCACTTTATTACTTGTTTGACATGTGCACTTGCGTATACATGCTTTTTAAGCAACAAGTTTTTGGTGCCGTTGCCAAGGATCTATCTTTTTTATCTATTTGCTAATATTAATACAAAGTAATCTTAACCTTACTTTGTACTTTCTTTTTGGCTTTCTTTTCTTTTAGGTGTTCTTAGCTATTGTTAAAGAAGTTGTGAACTCAGCCCCTTAGATCTGAAGATTGATAAAACATTCCATTGACTTTTGAGGGAGAGATCTCAAGCTTCTATTCATTCATTAATAATGGCCAAAGAACATCAAGATAAATCATTGAGGGACTACGGAGTCCCACAGGTGCAAAGCATCCATTCTAGCATCCACAAGCCAGCAATCCAAGCTAACAAATTTGAGATCCAGCCGGCCATCATTCAAATTATTCATGCTTTAGTTCATTTTGAGTGTTTGCCTAATGATGATGATAATGCTCATATTATGAACTTCTTGGAGATCTGTGACACTTTTAAACACAATGGATTATCTGATAATCCCATTAGATTGAGGCTCTTACTATTCTCATTACGAGATAAAGCAAAGAACTAGTTGAATTCAATTTTGACTGGCTCCATTACAACTTGGGATGATTTAGCTATGAAATTTCTAGCCATGTTCTTTCTATTAGCCAAGAATGGCAAGATAACGAATGACATCATCTCTTTTGTTCAATTTGAATGTAAGTCACTATATAAAGCTTGGAAAAGGTATAAGGATCTGCTATATAGGTGTCCTCATCGTGGGCTTCTCAAGTGTGAGAAGCGGTTACAGGTGCTGGCATTTTATAATAGACTTCATGGTACAATTAGAACTACTATAGATGCTACAGCAGGTGGAACTTTGATTAGGAAATATATAGATAAAGCATATGATCTACTGAAGGAGATGGGCTCTAATAACCATTACTGGTCATATGAGATATTAGTGCCAAATAAGGTTGTAGGTGTCCTTGACTTAGATGCTATCACTACCTTGACCGCATAGGCGGCTGCTTTATACAAGAAATTTGACACTTTCAGAGTTAATGCCATTTAGGGCCCCTTTTTTTTTCTTGTGATCTATGTGTAGATGCATATTCTAGGGATCAATGCCCCCTTAACACAAAGTCAGTATACTATGTGGGTAATCCCAACTAGCAGCAAAATATCCCCTACTATAATACCTTTAATCTTGGTTGGAGAAATCATCCAAGCATTGCTTGGGGCTCTCCACAAAGACCTCTATCTCCATAAAGACAATCATTCCCGCCCAACTTTCTACTTCAACCTAGAGCTCCTACATTAGAAAAGAAGCCTCAATTAGAAGAGATGTTCATGTAATACTTGGCTAAGACCGACGCAATGACTCAAAATCAGGCAGCCTCACTATGGACCCTTGAGACACAATTGGGTCAGCTTGCTAGTGACATTAATAGCCACCCTCAAGGAGCTCTTCCTTGTGACATTGAACTCCATCCTAGAGGTGAAGGAAAAGAGCAATGTAATGCAATCACACTAAGGTGTGGAAAGGTGTCAGAAAAGCCTACTAAGAAGCCAAATGCACCAAAAAATAAGCCATTAGAAGAAAAAGAATAATAAGAAGAAGAAGTTGGTAAAAAGCATAAAGAAAATGCTCAAGGAAAGAAGATTGAGTTCTGGTCACCATCACCTTTTCCTCTAGCTCTTAAGAACCAAAAACTTAACAAGCAATTTCAGAAGTTTGTTAAGGTATTTAAAAAGCTACAAATCAATATTCCTTTGCTGAAACTTTGGAGTAAATACCAAGCTATATCAAGTTCATAAAAAACATTTTGTCCAAGAATAGGAGATTGGGAGAGTTTGAAACTATTGTACTTACTGAGAAGTGTAGTGCCATCCTTCAGAAGAAACTTCTTCCAAAGCTCAAGGATCCCTGAAGCTTCACTATTCCTTGCATTATAGATAACTAGTTCTTTGGCAGAACTTTGTGTGATTTGGATGCCAATGTCAATTTTATTCCTTTTTTGATATATTAGAAGATAGGTTTAGGGGAAGTCAAGCCCATTACTATGACCTTGCTACTTACTGATCGATCCTACACTTATCCTAGAGTAATGTTGAGGATATGCTAGTAAAGTTTCAAAATTCATATTCCCAACACATTTTATTGCTCTTAACATAGAGGAGGATCGTGACATCATACCTTTCCTAGCTACCAGTAGAACTGTTATTGATGTTGAGAGAGGAGAACTTACTATGAAGGTTCTAAACCAAGAGGTAACGTTTAGCATTTTCAAAGCAATGAAGAATCCATGTGATCACGAGTCTTGTGCATAAATAGATATCATTAAAGCTCGTATCACTAATTCAAAGACTGTTAAGGCTATGGAGAAGCCTATTAAGGAGGGTGCTACTACATAGAATCATCTCTATCACATTCTAAGATAAACCCTCCTGTATCTAATTATCTTATGGCACCATGGCCTAACTAGCTAAGACAAGCACAAGTTAAAGAAGGAATTCAAGCTTGGTCAAAAGATTCTCCACTATAGCTTAAGATTGAAGTTGTCTTTTGGACCTTTTGTAGTGACTAAGGTTCTTCCTCATGAAGCCGTTGAAGTAGAGCAGGAGAGTTTGAATAGGAAGTTCAAAGTGAATGGGAAGAATCTACTACACTATTAGGGAGGCAAAGTTGATTGCCAAAGGTCCCTAATAACACCAGGATGAAGGACGAAGAAGTCAAGCCGAAGACTTCAAATCAAGCTTTTCTTGGGATGCAACCCAAGTTTTCAAGGGAGTTTTCTAATTATTTCCTTTCTTTTTATACACATTGGGGATAATGTGTCATTTTAAGTTTAGGGGTGAGAGAAGAAAAAAAGTTTCTTTAATTTGGTTATGTTTGGTTCTTTGTTCTATTCTATTTAGTTGCTTTACTGCATTTTAATAAATACAAGCTTGAGATAGTTGTGTTGGTACTTGTTGTCTTTTAGTCCAATGATAAGATTTGGTTATTGAGTTATCTAGACTTTTGGTAAAGCATAAGCATGATTTGATTTTGTGTTAAATTCTATGCATTATTGTAAGTTGTGGTTTCCAAAATTAGATCATTTGGTTTCTTGCTTCATTTATGTGTTTGCATCTCTAGAGAAAGTTTATGTGATGTAATCTTAGTTTTGTATTGCTTTATATCTCAGAATTTGATTGGATTCTCTCTTGAAACAAATGTCTTATGTTAAGGAGATGATTTAGGCTATCTATTGAGAAAAGTGCAATTCCACCCAAAGTTTTAAAGAAACTAGGTTTGGGGCTAGCATAAAAGAAGAAGAAAGAAAAAAGGATTGGCTTATATGGATGAGAGTTTGTGATGTGTGGTTTGTACACATGATCACAAATTCGAATCTTTTGACAAGAGCTTTTGATGTGTGGAATATGTGCATTTTCATAAATTCAAGTCTAATGTAAGCTAAGCCAAAAAGAGTGAGAATTAAAAGGCTAATAGGTCCTAATAATCCTCATTGTTGTGTTTTCTAGATTAGTGGAGAGAGAGATGCAAGGAAAACCTACGGGATTTGGGTGTTGATTTATGATTTCATTTGTATAAACCTATTTGGATTGCATATAATCATAGTAGAGAGATCTTGCACACACACACTGGATTCCATATTTTTATTTTTGGAGCATGAACTTAAATTATGTCTATGTCTACCTTGAGTTAGGATTATGAGATAATCTCTGAGGACATCTTTGGATAACTGGAATCAATACAATTTGTCTCAAGTTCGTTTTCATTTATTTGCATTTTAGTTAGTTGTTTAGATTTAGTTAGTTTGGTTATTTGTGTTAGTTTTATGTTCTTTTCTTTTACTCGAGGACTAGCAAAATCTTATGTTTGGGAGTGTGATAACTCTATATTTGCATTAGGAGCCTTACTTTTATCTTAGTATTAATAAAATCCTCTTTAGGTTGGTTGTTTGATTTTTGTTTAGTGTTTTCATCATCATTTTAGTTGAAATTACTTGAATTCTCATTTATGCTGCTTATTAGTTGGTATATTATATTTTGTAGGTGGATGGCTATAGAAGGGGTTCAAAGACAAAAGAAGGTGAAGCATATTGAGGACTTAGTGAAATTTTTTGTTGAATCACTTGAATTATGGGGAAAGACATTTAAACCTTGTTACCTTCCTCTAAGCGTAACTCTTGCTACGGACCTCGATTAAGATTATCTCAGTGGCTAAAGAAAGGTAAGAAAGAGATCTACAACTTTGCTGAAGACATCAAAATCTAGTTCTGCCATTTTGAGGGTGAAAATCAGCATACAAATCATAGACGCGTTGCTATCAAAACTGTCAGACATTTAGGGAGTCAAATGAATATATCTTGAGTTAGAGAAGTCCAATTGAGGTAATTCTAAAGCCTATTGAAAACTAAGACATAAAGTTACAATCTATTGAGGACGAAAGCCAATTTCCTAATGTTTGATTACTACAAAATCTCAAAATTGAAAATTATTTTTTGGAGGATAGAGAAACTGGCACTAGGGAGCCAGTGCGTGTGAGAAATCCTAATTGGACAAGAAATATTGTAATTTTTCAGAACAACTTGCTTTGTCATAGGAGAGAAGTTTTCAACCCCTCAAGATCTTGAAAAGCAAGAGGTAAAGAATGAAGATTTAGATCGCATGCTTTCTTCTTCTTCTTCTTTGATTTTTTTTCTTTGATTTCTTGTTGTCATGATTGTAGAACTCCTTGGATTCTTTTTCTTGTTTTTATTTTCCATTATGAACTAAGTTTTTTCATTCTAGGATTGCAATTGAACACATATATAGTTTGAATCTTTCTTTTTTTCATTCTTTCTTGTTTTAATGAGAATTGAGTTGTTTATTTCATATTGATCTTAATGCTTCTAATTGATTGGCCACCAATTAGATTGATGAGGTAAATGTAAATTGAACTTGGAAAAGAGAATTTAGATTTAAGTCCTAGATGAAATAACATATATTCAAGGCATTTGAATATCAAATGAGTTGATTCATTTGTAAGATAGGGATATACTTGTAAACCATGCGTAACCATTATTAGAACTTGATCTTAATGCTTCCTTCTTAAATTTATTCTCATAGAAATATAGGGAGTGAATTAATTAAGAGGGATAGTTTTACATAACTATCTAGATATAAATATGAAAGAATTAGATCCCTAGGTTAACAACTCATGATCATTGAGTAAGATAAGAAAGAATTAAGGGTATTCAAGAGAAAATATTGGGAGATATTGTAATTATAGGTTTATTTCCATATGTTGATTTCAATCTTTTTCATTATTTGAAACGGTTCTTATTTTAGTTTTGTTAAAATTTGTGTTTTGCTTTGTTATTCATTTGTTTAAATAAGGTTAGGATTAGCTCAATTTTAGTACTTAACATTAGAATATATACAAATATCAGCAGGAAAGATATCTATTCCACATTATTACTTGTTTGACACGTTCACTTGCATATATATGTTTTTTGTGCTACAACATATGTGAACATTATATTTTCTCCGAACCCTTTGTTATAATTATCAAAGTGTTCTCTTTATTTAAAATTTCAAGTTGTACTTGTTTTCTTAAGAGAAAAGAAGGAAAAAAAAAAGGAAAGCAAAAAAGAGAAAAAAAAATACAAAAAACATGATAAAATAAAATAAATATGGATAATAATAAAATCAGAAAGCCAAAAAAAGAAACAAAATTGTTCAAATGGCTTGTGCTTTCCCTATCCCACGATCATTTCTTTCTTTCCCTTTCAAGGCCTACTAGATGCTGGCTGCACCCTCCTAACTTTGCTTTCTTTCCTTTTTACAGCACTCTATAAGTTTCTCGATATGTAAAATGTTCTTCCAACTTCCTATATGTAGTAGAATATGTTTCAAATCCATCAAGGTAAATGTTGAGCATTCCAAACTAAATCCCATGGATAACCAAAAATATACAAGTAAACATAATGTAATACATATACAAAGATGTGATATTAACTTTAAATAATCATAGAAAATCATCATGTCAACATATAGAGGGGTCTCAAACCAAGTTATAGGAAAAGTTTCTAAACTTTCATGAGTAGAACACTAGAAATAAACATATAGAAAAGATATCCAAAACTTATAAATTAAGTTATGGAGTATATTATCTACTCACAACACAAGTCAAACTAAATGGGTCAAGGATACAATGTCGCGAAACCAACAAAGACAACCGAAGGAGCTTCCAAAGAATCTAAGATCACAAACAAGGTATATATATATATGTACAAATCAAGAATCAACAGTTAGAACTACTGGATAACAAAAAATAGCTTCTATTATTAAAAAAAGAAAAAAAATTAAACTAAACCCTAGGTTCTAAAAATAACATCATGAAATCTGAATATCTTTAGAAGTTATGAACCTTAGGATCTTTAGAAGCAAAGAACATGAAAGGAAATGAGTGGATAGCTTTGGTCTCTCCCCAAAAACGCATCTCACTGCTAAAAACAAATTTGAGACTCCAAACCCGCAGGAAGAACAATTTAACTATATAAATGAAGCGAAATTGGTGGTTTATGATGGTCGGAACGTGAAGCAATCTAGAAGAAAAAAAAAAGAATGGGTAAGAAGAGAAGAGAAGCTCCAATGGGGCTTCTGGTGCCTTCTGGCCGAAATAACAAAGGTCATGGGAGGCTTGTTCAACACACTTCAGTCACTTACAAAATGTAAAAAAGGAAATATTCTCATTAATTTTATTCACCATTAACTTTAAAACAGAAATATAAATACAGAAATACCCCCACTTTGGATTCAATAAAAATATCAGAAAAACGAAATTCCTTGGCAATCAAAAGTAAAATCTTATGTTCTAGTTCAAATTTACGAAAATGATAATTTTTAAAACTTCTTATCTTTAAAACAAAGGAGTTAAAGATTCTCAAAAATTCATTAAAAACTATTTTTCAACTCAACAGTATTTAAGGATCAATTACCATTAATTTTGATTTCAAGAAAAAATATGTCACATAGCCCTCCGTATATGTGGCTATTAGAGACTTAGAAAAAATTTCAGAACTCGAGTAGATAGGATATCATTAAAAATGTTCAAATGGCTTTAAACCAAGTTAGTAAGGTGAGTTTAACTCAAGGAACTTAAAGAATAACGTAAAATGGCTCACAAAGTTAATCAAAAAGGTTCTTGATCACTTAAGAGTAAACAAATATGATTTCAACCACCTATACAAAAATTAGATTATTACATGCATGAAAAAAGATTTTTCATTGAAGACTATTTAAAGCCCCAACCAGTACTTCTGCCCAAATTACATATGATACTACACATCTTTGAAAAGTCAAAATCTCACTATCACTACGCTAATTTTAATTATTCCATCGTTGAAATCTTAATTCAAAATTAATGGCAAATAATGAGATAAATGTAAAAAAAAAATTGTGCCAAAAAAAATCAAAATGATGAAAGGATTGAATAATAAAAGAAAAGCAAATATTGAAAAAAAGAAAAAGAAACAATAATCAACTATAACTTAAGTTTCCAAACTAGTCTTTTTAACTAGTGGAAACAATTAAGTCTACTAATCTAACATATCAACATTGATTTTTTTTAAATATAAGCCTAAAAATTTAATAAATAAAATAGTACATGGTAAAAGTTCGAAAAAAAGTTCAAAAAAAAAAGAAGACAAAAGCAGCAACCGAAATAAAAAGAAAACGAAAAGAAAAGTCAACCAAAAATAGCAATACGCTGTCCAAACTAATAGAAACATAAGCATAAGAAGAAAAAATGTATATGAATGCACCTCAAATTGGCTTCAAGATGAAATCAATTGCTTCATGTACTGAAGCTATATAGGTGCAAGTTACCATTAGAGAAATAAAAAAATGCAAATGTTAATTGGCTTTGACTTGGAAAGAAGCTTAACACACCGTGAAAGATTGTCTTGTCGGATGTTTCTCTTCCTCTCTTTCCCAGCAGAGGGGCACCAAAACGGAAAAATAAAAATAAAAATTCTAGACTCTGCCGATTTCGAAGTTCTGCTAGCAAATGAAATTATTTTCTCCTCTGCTCGAGATTTTAAGTTTAAAAGAAGAAAAAGGAAAAGAGTGGCTTGCCACCACCATGGAGGCACCACCCTTAAAAATGCAAAACAGAGTAAAACTGAAAATTCTATTGTGAGTAGAAAAGAAAATTAGAGGATTTTTAAAATTTATGTATAAATTGTTTACTCTCCTTTTTCTTCTTTAAAATCTCTCTACTTTTCAAACTGGAAAAGGGCTTTTTCCTCCTATTCTCTCTTTCCTGACCTACATTTTCTCTCCTTCCTTGTCCCCCTTGTCAGATTTCTTTGGTACTTAAAGAAAAAATGGTAAGCATTAGTGGAACAAAACAAAGCCCGGTGTTGGTGTGACAATTGCAACGTAAAGTGGCTTGAGGGTGGCTGTCATGGTGCTTGTTGGTAGCTAGCATGGGAGCATTAATTTGATGATTGGATGGTGAAGAAAAAAAATGCTCACATGAGGAATTTACTTTGTTGGTTTTGAGAATGAGAGAAGTACCAAGGGTGAGGGAAGAAAAATCTGTTTTCGTTTTGGAAAAAAATTGGGTCTTCGAAGTTGACTTTCTTTACTTGTTTTACTTGTTTCTTGTTATAGAAGATGAGGAAACAGTTATTCATGTTATCATTACAAGAAGCGAGTAAAGATAAGAACAAAAATTTTGTCTCAATGACTAGAGAATATGTTTAATATATGCATCATTCATTGATCAAGACTTAATGTTCATAGGTCCTGGGAATCAAATTGCTCTAAATTAAGGATCCGATAAGGGCAGGACCCAAAAATTGAAACTGATAGGTATGGGAAGTCAGAAAATACAAAACTAAAGACCCAGGGATGTGAAAATTAAATGCGATGGGAGCAAGAACCTGAAAAGTAAACAATGAGTGTTGGGACCTAAAAAATAAATGTGATGAACATGAGATCTGAATTCAAGGAACTGAAAAATAGATGCAATGGACATGGGGACCAGAAAAACAGCAATGGGCACGGAGACCCAAAAAATAATTGCAGTGAGCATGGGGATACAAAAAAAAAATGCAATAAGCATGGGAACTTGGAAAGAAAACACGGTACAAAAACCCAAAAAATAATTGGATGGGCACAAGGATTTAGAAAGTAAACAACAATAGATACGGGGAATCGAAAAAATTAATGTTGGCACCGGAAAAATTATCAGCTCAATGGTTGGATGTCTTATGTTTTGATGATGATAAATAAAGTATTAATATATACATACATACATATATATATATATATATATATATATATATATATATATATATATGTACTTAATAGATTATATTAGATGATGCATGATCATATATTTTATATTGATAATATTTCACAAAAAAAATTACACAATGAGTTCTATGTGACTTTATTTATAGAATATATCTAATAGTGCTTGGTAAGTATGGTAATTAATTAATGTTGGATATATATATATATATATATGTGTGTGTGTACTTAATGGATTACATTGGATGATGCATGATTATATATTTTATATTGATATATTTCACATAAGAATCACACAATGAGTTCAATGTACCATTATTTATAGAATATATTCAATATTGCTTGATAAGTGTTGTGATTAATTAATGTTGGATATATGACTATATAAATCATATATGCATGATGCACATTCAAGCGTTATATATTCATGAATCATGTATAATGGGATATTGAATTATTAAGTTGGACTAACTATGGTTTGCAAGTAATTATGTCTTGTTGGATAGTCCAAACACCAAGAGTGAGCATTGAAACAAGAAAGTGAAATATCCTAATTATCCTCAACTCAAAAAGGGGGAGAATGTGGATGTTTATGTGCTTCAAGGATTTTGTTGACTACAAACATGAGGATACAAGAAGAAGTCCAAGAACTTTCAAAGATTATATCTAGGACTTAGGTTGTTTGTAAGGATAATCAATTTTCTCATTGCTTAAGTTCATTACTCAAAAATATTTCAAGTTAAGTTTGCCCAATGAAACTTTACATTTGACCAAGGTGGAATGTCCTTTTTCAAATTGTTTTTGAAAGTTTTTGGACTCTCAAAATGTATTAGGATACGTGTTAAAACTAATGTTTTTGAACTTTCATTATTGACAGGTTAAAATCTGAAAATAATATCCCAATAATCGATGGTAATCGATTACCAAACACCAGAGATGGCCAAAACTAGTTGTCACTCATTTTCCTAATAATTTAGAAAGTCAATAATGGATTACCACACCTAGTAATTGATTACCAGCCCAAATAGAGAGCTCCAATAATTACCAATTTATTTATTCTAGCCAAGTTTGTGCTTTGAAAAACTAACTTATAGTCACTCTTTTGATCATAATCTTCAAATTACTTTGAGTTTTGATTTGAAACTTTTTCTAAATGAAAGCAGACTCAAAGGGCTTTCCAATACTTAAATTAGATAAGAATTAAAAAAGTTATGAATTTTTAAATGTCGTATCCAATTGCTGAATTCTAGAATTACCTGGTAATCGATTACTTCAGAAGACAAAAATAACAGCTAGTTTTCATATTAAATCATTTCCCAACATCACCAATGGCTATTTTATCAATTGGGTTCTATATATAAGTGAAGATTGTAGCTATTACAACATAATAATGCTTGATTTAATCTTTGAATCATCAAAATCATTTTTTGAGCTCTTCATTATTAAAAAAATCTCTCAATCTCATTAGAACTTCAAGTTGTATATCCACTCTTTGAGAGAGTTTTTCTTCAATTTCTTCTGTAAAACTCTGTGAGGGTGGAGATTCCCTCAAGTGAGATAAAGTGTAAAGTTTATCTTGAAGTAAAATGTGTGAGGCTTATGCACAAAGGGTGGAGGATCCCAAAGTGGAGTAAATACTCAAAGTTTGTAAAGGTTTTTCAAGCACCTGCGAAGCTTGGAGAACTAGAAGCTCTAGCATAAGGGTGGAGGATCCCAAGGTGTGAGGAGTGCTCTTGTTTGTATGAAGGTTTTCCTAGCAACTATGAAGGCTAGGAGATAGTGAAGAAATTCTCAAGTGTTAAGCATGGGGACTGAATGTAGGTCACAAGTGATTGGTGGCTGAACTTGGGTAAATTATTGTGTTTGTTTTCTCTTATCCCTACTCTCTTTAAATTCCATATCTACTACAATATAATTTATTTGCTTGGTTTAGCTTGATTAATATACTTGATATTTAGGTTGCTTGCTTGCTTGGTTTCTTTACTCATCCAAGGTATATTTGGGTAATTTATAAACTTTGTGTCTTTGTTATTATATTTGACTCAAAGTTAATCAAATCCTGATTTGTGTTACCCTATAGCTCTCTATGTATTTGGCATAACCCATTGTATATGATGTTGAGAATATTAGTCATCTCCAAGCATATTTTCAATATCATTACATTCTTCTTAGACTAATTTCATTGCACGTATTAATTGGTTACACCAAAATGAATATTTACTCAATGTTGAATTAAAATTTGGAAACAATCAATTCACCCTCCTCTTTGGTGATGGTTGCCATGACTAACACGGGGAACAGGAAAGTAAATGGCATTAAGTACAGGTAACTAGAAAATAGATGTAATGGCCAAGGGACCTATAAATAAACGACAATGGGCAAAGGGACCAAAAAATAGATGTAATGGGCGTGGGTACGTGAAAAATAAATGCGATGAGTACTGTGAACCTGGAAAAAAGCAACAATTGGATTGGGACCCAAAAATAAATAGATGCACACAAGGACCGAGAAAGTAAACATCAATGAGTACGAGGACCGAAAATAATCCAAAAATAAAACAACAATGGGTACGCAGACACGGAATAGATGTGATGTGTACAATAGTGCTTGTGCGTGTGTATGTGGGGGGAGGGGGGGGGGGGGGGTTGTATACCGAGGATCTAGAGAAGATGCAAAAAAGACTTATTCATGTTAATACACTACTTTGTAACATTTCTAGTCCTCAAAATGCTACACTTGAGATTTTTTCACTATTGATCAATCTTTCACAAGGTGCTTGATAAACATTTACAAGAAAAGCGCTACTTACACTTTAGGGACATCCCATCCTTAGTATTTAAGCCTCACAAACCGAGGGATACTTCAATCTGGTCACAAAGAGCACTCTAAAGAGACACCACACCCTCAGTGGCAAAAAAAAAACAGAATTTTGATCCAACAAAGAACTATCTTCAAATAGCATATGAACAAGTTGATGTCTTGCAAGAGGAATACCAATTAGAGTAAGAGCTCAAGAGTGTAGAAATCAACAAATTTAGCAAATGTATGCTTAAGATAAATTGTAAAGATTGCATAGTCTACATATGCTGAGATATTTATAGTCCATTTAGAGAAAAAGTCATCGGGGCAAAATTTACACATTTCATAGAAAACTAACAAAATTTTTCCAAACAACATGAAAATTTTGTAACTGTTTTAGTTAATGCTATAAATGCCCTATCAACACACAATTTTTATAAATGTTTATATCGTACATTGTCCTCATTTGTAAATCATTCCCATATTTTCATAGAGATTTGTCTATTTCGTCATTTGAAAGATACATGTTCTTCATCTTTCAAAATATACATATAGTTGTTTGAAGATACTATGGAGGTCATTACTAGAAATTACGAAATTACCGACGGAAAAATCCATCAGTAATAATGAAAAATCTGAAAACAAAATTAATTACGAGAGAATTTAGACGAAAATAGTCCTTCTAAGATGGTGGCATCGATAGAAGCATCACAACAGTTTTTTTTTCAACTATTATTAAATTTTTGACGACATATTCCGTCAACCATGTCGTCAACCATAAAATACTAACCGTCAGTAAATGCATAGGATTTTTTTAAAAAAAGGGAAAACCGACATCTATTATCGATGGCTTTTTTGTTATACATAGATGGACAAAACCATAGGCCATTTATCGAACGAAACTAAGTATTGCTAATACCGTCAGTACATAGAAAAAATTATGTTTTTTTAAATTTTTTCACCGACGTCTTTCAGTCGGCAAGTCCATCGAAAATTTATTAATTAATTTTTTTAATTATATTGATGTAATATTATTAAAAGACACAATAAGGAAAATTTTGTAAAATAAATATTAAATTAATATTTGTAGAATGTAAATAATTATTATTCAAATAAATGTATTAAATATAATAAATAACTCTACAAAAAAATAATATCCAAAACTAAAATAAAAAATGTATAAAATCAATCTAAAAGTCATCCTTCGGTCCCATGTGGCTGACCATAGGGCTAGAGTTGAGAATCCTATGGCTGTAGGTGTTGTGGCTGTGACAGTTGCTGTGGCTCCGGCAACTAATCAGGTGGAGGATGGAACTGACCAGCACTCTAACCACGAACCCTTACACGAGGACCAGCTAGTTGTCCGAGTGCTGCCTCTGCATGTCCCCTACCAAATACACACACACACACACACACATATATATGACACTTGTGATATAAAATTGTACCAACATATCAAACAATAAAGGAAGAAAGTCACGACATATTCAAATATTATTATACCAAAGTATTAATATACAAGCATCCATAAAACAAATTAAAGGTACATTACAATTTATAAGTCAATCATCTTCGTCATTATATTAATCTAAATCATCTTCGTGCACTTATTAATCAATCATAGTCCATGATCTCCTCCTCCTTCTCTTCTTCTTCTTCTTCTTCTTCAACTTCCTCATCGTCTTCATCTTCAACTTCAACATTGATGGTTTGGCTTCCAACTTCCACCTCCTCCCATGAACCTTCATTATCTCGAAGGTCTGAAGCAATGAGCTCATAATTTTCAACAGCCACTAAATAATTCATTCCGTCTTCTTGGTATGGGGCTTGCTCTTCATTTGATGAAGGTTGGTTGGAGGTATCAACCATTGACCTTGCCTTTGTCTTAATAACATGCCACCAATCTACCCTTTCAGGTTTCTTTCCAGGATAAGGTGCATAATACACTTGATGCACCTGTTGCCCAAGAACGAAAGGTTCATATTTTTTATACTTTCTTTTCTTATGAACTTCAACTATGCCCAACATAGGATGGATTTGTGTTCCTCTATTGGGTGTTGGATCGAACCATTCAGAGTTGAATAATAAAAGTCTCTTTATTGGTCAGCTTGGGTGTTCCATTTCAATGATCTCTTCAATGATTCTATAGTAATCTTCTTTAGAAGCTCCAAAAGCATATCCCTTAAGGCAAACACCACTATTATTTGTCGACTCACGTTTCACTCCATGGTTTTGTACAAAACTTATATCTATTCGCAAAATAAATCAGCCATGAAGAAACTTTGATCAACAGCCCCCTAAACACGTCAAACAAGAAGCTGTCTAGCACATTAGTAATTGGATCCCTCACCTATATGAAATTTTTGAACACAAAAAAATATCAAGAAGTGACTTACATATTGAGAAAGCCATTTTGGGAATAATTAGTAATGCTCTGATCAATTTGATCTTCATTGATTGCAGGGTTTATTGTCTTCAAGAAATTGACATACGTGCTATAAGATTTATTATAGATTAAATATAATTAATGCAACAGTAGAACATTGAATGATTGTTTTAAGTCCCAACGTTGCAAATACTTACTCTTGATAAGGTTCAAATTCCTCAAAATTCAGCAACACATACAAGGTTATACCAGCCATCTCTACTATTCAAGTAGCACTTACGAGACTTGCTAGCCAATCGGCCCAATTCATTGAATATAGAAATGGGCTGCAATCGTGAGTTACACCAATCATCATTTCAAGGGAGTCGAGTCCACCTTGAATGAACTTGAGTTCAAAATAATGAGAATAAAATGTTGAAGTTTCATCGATAATATAGGCCTCACAAGTAATCCTTCAACTTGATTCTTGTTTTTCACTTTTTTCTTTAAAGTGCAAAGAAATCTAATGAAAAACAATGTAAGGCAAAGATTAGATGTTTTACAAGTAAACAATGCAATTGCCACATTCACAATTGAGTTCAATATTAGGAAAATGAGAGGCGAAGACAAACCTCTTGAATGGATACATCCAACATTATTGAACAGGCCCACCCATTATGGCTTCGTACGGTAAGTGGACCGAAAGGTGTTCCCTTGAGTCAAAGAAGCTTGAAGGTAATATTTGCTCTAACTTACACATAATTATTGGAATATTTTGTTCCATTTGACGCAATTGATCTTCATACAAGGTTACGAAACAAATATCTCTAAAGAATTGACTTAGTCGTGTTAAAGGTTTCCAAATGGCATCCGCAATGCTTTGAAACCACCAGGCAAGAGACGCTCCATGAACACATGAAAATCATGGCTTTTCATTGCAGATAGTTTGCTAGCTCTTTTGTTAAGACACCTTGCCAAAATAAATACATATTCATCTGGAAGTTTCAGTTCATGCACCCGATCAAACACTTTTTGTCTTCGCTCACCAATCAAGGCGTATTTGGTCTTGGGTTTAAGTGTCCTCCCATTACCACAATTAACTAATTCTACGTCACGCCGCTTGCAATACTTAGCTAGCCCATTCTTGATTTGACTGTCTTTGGTTCTACCAGGAATATCAATCATTATGATAAAGACATTATCAAATATGTTGTTCTCAAATTGCATGACATCTAGGTTGTGACGAATAAGATTGTATACCAATACAACAACTCCCAAAAAAACCTATGTTTTGTCCCATTGTGGGAAACCCCATATCCATCTAGTGTTTCACACCCGGTGTCAGTGATTTTATCGAACTCCTATACTCTTCTCCAAGTTTGGTGATCACTCAAACGTGGAGGAAGAGCTTTTTTTTGGACCAATTTTTTTAAAGAAAGCATTCTTGTTTGTTTGATACTGGTGGTTCATGGGAAGAAATTGATGATGACAATCAAAGAAAGTGACTTTTGGCTATGTTTCAAGCTAAATGCTTTAGATTGTTCCATGCAATAAAGACATAACTTTCTAGCTGTCATCCAACTAGTTAACATCCCATATGCAGGAAAGTCATTGATAATCTACATTAAAGACACTCTCATTAGAAAATTCTGCTGTAAGGATATATCATGCCTAATAACATCATCATTCCACAACATTTTCAACTCATCTATCAAGGGTTGCAAATAGACATCTATTTTGCTCTTTGGATTGTGTGGACCAGGGATAATTAATGTAAGAAACATGTACCACTTTCATGCATTTGCTGGAATGGAGGTTGTAAGGGGTCACAATAATAGGCCAACAAGAATAAGCATTGCTAGACACCCCGAATGGCTTGAATCCATTAACACACAAGCCCAATTTCATGTTTTGCGGTTCGAAAGCAAAGTCTAGATAGGTTCTATGAAAGTGTTTCTAAGCATCACCATCAGATCTATGAGCCAGTACTCCTAGCTCCTGACGGTTCTCAAAATGCCATTTCATATTAGTGGCCATAGACTCGAAAGAGTACAACCTTTGAAGTTTAGGAGTCAATGGCAAGTATCGCATTCTTTTCAATGGAATTTTCTTTTTTCATCCCATGGATATTTTTTTTTAGTTTTATACAGTGAAGACCCACAAAACTTGCAATAATTTTCATTTTTATCGTTTAATTGTAATATAACATGCAACCATGCACACAACAATAAATTTTTAGCTACTCAAGGCCAAGTTTTGACACCATTTTCTTGGTTGTATAAAATGTTTTAGGAATTTGACTACCTGAAGTAAGAGCATCTCTCATGACATCAAGCATGTTATTATAACTTGGCTCAAGACTATCATATTTTGATTTAATATTCAGCAACCTTATTGAAACCGATAATTCTAAAAGTTGAGACTGCTTATCATTCCAAAATTGGTGCCTACCAAAAAGGCTTTTTAGCAACAGCTAACATGTCATAAAACCTCTATGCATCACTATTAAGATGCTCATAAGCCTTCGGTTCATATGGAATTGGTTGGTAATGACTAGTAAAGATAGGCCCTGCCGCATCCAAAACCATGGTTTCCAATGGATTTATAATTTGCGATTCATTCCCTTTTAATGGAATTGGCTCTTCATGTGAAGAACATGAGATCCGAAAAGAAGACAACAATGAGTTCATGGAACTGAAAATTAGATGCAATGGACATGGGGACCTAAAAAATAATTGCAATGAGCATGGGGATCCAAAAAAAATGCAATAAGCATGGGAACTTGGAAAGAAAACACGGTACAAGAACCCGAAAAATAATTGGATGGGCACAAGGATTTAGAAAGTAAACAACAATAGATACGGGGAATCGAAAAAATGAACGTGATGGACACGGGGAAAATTGTTAGCCCAATGGTTCGATGTATTATGTTTTGATGATGACAAATAAAGTATTAACAGATGTTGAATATAATATATATATATATATGTATGTACTTAATGGATCATATTGGATGATGCATGATCATATATTTTATATTGATATATTTTACATAAGAATCACAAAATGAGTTCTATGTAGCTTTATTTATAGAATATATCCAATAGTGCTTGATAAGTATGATATTAATTAATGTTGGATATATATATATATATATATATGTGTGTGTGTGTGTGTGTGTGTGTGTGTGTGTGTGTGTGTGTGTGTGTGTGTGTGTGTGTGTGTGTGTGTGTGTGTGTGTGTGTGTGTGTGTGTGTGTGTGTGTGTACTTAATGGATTACATTGGATGATGCATGATTATATATTTTATATTGATATATTTCACATAAGAATCACACAATGAGTTCAATATACCATTATTTATAGAATATATCCAATATTGCTTGATAAGTGTTGTGATTAATTTAATGTTGGATATACGACTATATAAATCATATATGCATGATGCACATTCAAGCGTTATATATTCATGAATCATGTATATTGGGATATTGAATTATTAAGTTGGACTAACTATGGTTTGCAAGTAATTATGTCTTGTTGGATAGTCCAAACACCAAGAGTGAGCATTGAAACAAGAAAGTGAAATATCCTAATTATCCTCAACTCAAAAAGGAGGAGAATGTAGATGTTTATTTACAAACATGAGGATACAAGAAGAAGTCCAAGAACTTTCAAAGATTATATCTAGGACTTAGGTTGTTTGTAAGGATAATCAATTTTTTATTGCTTAAGTTCATTACTCAAAAATATTTCAAGTTAAGTTTGCCCAATGAAACTTTACATATGACCAAGGTGGAATGACCATTTTCAAATTATTTTTGAAAGTTTTTGGACTCTCAAAATGTATTAAGATATGTGTTAAAACTAATGTTTTTGAACTTTGATTATTGACAAGTTAGAATCTGAAAATAATATGCCAATAATCGATGGTAATCGATTACCAAACACCAAAGATGGCCAAAACTAGTTGTCACTCATTTTCCTAATAATTTAAAAAGCCATTAATTGATTACCACACCTAGTAATTGATTACCAGCCTAAATAGAGAGCTCCAATAATATATTACCAGTTTCTAGTAATAGATTACTAATTTATTTATTCTAGCCAAGTTTGTGCTTTGCAAAACTAACCTTTAGTCACTCTTTTGACCATAATCTTCAAATTACTTTGAGTTTTGATTTGAAACTTTTTTTAAATGAAAGTAGACTCAAAGGCTTTCCAAACACTGGTCATTTACTCAAATTAGATAAAATTGAAAAAGTTATGAATTTTTAAATGTCGTATCCAATTGCTGAATTCTAAAATGACTAGGTAATTTAATGGAATTGGCTCTTTATATATTGGTTTGGGTCATCAAGGTATTGACTCTCCACGATACGTCCAATAGTAATAATTTGGCCTAAATCCTTATCATACAGTTGTCTCCTAATCACATCAATGCGACGATTTCGTATGCATTCACATTTCAAATACGAACACCTTATTTGATTGTTTTTACATTGTGTTTGAGCACAAGCATGTTCTACAAATACCTCAATGCCTCTCAAAAAATCCATTGTCAGCCCACCTTATCTAGGACGTAATCTATTGTCCATCCACCTACGGTGTTTAGGGACATCCATATTCTGTTCATCATATTAATAAATTAATTTTGTTTGAACATAATTTTGTCTAAAACATTTAAGCAAAAAGAAATTGTGGAATAACCCTAAGACACATCAATGCCCCCTATACACAATTTTGACCTAAAACAAGAAAAACTCTCCTTGCAAAGTTTTGACAATCTTTATGAAACTTTCACAACCAATACACAATGAACAATTTTTTTTTATAAATTTTAGCAGTCTCCCTTAAACCTAGGATACTCCATCTACACAATTTTTCTCATCATACATTCTACTCAAAGCCGATGTGTATTGATTGATCAAACTTGTTGCGCCTTCTTACATGTACAACACCTCATGACACTACTATTGCTTCTTTGCAAAATTCTTCAACACTGATCCTATCCATCTTCTCAACCTCTACTTTCTCTTGTAGAGATCAAAACTCCCTGATCTTTCCTTCTATATCTGGCTTCAGTCTCACATACGTAGTAGCCAAACCCTCCTTCACTTGATCAAAATCATCCATAGGAAATGTAGCTCACAATTTAGTTCATACTCCAAGATGCATATCTCCTTCATGTATGTCTTGTCTTTCCTGTTAGCCACATCAAACAATGTCCCTAACCCTGGTTCTGTTTTCATTAAATGGTCCAAGGGAAGCACAGAAAGATGCCAACTTTGAAAGAAAGGGAACAAAACACTAAGTTCCATCTGATAGAGCCAACATAATTGTTGGATATGCAGACGAAAAGTCCTGCTTTGTTAGACAGAACTCCTTCGATCCCTATCTTCCAAAAATTGCATCTTTTGATGCTTCTCATAAACCTGCAACCAAAAATGGAACACAGGTTGAGTGCATTATTGATGTGGCTGACAAAAAAGACAAGTGATACTTCAAGAAGATGAGCATCTCCTTGTATACAGTTAATTGCAAACTGCGTTTCGCATAGATGATTTTAATCAAGTCAAGGAGGGTTTGGTCGCTACGGTGTGATACTCAAATCAAAGATTGAAGAAAAGATCAAGAAGAATTGATCTTTACAAGAGAAAGTGGAAGTTGGGAGGATGAATAGAATTAGTGTTGAAGAGGTTCCCAAAGAGGTGCAAGAAGCGGTGTGAGATGGCAAAAAAGGCACAACATGAACTCACAACCAATACACAATTAACAATTTTTTTTCTAAAAATGTTGTCAAAGTCACCCCTAGCAGTAGGATAACTCCACCTACACAAGGTTTTTATTCAACCTAATTTCACACAACAAATTTTTCTAAAAGTTTTGGCAGAGTCACCCCTGGAAGTAGGATAACTCCACCTGCACATGCTTCTTATTCAACCTAATTTCAAACAACAAATTTTTCTAAAAATTTTGGTAGAGTCACCCCAAGAACGAGGATAACTCCACCTGCAAAAGGTTCTTATTCATGCTAATTTAAAACAACAAAACATGGTAAAAATTTTGCAAAGTCACCCTTAGAACTAGGATAACTCCACCTACACAGTTCTTATTCAAGTTAATTTCAAATAACAAATTGTTCTACAAATTTTGACGAAGTCATCCGTAGAACTAGGATAATTCCACCTGCACTATGTTGTCATACAAGGTAATTTCAAATTATACTTGTAAACCACCAATCAACCAAACATTATAACAATCTCAACAACCAAGCAACATTCAAGCAAACACACAAAGAATATTGGGGAAGTCTACAAGATAGGGAGTCATGCTAGGGTATTAGAAACTATACAATGTTTTCAAATTCCTAACTGTTCTAAAGCACATCCCTTACTTCACAACATGCAAACATCTGGACATTGCAACAAATAATATATGAAAAGTACTAACTTCTCTCCAGACTCATTCTTCTTCTTCATTTCTACTCTACCCTAGGAAAATTAACTTGCAGAAAATCAAAATAAAAGTTAAGATATTACTTACTGTATAAAGCCTCCATTAACGTACTGAAGTCCTGCACCAACTGAAGTGATCACATAGCAACTAACTAAGAACCAAATTAAGCCTAATTAGTAATTTGAAGTTCAAAATCAACTATAACAAAATCTAACAACACTAACCCCACCCTAAACCACTGATACTAACATCAAACCCTAACCAAATCAAAGAATAACAATTAGGGCATTACAAAACAACCATATAGAACTCTAGAGACAGAAAATAATGTAAAAATTAAGCCACCCACAGAAAGTAATCAAAAGCATCAAATAACAACATAAAACAGAGAAAAAGAGGAGGGAGACTCACCACCGTCGGAAACTGGCCTGAAAACCACCGAAAGGATGGGGATAACATAAAACAGAAAAAGACAATGTATGATACGACTTGCATCTTAAAAGACTAGTTTAGAAAGTGAAAAAAAAAATTGATAACTTAGCTATAAGAGATTGGTTTAGGAGTGGACGAGCATATGATGTGTAATACTCTTGTGAATTTCTTAATTCCAATATGGATGATCTGCCTTTAATCAGATTGAAAATGTAGATTTAGTCAAAGTGTGCGCAAGTTGGTTCGGACACCACTTGACCACAATATCAAAAAATATAAAGAAATAAAGATTTCATGACTTATGTATCATATTCAGTTTTCTTAATTACTTAATGTATAAGACAAAACAGTTTAAGTATAATGTATTTGGATAATTATGTTTTTACTGCAAATAGTTTTAGGGAACATTACTTAAAACAAATATAATAAGTTAAGAATGTGATGGCAACTTTATAATTATAATAAAAATTATATCAATCAAAAAATATATTTTTTAAAAGTTAAAAATTTAAAAATTAAAATACTTTTAAAAAATTAAAAAAATGAAAACAAAAAGTGTTTGTTAAATTAAATGAACTTTTAATTTCTTAAATGACAAGAGAGTGTAAGTTTATGTTTTTTTGTCCTTCATTAGAGTATGAGACTCTCTCAATAAGTACTTTTTCAAGAGTTTAAATTTTGATTATCTCCTTAAAAGAACAGCTCGCTCATTACTATTTGTAGAGTAAGTGTTTGCTTGATTTTTTATATACTTTTTCAAATATGTAAAGGCAAAAGCCCGTCTGAAAGATTCATGAATTAGTCGAAAAAAATATTTATTGGTCCTCACAGACTCTGATTACAGAAGCTTGCAGTATCTTTAATCAGGGTATTAGTATTTTGATACGTGGTTAAACATTTATTATTTGTTAGAATTTTGCAAAATATAATTAATAATCAATAAATAATTGATAACTAATGTAAAATATAAAATATTTAAAAAATGGATATCAAAATAATATTCTTCATTTATGCATCACTTTGCATCTTTTTTTTTATCTTTTCTTCTTATTTTTTTTCCTTTTGCTATTTTCTAAAAATGATGTTATTTATTTAAGGTTTACTATCACAATTATCTACAGATATATAGATAATTACATTTTGAGTTAAATAAGCTCACGAAAATATATTTTTAGAATTATATATAATTATCGATATAAAGTATTATACATGATAGTGTTACACTTATTTTACAAAGGAAAAACATTGTACGCACTTAGTTTTATTTTGAAAAATTATAAATCTTTTAAAAAATCAACTTAATATTTTTCTCAATTAACAACAAAGAAAATATATATTCTTTTTAAGTTTTAAGATAATATATTTTTATTAAGTATATTAAAAAAATTATTACGTTGATTATTTAAAAAAAATTATTTGTTATACAATAAAAATACCCTTAAGTCAAATATATGTGTACATGTATGTGAACTGCGTGACCATATAATGAGACTTATAAGCATTGAGATGCATATTTGTCACATGAAATTGTTATATATAGAGGAAGAAAAGGGAGAGAGAAGAGAAAACGAATCATGATATTAGTTAGACGTAAAAAATGTGAAAAAATGTGTATATATATACATATAAAGCATGCATGATAATTAAGAAAATATCTCATTTATCTCTAGATCTTTCCTTTCTTCTTTTCCTTTTAATTCTTTTTTATTATCACCTATCTTTCTTTTGTCCTTTTCTCTCACTTTTCTTTTGATATTTTCAAAATATTTGGGACAGTATTCTGAGAATAATTATCTTTTTAGCTTTTGTAATCCCAAATATGTACGTGTATATAGATAATTACATTATGAGTTATATATATAAGTTCATCAAACTTTATTTATACAGTTATATATATAATTATTATGAATACATAAATATTACACATCATAACATTGAATTTATTTTGATTTCTTTAGATTAATTTTTTTCAATTAAGGACATATCATTTTAAAACTTTTAATTAAATCTCTATTAAATTAAATTTTTTATTTGAGAACTTATTAGTTTCATTATTTTTCTGTTGTTGTCCTCTATTTAATAGTCACTTACACCATTAAAAGAGATGTTGGCTTGTTTCATATTGACCAATTGACGCGTTGACGTGTTTTGCTTTTTGCTAACATGAAAATAAAAAATTTTTAAAAAATAAAAAGTCTGAAACAAAATTTAAAAGAAAAAGTAGTATTTTTAATTTAAAAAATCATAATGTATATAAATCTATAAATATTTTTAAAAGTCTAAAAGCTTATGTTGTTCGGCCCTTTTGAAAATCATAATTATATGTCTTAAAATAAAGACAATATTATTTTGTTATTAAAAATATTCTTTTTTTAATTTTTATTTTTAATTTCCATTTAAATTTTTAAAACTTTTTTTTAATGACACATCATTTCTATATTGACAAAAAATAAACCACGTTAGTGCCACATTAAAAAAAAAAAACAAGAAGTTAGCATCTCTATTAACGTTATGTGTTTTTATTGGATGGGAGGACAACACTCAAAAAATTTTATATTAATAGATCTTCAATTGAAAAAATTAATCTAATGGAAATAAATTCAAAAACATATTTATATTGATTTGTTCTTAATTAAAAAAAAATTAATCTAATGGAGATCAAAATAAAAAAAAAAGTATCTATAGAGAATCAAAAATAGATGTTTACTTTATCGTTTTAATATTTTTCAGATTATATAATAAGGTTCTTTTTTTTGTTTTGACATTCTCAAAAGATTTTACTATTTATAAAATGATTGATTTTTGTTTTAAAATTATGATTATTATTATTTCTTTAAAAAATATATTTTATATATCCACGTTTTTAGTGGAAGAATGCTTTATATTTGCCTCATTGATTAGTCTACATTAAATACTGATTTGACTCTAAACAAATCTGACGGTGCTAAGTAACAAATTTTGTTTTTCCTATTAGCTATAAAAACTTGCATTTCCTATACTTCTAATTTACATAGGGCTTAATTTTAAGTGTATAAAATTTTATATTATCATCTAATTATATATTAATAAATTATTAAAAGAGTTTGACTAATATAATAATTATTTAAAAAATTAAATACTCTTAATAATATGGTAATATGGGATTGAATAATAATATAAAAAAAATTTACACTAATAATAAAATACGCATTATAAGTTTATAACAATGTCTTAACACAAGCTAACCCATTGAAATAATGACGGTCAAGTAAAATAATGTTCTTGATTTTATAGTTGTTTTCTTACGAGACATTTCTATATTTTTATTTGAGAATAATTCTTACTCAAAATATTGATTATTTTTTGTTATAAAATATTCTGAGGTACAGTTAAATCATTAATATTACAGATAAAACTCATCTATTAAAATTTTAACTTGGTTACCATTATATCTCACCACACCCTTCTAAATTAATAGAGATATATAGTTAAAAATAATAGATTTTAAAAAAAAGTTTTGCAACCCACTAATCAATTAAGTATGAAATTATTGTACCAGATTTGTTAAGCATGGTAGATGTTATTTATGTATTATTTCAACTATTTAAATCTTTGGAAGATGTTTTTTTTTTTTGGATTATTGGAAACTATGACAAGGGGGGGTATCTTCTTTAAATTTAACCCTCACTTGTAGAGTAGAGCTGTCAAGCATTAATAATGTGTCAAGATGTATTAATTTTTTATAGGTTTAGTTTATACAAATTTTATAGAGTCTTCCCAAAAATATTTCCTAAATTGTGGTTGTTAGTAATTAACAAATTTTTAAAAGACAAAATTACTTATCTATGCCTAATTTAAAAAGAACACAAAAAAACTTGGTGACAGCTTAAAGAAGTTCTGCCCATTAATATACACAGAATTTTATCTCTTTTATCTTTATCAAGGTACAAAGAATAAGAACAACATGCACCCTTCAGACACATATTAAGGAATAAAAATATTTTTTATTACTCTTCATTAAATTATTTGTATTACTTAAAGAATAAAGTATTAAATATATTTTAAATTTTCAAGACATTAAATATTTATACTTTTTATTTAATAATTTTTATTTTTAATTCTTTAACATATATCTTTAAGCACATGTTAATAAAACCCTTTAATTATTTGCTAAGCATTTAAAAGTTGTGGTGGAAAATATACTATTTACAATTTAATTATCTATTATAATATATAAAAGTTATCATCTCTCCAAAAAACAAATTTCACTCATAGAAACTTTTTTTTTCACTAAATAACTTTTCATGCAATCATCTTTTCTCCCAAAGATTTTCTAAAAGTATCTACTAGATTTTTATTAATTATGAATTTAATTTTATTTCAATTCAATGATTGCGTCTAGTAATTAGTTATCATATTTTTTTAAACGTCTTTTTATATTTTTTAAAATTTATATTTCATATTTAATTTTGTATTTAATAACTTCATCTTAAATTTTAAAATTTATATTTAATTATTTCACAAATAGCTTGATTGATGTAAAATAGAGAATATAGTTAGAGATTTTTTTTCAGTTTTTTTATTTATGATTTTTTCTCACTCAAATTAGGAATTTTTTTAAAAAATTTATGTAGCTTATTTTAAATATGTAAATTAGTTAAATTATTCAAAGTTAAAATTTATTAAAACAATAAGTATAAGAGGCATGTTGTAAAATTTCAAAATCAAATCTTAATCATAAATTGTGAACCTAAACTCGAATCTTAACAATAATAAATATTTTGTTTGAATCAAATTATAATCTCCTTTAATTATAAATTATCACTCTATGCTAAATTAGTTACTAATTATTTAATAGTTGTGGTGAGAAAAACACTCTTGACAATTTAATTTAATTTTTTTGACTAAAAATATTTTACTAATAATAATTTCATTATTGTTTGCTTTCTTATTTTTCCTTATAGTTCTTCATTCTGTTTTTTTTTTTTGGGTATTTGTTATAGATAGATGGCAGATAAATTAGAGAAGCTTGATGACATTCTCCTTTAAAATAATCTTAGAAGATTAAAGTCAGGATTGCTAGATTATAAACTAACGTGACTTTAACTTATCTAATGAAGTTAATTAATAGCACATAAATAGTGTTACAAGATTAACATGATGGTAAAATTCATGCAACTGTGAAAAAATTATTTGTTCAGAGGTTCATTTAGTTTTTGTAGGAATGGAAAGTCTATGAGATTATTCAATTTGTAATGGTTCAAAATAATAGATCTTATTACTAGGCATACTTTTAAAACTAGCTTCAGTAGTTGCCTTCTGTTGATTATAAAAGAATATCTAAACTTGATTTCACGTTTTCTAATTTTGATGAGATCATCTATTAATAGAGTTGCTAATAAAAAATTATTTAGTTGGTACAATATTTTATTTTATACATTATATTTAATTTAATTCTTTCTATACTATTTTGTATGAGATATGTGATATTTAAATTATTAATGTAAATCCCCATGGGGCTGGAAAATACTCTTCTTGTCCCTATAACAGGTACTCATTTATAATTTTCACTAAAAGGCGGGTATTTGTAAATATCCATGGATATTCAATAATATAAATAAAATTTAAAAATCACAAATTTAAAAATATAAATGAATAAAATTTAGCATCATATACCATAATTTTTTTTTAAACAATTTAAAATATTTATAAGATTAAAATAATATATCACAAATAACATATCAAGTTAAATAATATTTTGTAATAATCAATCCACATAAATATTTATTATTTAAATTATATAAATTCTTTTCAATAAGTTTAATCATAATTCAAACATAAGAAAAAATTTATTGTAAAATAATAGGAAACCACAAATTTCCATACCATCTCAAAGAAAAGGAAAAAATCATATTATATATAAAATATTTGAAGAAAACAAAATTGTAAGTACGCACAGTATGGATAGTAGATTATCACACTATCTCTGTTTATTAAACAGGTATTCATTCCTTGTTTCATTGTGGCTAATGCCCACAAATCCCAACAGGTATAAGGATTTTTACCATTCTTAATTTAAATTTCTATGTTGTCATAGAAGTTTTTGGAAAACTTGATAGTTATTATAAAATTTAATATTTTAATAAGGATAGACAGCCAAACAATAAGATTGTCATTTATTTTCAAGATCTACAGTATGATCATTCTATTTAGATTTATTCTACGTATTATATTTATTTTTTCATTTAAATTTAAAGATTTTCAAACATATTTCAGGAATAAAAAGTTAAGTTACACATTGTAAGGTGAGTATGTTGAAAAGGTTTCTTCCTACTTATTTCAGAAAAAAAATATTGTTGTATATATAATTCAATAGTGTAGACTTAAGAATTATTAAGATAGTAGTTTAACAGTTACAATGACTTAAGTATTTATTTTTCTTTTTGTTTGTTTTATCACTGATATGAATATTTTTCTTTCAATGATTTTTACTGGAAATACTAACCCCTGAAAGGCAATCAATTCTCTTTATACCAGCAAATATTCATTTCAATGACTCTGACTATTTTTTTTCAATGAATTTGATTAATCTATAATTATATAGTCATTAATTGTAATAACAGATGATATCTTTTTATGCAGGCTCTTTGATAGAAAAATATTGGTGTAAAGATAGATGTTGTAGATATTGGTTATTATTATTTTAAGTTATAATAACTATTAGTTTTGGTTAGTCATCTTGTTAAAATAAATCCATTTACTAACTCTTTTTTTCTTACCCTAACCAAGAAGTGTCAAAATGGGCTAAAGCCCATAGGTCAAGTGGGCTGGCCTTGCATTTGGAATGAGATTAGCCCACATAATTTTATTATGCGCATCATTCGGCCCTGATCCACAAAACCCACATATTATGTGGGCTAAAAGTGAGTTAGCCCACAAATCACTCATACCACAAATCTAATAATTTCCTTAAAGCTTATCTATATATTGTAAGAGACTAAATTTTATTTTTTTGAGAAAATTATCTTCTCTCTCTAAATATTACAAAGGACTAAATTTCATTTTCTTGAGAAAATTTTCTCTCTTTAAATACTGCAATAGATTAAATTTCATTTTCCTAAGAAAATTTCATTTTCTTGAGAAAATGTTATTTTCCTAGGAAAAATTTTCTTTCTCTAAATACTGCAAAAAACTAAATTTCATTTTCTTAAGAGAAAAATATCATTTTTTTGGAAAAAATTTTCTCTTTCTAAATATAGCAAGAGACTACATTTCATTTTCTTAAAACAATTTTATTTTTCTCAAGAAAATTTCATTTTCTTGAAAAATTTTCTCCCTCTAGATATTGAAAAAGACTAAATTTTCTTTTTCTGAAAAAATATCAGTTTCCTGAAAAGATTTTCTCTCTCCAAAAACTGTAAAAGACTAAATTTCATTTTTCTGAAAAATTTTCTTTTTTTAAATATTGCAAGAGACTAGATTTTATTTTCTTAGGAGAATTTTCTCTCTCTAAATATTGAAAGAGACTAAATTTTATTTTTCTGAAAAAAAATTATTTTCTTATGAGAATTTTCTCTCTCTAAATACTGCAAGAGATTAAATTTTATTTTCCTAAAAAAAATTTATTTTCTTGAAAAAATTTTCCCTCTATAGATACTGTAAGAGACTAAATTTTATTTTTATGAGAAAATTTCATTTTCTTGAAATAAAATTTTCTCTCTACATATTACAAGAGACTAAATTTTATTTTCTTGAGAAAATTTTCTCTCTACATATTGCAAGAGACTAAATTTCATTGAAAATTTTCTCTCTAAATACTGCAAAAGACTAAATTTTATTTTCTTGAGAACATTTCATTTTCTTGGTAAAAGTTTCTCTTTCTAAATATTATAAGTGAGTAAATTTCATTTTCTTAAAAAAAATTTCTCTCTAAATACTGCAAGAAACTAAATTTCATTTTTTTAGGAGAATTTCATTTTCTTAAGAAAAATTTTTCTCTTTAAATATTGTAAGAAACTAAATTTCATTTTTCTAAAAAAATTTTATTTTCTTAGGAAAATCTTCGCTCTCTAAATATTGCAAGAGACTATATTTCATTTTCCTAGAAAAATTTCAATTTCTTGGAAAACTTTTCTCTCTCCAAATATTGCGAGAGATTAAATTTTATTTTCCTAAAGAAATTTTATTTTCCTAGAATAATTTTCTCTCTCTAAATATTGTAATTTTAATTTTAATTATAAAATTTTTAAAAAATTTAATTATTAGTAGGCTGGCCCATGTGCTGACCTTGACCCATATGGGCTAGGCCTAATTTTAGCCCATTTAAAATGTGGCCTTTTTGGCCCTAGCCCACATGGGTCAGGGTTTTGTGGGCTAGTGCTAATATAGAGTGGGCTGACTCATATTGACAGCTAGCATGTAACTATAAATAAAATCATATATTTATGTTCAATCAACTAAGTGGTTTGGTAAATGAGTTTAAATTTGATTCATTGTCAGTGTAAAAAGTTTACACTATTATCAAATCATATGTTATCAAATTATTAAAAAATTTGACTATAACAACAACTACTTAGAAAGTAAAGCACTTTTAATTATGTGACAAATGTGATTGGATGATAGTATAAAAAAAATTTACACAAACAATGTGTGAAAATGAATTGTTAGTGAACTATGTATTTTATAATCTTTTTATTCAAATAAATATTATAGATTACTACTAATCAGTAATAATTTTATTTATTTCTTAAAATAAATTCACCATGCATTGCACGAGTACAAATTTAGTAATAACTAAAAGTAAAAGTCTCCTCCAAAATTTCTTTTCCCGCTCATGCAATTTATTTTTAAATTTAAGATTACAAATTAAAATTAATTAATCAAAATTAATCTATACAAATCTATTATAATAGCTAAGAGTAAGAGTATCTCTCAAAAGTTTGTTTCCGCTCATACATTTATTTCCTACAAATTTCATACAGACACAAATTGAAGAAAATTAAAATGACTTCAATTTTGATTCACTGTCAGTGTAAAATTTTTTTACAACATTATCCAATCTCATGTTACCTATTGTTTGACTTTTTAGGCAATTCTTAAATTATTCAAACCTTTTTAATGATTTGATAGCCCATGATTGGATCATTGTGTAAAAGTTTTTATACTGATAGTGGATCAAAATTAAATTCAATTAAAATTGGTAAATCAAAATTGATATATACAAATTACTTGCATAATTTAGTGGAATAATTTAGGAAATAAATCTATTTTCTATTATAATAATTAAAAGTAAGGGTCTTTTCCAAAATTTCTTTTCTCGCTCATGCATTTTATTTTTTTCACTCATGCATTTGTTTCCTACAAATTTCAAGTAGACACAAATAAAGAAAAATTACAATTGATCAAACAAAATTGATCTACACAAATCTATTATCTATTATAATAACTAAAAATAAAAGTCTTTCCCATTCCCTACTCATGCATTTGCTTTCTACAATTTACATGTTGACACAAATAAAAGAAAATTATAGTTGATCAATCAAAATTGATATGCACAAATTACTTACATAAATTAGTATAGTAATTTGAAGAAACAAATTTATTATAATAATTAAAAGTAAGAATCTCTCCCAGAATTATTTTTCCCACTCATGTAGTCTATTTTTACTATTCATGCATTTGTTTCTTACAATTTCAAAAAGACATAAATTAAGGAAAATTAAAGTTGATGAATCAAAATTGATTTACAGAAATTATGTATATAAATTAGTGTAATAATTTGAAAAATAAATCTATTATAATAATTGAAGGTAAAATTCTCTCTTAATAATTCTTTTTCCTACTCATGTATTTGTTTCTTACAAATTCCATCCAGACACAAATTTAGGAAAATTAAAATTGATTATTAATTTCAAATAATTTTATTCTCTTTCTTCATTTGGGTAATTTTTTACCATTAGATTAAAATAAAATTAAGTTTTAGATGTTAACTCTTATACAAATATAAATTGTCCACATATATATATATATATATATATGAGGAGGGAGCAATTAACATTCATTACTTGCACCTATATTTAATACCAATTAATAACTTTTATATTATGTAATTTTTATTAATCCAACCGTTGAATTAAACTTATATATCATATTGATCATTTTTATCTTACATTGGTGTAAATTGATCTCTCCCCGTATTGGGGAGAGATCAATTTACACTAATGTAAAAATAGAACTTTTACACCGATATTTAACTATTGATTTCAACTTCATCTTTAAAATCACTAAATTTAATGATGATGGAGAATAGTAAAAATTACCTTTAATAGTAAAATTCGTATTTAATGAAGAAAAATATTTTGATTCTGTTCATTAAATTAAAAAATAAATTAAATAATATATTTATTATTGAATGAATTTAAAAGCAATTTATTATAATTTTTTATAAACATCGATAAATGGCATAGAATACAAAAAACTTATTAGTTACTTAAAATAATATTTAAAAATATTAATAATACTTATACAAATATTTTAAGTAAATATCTTACGTAAATAATATTTTATTTAATTATAGAGTTTAAAATTTTTTATTATGAGTTACTATTAAATATTATCATTATAAAATTTAAATAATTAATTAATATTATTACTAATATAATATTAAATAACAATTTTTGTTATATAATTAATTAATATTATTAATAATATATGTAGTAGGCCAAACAACATACACCCAAAATCTAAAATGTAGTGAGCTAAACAACAGACATCCAAAATTTAAAATGCATTTGACCGAATAGTAGTCACCCCAAAATTTAAAATGTAGTTGGCCGAATAACATACACCCACAAATTTAAAATGACAATGGGCCTAACAATAGACACCAAAAATTTAAAATGTCATGGACCAAAAAACAGACACTTAAAGTTTAAAATGATAGTGGGTCGAACAATAAACATTTGAAATTTAAATAACAGTGAGACAAACAATAGATGCCCAAAATTTAAATTGATAGTGGGTCGAACAATAGACATTTGAAATTTAAAAGACCACTACTGAATAACAGATACCCAAAATTTAAAAAGACATTTATCCTAAAACATAAAGTAAGTCATTAGACTAAGGACTTGAAATTGAAAGTAAACGTATGGGCTTGGGACCCAAAAAATAATATGCATGCATCCAAGGGCTGTAAAATCATTAGGCTAGGGACCCTAAAACCAAAACGCCAATGTATTGGGACTAGGACCCTTCAGTTAAAATATAAATGCACTGGTTCAGGGACTCTAAAAGCAAAATGCATTGGACCAAGATCCCTTAAATGTAAATGTATTGGGCCATGAAACATGAAAGTAAAATGTACTAGACTAGAGACTCCAAAAAGAGTGAATGTAATGAAAAATGTTGAATCATAAGCCTTGAGTAAAAATAAAGTATTATTGAATTTATTTATTTATTACTATTTTTTCTCTCTTTCTCTTCTCTTTTGTTTAATAGAAGAAAAATCATCGTGAACCATGCACATTTCAAGAAGCTTTGGCTAATCAAACATTTCCTCGAACACAACTTTTGGAAAGATAATTTACCGGTTTCTCTTGAAAGTTAAAGAGACACTAGTTGTTAGGGCTGTTACTCATAATTATAGTTGCCTAGTCTTTGGGCTTAATACTTTGCTCCTTTTCCAATTTGATTAGTGGGCTTCTTTCGATTAGATTTCATTGCTGAAATTGCATTCAGGTAGTCAAATTGTACTATTGCATTTATGTTTACTTTTGTTGAAGCATAGTTTAATAAACAAACATAGATGTAAAATGAAGAATAGAAGAAACAATTTTCTTTATTGATATAGGAATCTAATTATAAGAGAGACTTTATTGGTAAAGTATGAGGGAAAACAAAATAGTCTAATTTGGAATTTGCCCTACTGTTAGCTTTAAAACAAAAGATGTAAGAAAGATTATAAGTAGAACATTCTATTGGTAAAGTCTGAAAAGAAAGAAAGCAAAAGGAATCTTACAGAAATTTGCCCCAGTATTGATTCTTGCAATCATCAATTGACTAATTGATAACGACAGATTGACGAGATCACCATTACCTCGAAGTAGTTGAGTATTCTAACTTGATTTTGGAGAAATATTTGCCCTAGTTTAAGTATTGAGTCATGACTTCATTTTGCCCTATCATTGCTCATTTCCAAACTGAAACTCTTGCCTTGCCCTAACTTTTGCTTAGCCGCTCTTTTAGGTTTTCCGTCTAATGGGCTCCTATTCCTTCTTTTGTTTTTTGTTTTCCTTCATTTTTACTTAAGCTACCCTTTTGAGTTTTCAACTTAACATGCTTCTTTTTTTTTAGGCAGAGAATTTGTTGACTGTGTCTACTTTGACTAGTGTTGGTAACATGCATCCACCCATGTCCGTTAAGATCAAGGCTACTTCGGTAAATGCTTGCTTCACAATATATAGCCCTTCATAATTTGGTGCTCATTTTTGTGGGCTTCATCTTGATTTGGTAGGATCTTTTTTCAAGACTAAGTCAGTAGCTTGAAATTCCTTGGGGTGTACTTTTTTGTTAAAGGCTTGTGCCATTCTCTTTTGATATAACTGCCCATGACAAATGCCTACTAATCTTTTCTCTTCAATCATATTTAATTGGTCATATTGAGTTTTCATTCATTCATCTTCTTCTAATTCAGCTTCCATCAAAACCTATAAGGATGAGATTTCAACTTTAATAGGGGACATTGTCTCCATTCCATATACTAAAGAATAAGGTGTTGCTCCAGTGCTAGATCAAATGTTCGTGCAATGCATGGAGAGCATACAGCAGCATTTCATGCCAATATTTGTAATGACCACCATTTTGGTAATAATTTTTTTTTTATATTCTTATTTGTTGACTCTATTGAACCATTCATTTAAGGTCTAAAAGGTGTAGAATTATGGTGCTGTAGTTTGAATTTCTCGCATAACTTTCTAACTTTAGTACTGTTGAGGTTAAGACCATTGTCTGTTATTATTTTCTCTGGTTGACCATATCGACAAATGATATTAGCCTTAAAGAACTAAAAAAATAGTTTTTAAGTGATACTAGCATGTGAATAAGCTTCTATCCATTTTGTAAAATAGTTGATTGCTACAAGAACGAACTAATGCCCATTAGAAGTTTTCAAACTTATTGGTCCAATGATATCTATTCCCCACATTGAGAATGGCCATGGTGCTACTAGATTATACAACTGAGAAGGAGGTGCATTGATTCAGTCCATATATATTTGACATTTTTGAACTTATTCTATTCTATTAGTCTTTATAGTGGATTAATAGTAGTCATACCTCACGATTTTCTTTGCCATCACATGTCCATTTTCATGTGTCTCACGGATGCCATTGTGGACTTCAGACATAATTGTTTGTGCTTCTTTGGCATCCCTACATTTGAGGAGGGAACCATCATGGTTCTTTTATAGATGATCTAACCACTTAAGAAGAATGTCATCGAAAGTTGATGGATGATCTTTTTGTTTGAATTAGTCACCCCTGTTGGGTACTCCTTGAACTTTAAATATTGCTTCATGTCATAGTACCATGGATTGCCATTTGACTAATCCTCTATATTAAACTAATGAGCAGGCTCTATTTGCACTTTTACCTTAATGGGTTGGATATTTAATTGAATGTCAAGCTTACTCATTGCAACCAATGTAGCGAGAGCATCAACAAATTGACTTTGATCTCGGGTCAAGCGAGAGAAAGTGATATTTTCAATTTTTTTCAATCAATTGGGCTAAGTGTTTTTGATACAGTACCAACTTAAGATCTTTTGTTTGTCAATCTCCATTAACCTGCTAAATGATGAGGGTTGCATCCTCGAATAATCTCAGTTGTTTTACCTTCAAATCAATTGTGACATGGAAGCCATTCACACATGCTTCATATTTAGCAATATTATTTCTGCATTCGAAATCCAATTTAATGGCAACTAGGCATTGTTTGCCTTCTTGGGAAATAACGATAGTCCCTATGCCATTGCCATTCACATTTACAACTCTATCAAAATACATTTTCCACACATCTTCCTCTTCCTCTATGTCTTCTATTGTCAATACTTCTTCATCTAGCAATTCGAGTGTAGTTTGCTACTCTCAAGTGCATTTTCCATAAAGTGATATGCAATAGCACTTCTTTTCATGAACTTACGAGTAACATACTTTATGTCGAATTCTAACGACACTATTTGCAATTTTGATACCCTTAAAGATACATGAGGGCTCTCAAATATATATTTCAAAGGATCCATTCTCGATATCAACAAAGTGGTATCGTATAGCATGTACTGCCTTAATCTTTTTGAGGTCCATGTGAGGGCACAACATGTCTTCTCAATTGCCATATAGCAAGCTTCACAATCATTAAACTTCTTACATAGATAAAAGATTGCTTGTTCTTTATTTCTTTATAGTTTCATCATCTTATCTTGTCGTAACATCCTGCCCATGAATTTGGCAACATCGTAAGATACAATATAAATGGGTGATTGGATGTTGGTGGAACTAGAACCAGAGGACTTAACAAATAAATTTTATCTTATCAAAGGCATTTTGACATTCTTCATCCCATTCGTTAGGGTGATGCTTTCTCAGTAGTTTGAAAATAGGTATGAACCTATGTTGGTGGAAATAGATATTAGTCAGATTTACTATGAACCTAGCTATGTAATTTAGTTTCCCAAGAAAGTTTCTAACTTTTGTTCTGTTTTGGGGCGTATACATGTCTTATATTGCCCTCACCTTGTCAAGGTCAACTTGGATTCCATCTCTACTTAGAATAAAGCCCAGTAGTTTTCCTGGTAATGCTCCAAAGATGCATTTGTTTGGGTTCAACCTCAGTTTATATTTTCTAAGCCTTTTGAATAGTTTTCTTAGTACTATTACATGGTTTTCTCCTTTCATTGATTTGGCGACCATACCATCCATATATAATTCTATTTCTTTATGCATCATATTGCGGAAGGGAGCCACCATGACATCCTGATAAGTTGTCCCAGCATTTTTTGAACCAAACAGCATGACCGCATAACAAAAAGTTCCCCAAGGGCAATAAAAGTCGTCTTTTCCTTGTTGTCTTGATCCATAGGGATTTGATTATACTTGAAGTATCCATCCATAAATGAGAATATATGGATTTTTGCTATGCTATCAATGAGGACATCAATATAACGAAGTAGGAATCATCTTTAGGGTTGGCTTTGTTAAAATCTCTATAATCTACACATATTTGTACCCTTCCATTTTTTTTTTTTGGAATTGGCATTATATTGGCTACCCACTCTAGGTGCTTGGACACTTCTATGAACCTTGCTCCCAACTGCTTAGTAACTTCTTTTATTTTCAAATGTTTTAGGGTGCATCCTTTTTAGGTTTTGCTTTTTGGGCCCCACATTTGGGTACTATAGGATCTTATAAGAGGCTATTTCTGGATCCAACCTGGCATATCTCGATATGATCATGTGAAGACATCTGGGTATTCTATAAACAGCGAGATCATGTCTTTTTTTTTCGGTTAACTATTACTTTCAATTCTTTCTTTTCTTCCTCAATCCCCATATTGATTATTTCCACCGACTCATTATTAAAATCAAACCTCCTTTCTGGCAAGTCTAACATCTTTGCAAATTTCTTAGTGACTTCTTCATCCTCTTCAGATTCGTGGTTGTCATCATCGGTTGTCGAATAAGATGAGCTTTTGTGGTGCCTTTCGTGAGGCAAACTGTCTATAAGGTTGAAATCCTTAGAAGAAAATTGGCCCAAAATCAAAAAATAGCAATAGGATGAATAGTGGATGTAGAGATAGAGAATGACCATGTTAATTTGTTAAAACACGCTTCAAACACAGGTTAAACATAAATTTAAAGTGGCCATAAGATATAGTCGAATACAACTAGTACAATAAAACATTTACTTTTTACACATAACATCAAAAAAATGCAAATGCAAGTTACTCAAAGTTTCCACATCATCAGTGGGCTGGATGGTGAGCTTCTGTGTCTAATCTTCTTCTAGCGTATTGATGGAAAGATGCTCCTGTGCAAATACAACTTCACTAGGCATCAGTATTTAAGCCAACATTTCATTTAGGTGAGGTATATGCTTCAATTTCTTCTTCTTTTTACCAATAGTCATACTTGTAACTTTGTCTCAATTGACCCTTTGTACCCCAGGCAATGTCTATTATGATTCTCTAGCAACACAATTGGAGCCTATCTTCCTTGTAAACATACACCCAAGCTTTTCCCTCTTTGGTACCTATTCTTGGTCATAATGCGAGCCACAATTTGATTTACATCCTTAGAGGCTGACTTTGGTTCTATTACCTCAAAATAGTGTGCAAGTTCCATTCTTCTTGTTTGGCATTCTCTAGTATACGACATTGTCGCTGATTTGGAGATTAGGCTTTCTTCCTTTCCCATGAATAATGATCACAGCCCCATTTTCTACACACATTACGTATAGGTGAAGAGTTGAGGGAACAAAGCCGGTGGCATGAATCCAAGGCCTAACCAAAAGCATAGTATAAGCTGGTTCAATCTCCATTACTTAGAATAACTCACTAAAGATGCTTTGGCCCAATATCGAAAGGCAAGATGACTTCCCCTAGTATTCCTCCTTTGATTCCATCAAAAGCTTGTACCACCGTCTCCCATGGTGTCAAATCATTAATTCTCATAGATAGTTAGTTGAAGTTCCATTTTCGTAGGATGTTTAGGTATGAACTCCCATCAATTAGCACTTTTCTTAATTGTTTCTTCCTAACATACTATTTGTTTCTTTGTGACATTTTTTAGGATTTAGAGATGTTTTGAGGTAATTGTTTTGAAGAAAGGATAGTTAGATGGCTTGGAGTCAAGTTTTGAATGTTTAATATCGTATAATTTGACATTTGTGAAGCAATTTGATGATATCTTGAGTTACAGTGATCTAAATCAAGTGATTTTAAAGCCTATAGTTAGATAAGACATAAGGCTACAACTTCTAAATCAAGTGATTTTAAAGCCTATAGTTAGATAAGACATAGGGCTACAACTTTTGTGTTTAAGTTGAAATCTAATTTAGCTTCCAAACAGCTACACAACCAAGAGGAAAATTATACAGCCTTTGTAATTAGTTAGAAAGAAATTTGAAATAGTTTTGAACACTAATTGGACTTGGGCTTTTAGAATTTTGATGCCTAAAGACACCTAATCCTAGTGGAACAGACTTGCTACAATAGAAAGATTTACTTTAAGAGAGACTGGAGAGACAATTGGGGGTCCAAGGAGAGAAGCTATCAAACATGCAAGCAAAAAGAAAGAAGCTTTCAAGCCTTCAAGATCTTAAAGACTACGAGTCGAAGATTGAAAATTTAGATTGCTTGCTTTCTTCTTTTTCTTCTTCGATTTTTCTCTTTGATTTATTATTGTCATGATGGTGGAACTCCTTGAATTATTGTTTTGGTTTTTATTTTTCATTATGAACAAAGCTTTTCAATTTAGGATTTCAAATGAAGTGTTGGGAAAAATTGTAATCCTAGGCTTAATTACATTAATCTCTTAGTTCTTATTTTGCTTTTGTTATTTTCTTGCATTTAGTTATCTTTTTATTTATTTAGCTATTCAATTTGTTTGGATAAGATTAAGTTAACATAATTTTAGTACTTAGCATTAATAGGTACAATTCTCTGTGGGAATGATGTCTATTTATTACTAGACTATTTATTGCAATACGTGCACTTGCATGGTTAAATCTGACAACAGTAATATGTAAAGCCCATGAGCTCTTCCCAAATTCTAAGGTTACTCCCATGTCAGGAAATATGATCTTGTTAATCTGTATAACTAGGTCTACCATGTTTACTATCCCTTTAGGAATGACATCAGGTTTGACATAAGCTACATCTGGCACCTTTTGGATTGGTCTCTGATACGGTTCAAATCTCAAAATCAAAGGCAACAAAGATATTTTGGTATGCATTTTCTTAAGCTGTTCAATCACCTCGTACTCGCTTTACTTCATTATTTTCAAGAATTCATCTTTTTCCTTAACCTGTTGATCAATAGCTTCTTTATTGTATTCTCATTTATTCTTTTCCTCAGTGTCATCTTTTTTCTACCTATAATACCTTCCATTTTTAGTGATTCCTCCTACATCCGCAAGATTAGATACGTCTTCAATTTCACCCTCTAGATTAGTGGTTTGCGTCTAACAAAATTGATTGGAGGTTCTTTCTACTTTTACCTTTGTACCAAAGTTCCATGGAATAGCATGCATGTTCGTGTAGGTGAAAGGTGTTGGTCTCTTCACTATTAATACTATGCTGCCTTGGGGTATTTCAGCTAGTGGCAACCGTAGGAGAAAGGCCCTATGACATTGTCCTCTTCAAGAAAATTTAACTTTCTTCTGACATTCATTATTCCCATGGTGATAAACCCCTAAACTCTTGCCTTGAAATCCCAGCAATTTTCAATGTTGTGGACAATGCCTGTAGAATGATATGCACATCTAGCCTTTCCCTCATATCAATCTCGTTTATCTATTATTATGGCTAGAGCTCTAACATCATACCTTACTCTCACCAACCCTTCGAACATTTAAATCATTGCTGTCTTAAGGTTGAGAACCTTCTTAATTTGGATTTCTCCTAACTCCAATGCATTCACTCGTTCTCCATTCCATTGTGTGGGAGTAGATTATTGACAATACTTAGTCTAGACTTTTCTTGGATATCCAATTGGCAGCATCCAATGAATCTTCTTACTATCATCTTGAATTCATCACAATTTCTGATAGAGTGCCCAACTACGCCCATGTGATATTTACATGTCAAATTGGGGTTGTACCATACTAGGTATAGGGCTTCCATTGGATAAGCATATACTTCAGATATTATTTGAGCCTTGAATAATCACTGGAAAAGTTCATCATTGGAGATGGATAGCTTTGGGAAGGGTGGTAAGTTATTTTGTTGATGATTTTAGGGATTTTGGTTTTGTAGACCTTGAAAATAACTTTGTGGATGGGTGTAACATTGAGTAGGTGTATAAGGCCTTGATGCTAGTACATTGTTTACTTTGTGCTATGGGACTTGTTGCAGGGGATAGAAAGGGAATTATGGTTGATATGAAGCTAGAGTTTGATAAGGCGATTGTGCTCTTGGCTAAGGAGACTGAGCTAATGAAAAACAAACTTGGTTGACTTCATTTTTCTTTTTCTTTGTAGGAAACACCTTTTTGGCTTATCCTTCCACATTGTGGGATGCCAATTTTCTGCCTTTAGCTAGAACCTCAATCTTTTCTCCAACAACAATCACATTTATAAAATCTCTATGTGTGGCACCTGGCATTGTCCTTATGTACGAAGTCTCAAGAGTTCCTAAGAGGTAGGAGCACATTTCTGCCAAGGTTAAAGGTGGCTGCACTTGGGTTGCTCTATCTTTGGATGAACTGTTTGAATGTGTCTTTAGTTCTATTTTGTAATGCTGTCAATTGTTCTATAGTTAGTGCAGCATCCATATTAAATCGGTATTGGGCCATGAACAAGTCATTCAAGTTTCTCTAGCAAGAGATGTTAGAGTGATCTAGCTCAAATACCACTTTAAAGCAGGTCCTGCCAAGCACTCATGAAAGAAGCTAATAAGAAATTTCTCATCTTTGGACCAAACAACCATGTTAGTGAAATAAGTTTTCAAGTGGAGTAAAGGGTTGGTACTTCCCTCATACTTAGGGAAGTTAGGGATCTTGAAGTCTTTTGGGATAACTACCCCACTTGATGGGCATAACTTAAGTAATTCCACTAGGCCATATATATTGGGGGTTTAGATTACCCACATTTGTACTTGTAGGTTTTCAAGTAATTCATCCTTCAACTTTTCTTTCTCATTAGGTGCTAGATCGTGGGAAGTTGAGCTCCAGTTACCTGTTCTCAGGAAACTGCAGTTGTACGTTCCCAAGCAATGTTATTAGAAGGGTAGGTCTTAACCTAACCGTTTTCAATTGCTTGATGCCTTTCACCAATATGAAGAGCAGTGTACTATCTTTTTGTTTGAGGCTATTGTCCTTGGGTGTCATTAGTTGTCCCTTCAAAATTTATAGTTATTGCTTATTGACCGATCAACCCTACATTGAGAACGAATAGGAGAGCTATAGTCTGGGCATTTGTCCCTACTCCACTTAGGCCTAATACCCCTTTTAAAGTTTTTGTCTCTTTGTCTCTTTTTTCCCATTACTGCCTCACATTACGGACACGTGTTGTGCTTGCAATTTTAAAGTGAGAAGACCACATATCCATACTTCAGGAAATAGGAGTGGCAGAAAATGTCATTTATTATATTTTTGATATCACGATTAGATAGATAAGGGTTTTGTTACAGTAAAGGTTAGAAAAATAGTCTTTTAAAGCTTTGTCTTTCAGAAAATGTACTAAATTTATATTTCGTAAAGGACAAAGCATTAAAAAGTATATAAAAATAATATTTCATAAAAGATAAAGTGTTAATGAGTCCCATTACTAACTTTTTTAATTTTAACCTGATTAGAATCCTCTTCTATTATTTCACTAATAGAAGAGTATTCTATTAGAAAAAAAAATATTCAAAAGCATAAAATATAAAAAGTGAATTTTATAACCTATTATAATAGGTCTTAACTTAATATAGTATGTGCTTATCTCTCTAACAAGATGGTCCTATTATAGAAAAAGATCCAAATCCTTTACCAGTATCCTTAGAATATACGCTAACAAAATTCTATAAATAATTGCATTTTAAGTTAAATAAGTTCTTATATAACAAAGAGTTTAAATTTGATTTATTGTTAACATAAAAAATTTTACACTATCATTCAATCATGTGCTATCAATAGTTGACTTTCTAGATAATTATTATAATACTCAATATCTTTTAATGATATGTCATCACATAATTAGATGACAATGTGAATAATTTTACACTGATAGTAGATTAAAGTTAAATCTTATAATAAAACGGATGAAAAATCTAAGTACAATAATAAAGTATATCAAACTAAATCTTTAGAGATAAAATTTTGAAAAAACCTTGATCAGGGAATGTTTCATCATTGAATATATTTTATCATTTTATATAATGTTCTCTTATTGTTACAAAAAATGATAAAAAGGTTAAATTATTCTAAAACTATCAATTATGAGGACGGCAGTGACATGTTTAAGATCTTAGAGGGACAAAAAAAGATCTACCTAGATGATTATCTCTAAGAATTTTATTTTATTTTTTTATGTGTAAAAGAGAATGACTCAACTAGGTGTTAGGGGATCTTCATTAGATTTTTGATATATTTCTTCTTTTAGTAGTTGATTTTTCTATAAAAAAAGAAAAAATATTTTATTTTGTCACACCACAGTGCTTAAATGAGTTACACTAACTATATCCAACATGATATGTGTTCATTGTGTGAGAGTCCTATGCATGTTTCTTATATGTGTGCATTGAACAATTTTGGAGGCCTTTTGCTAATCCATATTTTGAGCCATATTATCCTAATTGCAAAACCATTCTAATTTTTCATGGCAACAAAATCATTATCACTATAACTTAGGTAGTCAATATTTAGAAAATCAAAATCAATATTACGCACCTATCCAAGGCTATAATCAGCATCCTTATGTCCTCATTGAGGTTGTAGATCAATCTAGGCAACAATCGTCATTAAATAACACCTTAAAAGCATTTATACAAGAGGTCAAAAGTGCCAATCAGACATTGATGGAAGAGGTTTGAAATTTCAACCAGCAGATTAAATATGTTATCCAAGAACAAGCTAATGCTATAACAAGGTTACATGTTCAAGCAGATCAATTAGCAACTTTGATGGCAAAAGAAGAGAAGGAAGGGTTTTCTAACCAATTTATGCCTTATCTTGAAGAAAATTATGCATTCAATGAAACATTTGGAGAATAGGAGATAACATCTGCATCTGGTAATCATGTCAATGATAATGATGTAATGCTAGTGGAAAATAATGAGAAGTTAGAAGATGTTAAAAATTTTAAGGATAAGCAAATTTTAGATGAAGATCACTTCTTTCTAGAGCTTAATGTATCTATCCCTGAAATTGTAGAGATTGAGATCATATGGAGTTTGTGCTTGTGACCCCACTAATAATTCATATTTTAGTCAAACCTAAAAACTTTGCATAGTTTGGTGACATTTTAGAAGTGGTCAAATAAATACAAATTTATTTACTTTTTCTATATGTTATTAAATTCTTGTCTGCTTACGCTGAAATTTTAGATACTCTTGTCAATGTAAAATTAAGATTAATTCACGATACATGTGATTGAGGTGTGATAATGTTTGGTAGTAATTAATATTCTTGAGTCGGCTTTAGTGCCTCTCATATTTTGGAGTTTTTGTATGAGGATATAAAGAGTGTCAACTAACAAAAAAAAATTTTGAAATTGAAAATAAATAAAAAAATTTGTTTCTTAATTTACTTGTTCAGTATAGTTTAATTTAGTTTTCTTATATTTTTTTACTAATAATTTTTTAGGATTAAATTTTTCCTTCAGATTATCAAAACAGTTAAAAGATGAAGGTCATATACAAATAAGGTCATTTACAATGGATGCTTCCTCTAAATTTCATCCTAGATTTATTTTTTCACCAAATTAAAATACACTCTGAGCAGATCAACTTTCATGTTAAATTCTGTTTCTAAGTTTGAAAGAAATACTTTCCATTAAACTACCAACCAGAAAAAGAAAGAAGCATAGCATCATTTATATTAACCAGAAAGTGATTATTTTGAAATTTAATTATATAAAATATTAATTTAGCTTATTACTATTTTCATATTTGATAAAGTTTAATTTTTAAGAACAAAATTATTTTTTTAATTCACTTAATAATATTTAATTATAAATTTAAAATAAAAAATAAATTAATTCAAATATACACCTAATTTATCCTAATAAACATACAAAACAACAGAAAAACAACTTAGGAGAGAGTAATTAAAAATTATTTTCAAGTATTAACATGTTATTTTAATGTTTTATTTTCAAGTTAAAAAAGCAATATGAAATATACAAAATTATGAAGGTACCGTATAACCGTTGAAGGAAACAATCATCGGAGGGTGATTATTAATGGGCACGCTGTCCAAAAGTAAGCAACGATGTCCAAGCACATTAATTTTGTTTGTTGACTTTCCTTGTCGTCTTTCCGTTTCAAAATGTGAAAATAAAAAAAAATTCTTAGTGTGTCGCTGTTCGAAGAAAAAGAAAGAATAAATTAAAAGAATTATAAATATAAAAATTATATAACAAAAATTAAATCAAATTTCATCAGTTAAGTGTAATATTTTAGTATTATTTAAGAATTTTTCGAAAAATCGGGTTATTACCATTTTTTTAATAAATTTCATTCCTTTAAAGTAAAGATTATATTTATTAACATATGTTGGTTAAGTAAAAGTGACTTGTATCTCTTAAGTATTATGTTTAAAATTCAATGCTTAATAGATGTGAATGGAGCATGTACGGTTGGCAAGACTTTTTCGCAAGGGACTCGACTAAAGGTTGAAAGATTAATCTTTTACCTTCTGGATAGTGGACATTCTGAGTGCACGTAAAAAAATAAAAAGTATATTTTAGAAGTAATAGAGTGCAGTGTTTATATTTATTAATTAAAAAATAATTAATTTAAATTTGATAAAATATAAGTATATGGTAAACAAATTATAAATTTATAAAATTTCTCTCTATTAATTTTCTCATTAATAGCTATCTACTTGTACTTCACTTTCTCTTTTTTAAGTGTGAACTAAGAGTGTTTTCACATAATTTTGTTCATTTGAACAATTTCATAGTTTTAATTTTCCTATACCAGGAATGATAATTGTATATCCATCTCCTTAAAATACAATTCTTAAAAAACGAACTGTAATTCTCATGTCTGAAGACGTAACTCATTTTTATTATTTTAAAGTATACTCTTTACTTTAAAAAATCTAAATCATTTATTTAAAAGTGCCTCTATATCTTTCCTTTCTCCTTTTCTCTTATACCCTTTTGCTATTTTTTTTAAAATAATCAATGTTTCTAAAAACTCATTTGATCGAATCCAATCGATTGAACCATCGACCGGATATGACACCAATCATGGTTTGACCATAAAACCACTTGAGTGGTTGAACCAAGAAGAATCAAGTAAAATTGATAAAACTGATAGAGCTGATAGGTTTCATGAAACTGGCCGATTCTCTAAAATGGATTTAAATTTATAAAAAAAAAAAAAAAAACTTCTTATTTTTGTTTTACTCACCTCAAAAGTTACTGATCCATATTCATTTGTCCCATTTCATCACCTCCAACACGCTGGAAAATTAGGTACATGAGTAAACATATAAGAAAATGAGTTTTAAGAATGAGTATATTCAAGAGAAAATTTTAATAGTACTTAATGAGGAGAAGATAATAAAAATTTATCTAAGGTTGTTTGGTCATATAAAAAAAATTAAAAGCATGTATTTTTTTTTTATGTCTATGAACGTGTAGTTTGAAACAAACAAAAAAAAAACATTTTATTTATTTTTTCTAGTCTATTGCCAGGAGTCTATTGCCAGATGACTTAAGTTGTGGTACATAACCAATTGTTATGACCTATGTTCATCGGAAAAGTCCATATCAAAATACTGACCTATTGAATAAAAATATCTTATAATTTAATTATCATATTGAGTTTTTTATATTATTTAATGTGGAACATAACAATAACCATATCAAATTATAATTCTTTTAGTTTTCTTTAATTATAGTTATTATTTAAACTATTATAATAATTTTTTTATTTTGAATTTTCATTCTACACTTTTCCTTTTAACTATATATACATTAGGGAATAGGCTCAGAGATTACGTCACAATGGTGAGCCGGAGCTTTTAGTTTTTTACATTCTCATCAAATCACGACAATATTACACAAGTTTCACGTTGTCGCTAAGTATTAGACAAAAATGTGCAGCTACGTAAAATAAATACTACAATAAATTTATTATGGTCAATTTAAAAGGAAATGGTAGAACAACAAATAAAAACATCAATATTGTAATAAGAAAGCTGTGAGGACTACCCTTCCTATTCAAGAAAGTAAAATATAAAAAGAAAACTTTAAATGCTATAAGACTGTGAAAAAGTGTTGTATGAATAAGATGAAATTAAATGGTCGACTAATTAGATAGTGGAATAGTGGAATGACTATCAAACTAGTTATGGTTCAATCCCATAAACTAGATTTATGGTCAAACAGATTTGAATCAGTCAAAATTAAATAAAATCAGTTGAAATGGATAAAATAGTTGATTTCAACTAATTGGATAGACTATTTTTTTTGTTTTTGTTTTTGGTAATAATTCAATATTTATCACATTTTACAAATGCTTTAATAGATTTTACGTAATTGTGTGTAAATTATGTTTACGACATTATTAGATTCAAGTTATCTATTCATGATCAAAATATTTTTATAATATGCTATATATAGCATGCTCTAAAATGGACTCAGCTACTCGTCAAGTCAATCTTAAGATTACCAAGAACGTCAAAAAGGGGAAGCTCATATACAAATAAGGTTGTTTACCAGATGCATGCTCTAAATTTCATGCAAGATTTATTTTCTCACCAAATTAAATTACACTGTGAGCAGATCAATTTTCATGTTAAACTTTGTTGCTAAGTTTGAAATGAAAAGGTACTTTCCATCATACTATCAACCAGAAAAAAAAAAAAGAGCATAGCATCATTTATTATGAAACTGTAAAACGAAAATTCTGTCTCAAAGCACAAATATTCAAGTTTTGGTTGAGACAAAAGAAAATTTTGGTTTTCAAATTTTATAATTTTTTTTCTTAGTGATGGGTTTTAGGAATCAATTTGTATATTAGAAAGTGTAAAAACATAATATCATTGCATTCTTGATATATTAACCATAAAGTGATTATTTTAAAATTAATTATATAAAATATTAATTTAGCTTATTACTATTTTCATATTTGATAAAGAAATTTTTAAAATTTTTTTTTTAAAATTCTCTTAATAATATATTTTAATTATAAAATATTTTAAATAAAATATATTAATTCAAACATACATTGAATTTATCATAGTAAAGATACAAAACAACAGAAAAACAACTTAGGTGAGAGTAATTAAAAAATTATTTCTTAAAAAAGTAATATGAAATATACGAAATTACAAGGGTAACATATTAGTGTTGAAGGGAACAATCATGGTGGGTGATTATTAATGGGCACGCTGTCCAAGCACATTAATTTTGTTGGCTAATTTTCTCTGTCTTCTTTCCCTTTCAAAGTGTGAAAATCAGAAGAAATTATTATAGTGTGTCCGAGTTTGCAGAAAAAGAAAGAAGAGAGTTGCTTTTTAATTTTAAATTAAAAGACTTATACAATATTTATAAAAATAAATAAAAAATATGAAGATTATGTGATAATTTTTTATTTTATTATTTTTTAAAAAATTATTTTTAAATAAAATTTTTTTTAATTAAAATAAAAAATTTATTCTCTATTCTATTTTTATTCAAATTTTTTCATTCAAACATATTTCTATAATATTACATTCAGTTTACAAAAATTATAATACATGAATAACTTAATTATATATACCATTGGATTAAATATCAAATTTATATAATAAAATTTAAATTAAATCTTAACAGTTAATTGTATGCTCTGACATTACTTAAAATTTTTTTAAAAATCAAACACATATTTATTATTTTTTAATAAATTTGATTCTTTTAAAATAAAAATATATTTTAAAAAATAGTAAAGTACAGTATTTATAGTTATTAATTAAAAAATTAATTAATTTAAATTTAATAAAATATAAATACATAAATAATAAATTATAAATTTATTAATTTTTTTATTAATGGCTATCTACTTGTACTTCACTATTTTTTTATGTAAATCATAAGTAATTCTACAAGATTCAATTCATTTGAACCATACCTTAGGCCTAATTTTTATGGTTGATAATGGTATGATCTTTCTTCTATGATAAAACTTTTAAGAATTAAATTATAATTTTTATATTTAGAGATATAATTTACTTTTATAATTTTAAAATATATTCCCTACGTTAGAAAATCTAAATCATTTATTTAAAAGTGTCTCTACACCTTTATGATAAATGGTGATCTGGAGTTTGAGTTCGTCACATTCTGATAAAATCAAACACGACAAGATGACACGAGTTTCCCGTTGTTAACATCTCTGGCCGTCGCAGTATCTTTTCATTTTGGTTTTTAAGTTTTAACCCATCAATTTATTATTTATTATTTTTTTATAAATTAAGAATATTTTTATAAAATTTAATTTATTTAAATTGTTATATAAATTTATTCTACTTGAGTCAGAAGTAATATTATTAAAAAAAATTTATAAAATATAATTTTTAAAAGTTAAACTACAGTTATCAGTACTTATTAAAAAAATTATTATTCGTTATCGTAAAGGTGTATGTGTGAACTGTGTGGCCACTGTCCAATTATTATTCATTGTTGTACGTCGGTTGATGATATCTCCGAGTATCATATTTTCATGATGGGTTTTAATCCATCAAATTATTAAAAAATGTTTGTAACTTATTAAAAGTCATTGTAACGATGCATGATATGCATTTTTTATCTTTTAACCATTCAAATGCTTTATTAAAAAATTATATATTATATGAGGTTATTTTAATATAAATTTTTTTAATATTTTAAAAAAATTGCAACATTTTAAGTTAAAATTATTTAAAAAGTTTAAAATTTTTAAAACTCTTCATGTTGTGATTTTATTTAAAATTATTGTAATTTTATTAAAAATCAATGTAATGATATATAATACGTTTTTTTTTTGTGACGCATCTTAATGTACTTCTTATTGTGTTTTTTTTTTATCAACAATATATTTCTTATTGTAGAAAAAAATTCTTTAAGTATTTAAAAAAAAAGATATTTATTTTATTTTATATTATTTAATAACAATTATATTAATTTTATGAATTATTGTTATTTTTAAAAAAATTTAATTTAAATAAATAATAATGATACATAAAATTAATATAATTACTATTAAATAATGTAAAATAAAAAATATTTTACTCTTTAAAACGTAAGAATCTATGGTCATTGTAAAGGACTATGTGTGAACCGTGTGACCATATCAGTGGTCCGCACCACATGCAACCTTTAAAGTTTTTGTCTCTTTGTCTCTTTGTCTCTTTTTTCCCATTACTGCCTCACATTACGGACGCGTGTTGTGCTTGCAGTTTTAAAGTGAGAAAACCACATATCCATACTTCAGGAAATAGGAGTAGCAGAAAATGTCATTTATTATATTTTTGATATCACGATTAGATAGATAAGGGTTTTGTTACGGTAAAGGTTAGAAAAATAGTCTTTTAAAGCTTTGTCTTTCAGCAAATGTACTAAATTTATATTTCATAAAAGACAAATAATTAAAAAGTATATAAAAAATGATATTTCGTAAAAGATAAAGTGTTAATGACTCCCATTACTAACTTTTTTAATTTTAACCTGATTAAAAATTCTCTTCTATTATTTTACTAATAGAAGAGTATTCTGTTAGAAAGAAAAAAAATATACAAAAGCACAAAATATAAAAAGTAAATTTTATAACCTATTATAATGGGTCTTAACTTAATATAGTATGTGCTTATCTCTCTAACAAGATGATCCTGTTATAGAAAAAGATCTAAATCCTTTACCAGTATCCTTAGAATATACGTTAACAAAAATCTATAAATAATTACATTTTAAGTTAAATAAGTTCTTATAACAAAGAGTTTAAATTTAATTTATTGTTAACATAAAAAAATTTTCACAATCATTCAATCATGTGCTATCAATAGTTGACTTTTTAAATAATTATTATAATAATCAATATCTTTTAATGACATGTCATCACATAATTAAATGACAGTGTGAATGATTTTACACTAATAGTAGATTAAAGTTAAATCTTATAATAAAACGGATGAGAAATCTAAGTACAATTATAAAGTATATCAAACTGAATCTTTAGAGATAAAATTTTTTAAAAAACCTTGATCAGGTAATGTTTCATCATTAAATATATTTTATCATTTTATATAATGCTCTCTTATTGTTACAAAAAATGATAAAAAGGTTAAATTATTCTAAAACTATCAATTATGAGGACGGCAGTGACATGTTTAAGATCTTGGAGGGACAAGAAAAGATCTACCTAGATGATTATCTCTAAGAATTTTATTTTATTTTTTTATGTGTAAAAGAGAATTACTCAACTAGGTGTTAGTGGATCTTCATTAGAAGGAATGACTATCAAGCAGGACTACTAGTCAAATGAATGATTTGAATCCTTAAACATAGAGAATTCCAAAACATTTAAAAAGAATTTACTATTTATAATTAACAAGGTTAATTGTAATTTGAAATTATGATCATTATTATATAATTAGTAATGTTTTCATATAATTTTTTTTCAAAATTATTAACAAAATTTGGGGAAAAATTGTTTGTCTCTATCATTGGTTGTTGTACATTAAATATCAATTTGACTATACACAACAATGACGGTGCTAATTAGTGATTTTTTTGTAATATTTATGAAACTAGCATTTTCCGTATTGCTAAAATACATAATTTTCATAAGAGCAATGTTGTGACGCATAGGCTTCGCAATACTTTCTCCGTGGGTGCGTGACGACGAGTTTTCTACTGCACCCCTCCGGGCTTGAAGAGGGTTAGGGTTGGTTATTCTTGTGGGGCAGGTTGAATGTAGATTTGGGGTCAACCCCTTATCTCTCCCCGACCTACATTTCTTATCTATATTAAATTTATATTTAAAATATATTTAATTTAGATATTATTGTATTAATTTATTTATTTAAATTTTGAATAGAAGTAATAAAAGTATGTTTATTTAGACATTTCTTTTAATTTATATGAGATTATGATTGTTTTTTTAACATTATGCTTGATTACAATATAAATTTTTTAAAAGATTCATGAGTATGGAGTTGAGTAAATAGGATACGAGTTTTTAATAATTTTATAAGAGTGGATTCGGAGTTTGATCCTCAAGACCTATGGGACAGGTAGTGATGGGTTATGTGTTATTTTGAGAAGTATGAGATGGATTAGGTTGGACAAAAACCCGCTCTTACTCACCCTATTGCCATGCCTAGTAACACAAAAGCAAACTCATTAAAAAGCACAATTATTCCACAATCATTCATATGCTTGATATACTTTTGAAGGGTAAACTTCTTTTTTTTTTCCAAAAGATATAAGTGTTTTTACTAATTTATTTTAATCTTTTAAAAAATTTTGCATCAATTTAGTCCATAAAGTTAAAAAGTGATATCAAAATCGTTCTTCTGTGTATGGACTGGGACTACATTGACAAAATTTTAATGATTAAGAAACTAAATTGATGATAATTTTGTATAATTAAGAGACTGAATTAATAATATTTTTTTATCATTAAGGGACTAAATTAGAATTAATTTCTTTGAATGACCAAAATGATGTCACTTTCTAGATTTATGAATTAAATTAATGATAAAATTCTTTAAAGGATTAAAGTGATGACATTTATATATTTAGAAAAAAAAAGGATTTAATCTATTTTCAAATTAATGACTAGAATATATTTTTGTGTAAAATATATCAGATTTAAAATCTTTTATAACCGTGGTTGACTAACCAATATAAAATTATTATACTCGATTGGTTAAGCACGGTTATTGTATTAAAAGTTGGGAAGAATACAATTTGGGTACTGGGAATTAAAATCTATATTGTTCAAAGACCAATTCAAAACTGGCAGTGCTTATTTATCATGATTTGTATTGTCTAAATTGTCATGGCAGTAGTCTAAATTTTATGTAGAGATATCACTGTAAGCTTCAGTTAAAATTAATGATGTGTTTTGACTTTAAAATGTGATAACTTCTTTCCTTAAACTCTTTTTCTTTTAAAAAAAAATTGTGTGTTACAAATATTCTCTCCAAGGTTTTAAATTACAGTTATGATTATATTGTGGTTAAAGTCGCATTGCGATTGTCGCAGGCTGATACAGACTTATGCATGTCGATATAGAATATAATCACGGTTTGTCACAATCGCAGCGGTTTGCATTACATGATGCAATCCATAATTTAAATCCTTGACTCTACTAGTTTTTTTTTTTTGACGTGGCTTGACTCTATCTTCTAATATGATATAGCAAGAACATGCAGACCAATGTAAACAAAACTTTATTTCTATCATGGTACAAACAATAAAGAACCTTTTAATTTAAAGCGTATGAAGAAATTGGTGGTCATAACACACGAGAATCTACCAGCTCTAAAGGCTATAAATAGGGCACTAACGCTACCACATGCACGATCCAACAACAATCTTCTGTATCATCGAAACCATATCCCAAAAGAGTTCAAAGCCATTTGTTCCCAACACAATTCATGGCCAGCCTAGTAAAATCTACTCTTCATGTTGGTGACAATGACCATAACCCATTAACCATGTCTGATGACCAGATCTTGGAGCAAATCTATTCAAACAATGTCCACAGTGACACTAGGTTTGATGTGGACTCTCTTTTCACCCTTGTTGAAAACATTCTTAAGCGTTCAACCCAGATTGTTGACAATGTTGTGCAGGTATATGCACCTCCACACTTAATCCTTTTTATCGTCAATTTTCTAAATTTGTTTTCCGGCATTTTACCAATTTAATTTTCATCTTCTTGTTCTTCTTTGCGTGTCTAAATACTTGTGGATTGTTATAGGGAACCCATGGAAGCCCGGAGATAGATGACAAGATTCTCCAAGCTAGCTTCTCCTTTCCATTGTGTACTTTGAAGCAAATTTCTTCGGAGGTCATTAATTAACCTTTGATATCTACAAGCTAAACTAACTAAACTTATAGAAGTAATCAATAGATACAACAATGTCTCTACAATATTTTTGTGATATCCCATATCTTATGCACCTTTTTTGTTTTGGATAAATTTAATTTGCCCGCTGTGATTTAGGGTGAAATCACTTTGCCACCATATGATTTTGACTTTGTCACTTTTATCTCCTGTGATTAATTCCTTTAACACTTTGCACTTTTGTGGTTTCATTCCATTTTATAATCCTTTAACTTTATAGAAACTTATATAGACTTAACTACATATTGTCTAAGTCAAGTAGAAAGATGAATAAATGTTTGGAAATTTTGATACTATGGTAAAAATAAACTTTGTCGAGCAAAAATGAAATATTAGCTATGAAAATTAGGCATGTTTTTATGTGTAAGTTTACTGGTTTACCATATTATAACATAAACAAGCACTTTTTTATTTTGTATTATAAAAAAGATACAAAAAGCGTTCAAATATGTTGTGTAATGAACTCATAGGGGCAAAATGCTAACAGAACTAACTACAAGAGGATAAATTGATAAAGTTAAAACCACATAGTGACAAAATGATATTACTCCAAACTAGAGGGGCAAACTAAATTTAACCTTTTTTTTTAAGGAGCTAGCATTTGCTAGCTAGGGACCTGAACACAGCAAAATTTTTTATTATATTATCGTCATCATATATCACAATTACAATGAAATTAATTGCATGATTATTGTAGATGTCCTGTAAGCTTCCAGGTGAGGAAATTGCTCACAAGACCACATTGGCAATACTCAACAAGTTGTCAAGCTACCCCTGGGATGCAAAGGCAGCACCTACTCTTGCGGCTTTTGCTCTAGAATACGAGGAGTTTTGGTTGCTTTCTCGGTTTCCGCCAACAGACTCACTCGCCAAATCTGTAGCCATACTGAAGCGAGTGCCTGTTCTCACCAAGCCTTTAGCCGTGCAAAAACACCGCCAAGCCATTTTGGAGAGCTCAACAATCTCATCAAGGCCACATTGCAAGTGATTGAGTACATCTTTGAGCTCAAGAAGCTTACCTCTTATGACACAAGGGGTGTTCCAGCTTTGGCACCTACCCTAGAACAAATCCCAGTTGATGTCTATTGGGCTATCATCACTATTGTGGCAATTGTTACTCAAATCGATTGCCTCACTACTAATTCGTAAGTTACTACTATTAATAAGACTTAGTACATATGCTATAATACAATCATTTCATTTATCTAAATATTCACCAATAATCGTTTTATGATTTAAGGGAGGAAAGGCAGGAATTGTCCCCATTTGGTCAAAAGATTAACATCATACTCAGCAAAATGAGGAATCATATATCAAAATGCAAGCAAGATATAGATAATTAGTTGCATGAAGATTTTTTTTTTTTCATTTTTCCCTACTCCAAATGTAAAGATGGTATTTTTTTTAATTGATTTTATAATTGATGATGAGAAAAATATTTTTAAAATCTCAGAGGAGACAGAATATATCAAGAGACTCAAGAAAATTTTTCAAACACCTACAGAAATTATAGAAGTGTTTAAGGTGCTACTTTTTTGGAAGGACACTCCACAAAAGCCCATATATGACGGTGCCAATAAAACACTGGTTTGTAACTTATATAAAACACATTCCGTGGAAATTTTAGAGAATTTAGTTCAATTTGAAAGTTCTAGTTGCCATGTTATGCCTTGATTTTGATTTTGATTTTGTTCTGGAAAGAGGTAAATATTGATGTGCTAAAAAAGAAGAATGTGGTCTTGTTGATTTCGACCCTAGACATTACTGAGGAAGAGATCTCCCTTTTCACAACAATTTATGAAACAATGAAAAAAGAACACAACCATAAGATTGTGAGGGTTCCAATTGTGGAGAAATGGAATGACCAACTGAGGAAGAAGAGTTTTTAAAGTCTAAGATGTTTTGGTATGTGTTGCAATACGTTGCACCCATAAAAGGCTTCAAGTTCATAAAAAAGGAATGGAATTTCACAAAGAAGCCTATGGTTGTGGTGATGAACCCCCAAGGAAAGATTGAGCATCCAAATGCAATCCACATGATTCAAGTATGGGGGCTAAACGCCTTCCCTTTCACTCTACCCTATGAAATAACATTCTCCCTCAAATAACCACTTGGGTAAGTATTTGCATATTCACTTAAATCTTATCCCAATTTATTTTTTTTTAATAGTTTCATGTACAACACACTTCTAGGATTATGTTTAAATTGTCATTCAAGATTTAACTAAGAAATTAGCTTTGACAAGATTTAACTACGATTCTATGTTTTCTTTGAAAAAGATGAAGGAGGAAAAGTATATCTTCTTTCATGGAGGAAAGGATAAAGATTGGATCTAATGGTTCACTACGTATGCAAGCATCTTGGCAAATGATGTAACTCTTAAGGATAAAAATATTTCAATTGAGATATTTTTATTTTGCATGGAGAATGTCGAGTATTCAAAACTTAGCTGCTTCTGGAAGGGGATGGACAGTTTGTTTATCACCAAGATGCATAACACAATCAAAACTACAACTCAAGAGGTGCAAAAAACTGCTTTCTAACAAGAATGAGACTGGATGGGCTTTTCTTAGCAAGGGTTCTACTATGGTTCTAACTGGCCATGGAACCACTATTTTAAAGACAATGGCAGAGTTTGACAAATGGAAAGAGTTGGTGATCAAGAAGGGGTTTGAGATCACCTTCAGAGAGCAACATGAGATGGTTGTCCGTACCACTCACTGCTGCTCCCATCTTGAAATCCCTAACATGGCTAGAAAAATACCAGAGGCCATCAAGTGCCCAGAGTGTCCTGCACAATGGAACCATTTATCACCTACAAGTGCTGCCACAATGAGAGTATTCCTAATGCTGATCATTAAGTTCTAGCCCTTTAGCATTTGTTGTGAACTATTATGCATGTCATGTGTGTACTATTATGTATTGTTGTTGTTGAGCATATTTCAATAAGGTCGTTTTATGTATTGACATGTGATATGGCCATATAAGTCATGCATTATCGTTGATCAGAGGAAGATCACGAAAACAACTAGGCCATTTGTTACCTTTGTATTATTAAATTATATGAATGTAAAGAGTGTAGTTTCTACTTTTTAATTAACAATTGGGTTAATTGTTTTAATTAACTTAGTTTTTGATGACATATGGATTAGATACGAGGGCTACAAGAGTCTTGATTATGAGCTGTGTTTGTTTGTATTGGTGAAAAATGGTGTGATCGAATATTTGAAATGAAAATGGAGACAAAGAAAATGTGGAAAGGATACGCTTCACCCCATATATTTTGGATATTTCTGTTGCATTAAGTGAACTGGAAGTGATTTTCCACCATCTACTAAGTAACAATGAATGAATTTAAAACATTTCCATCACACTCAAGTCAACCCTTCTCTAGTTTTCACCTTTTTATTTTCATATACTTAGACAAGCCTAACCTAATGGTCTGCTTCGATTAGATGATTTTGAAAGCAATCAATTTGGATGGAGCGAAAAGAATAGAAATCTATATAATATTCTTTTTTGGGGATCAAATAGAAAATAAGAGCAATTATTTTGAAAATTATATTCTTTATTTTATTTATAGAAGATCATTATCTCCAAAATTGAAGAGAAAGTTAACAATGGTCATGTAATCTGAAAATAATCAATAAAGTTTATCTACATACTTATGCAATGTTTGGATGAAAATCAAAGAGGAGGAATGGCTCAAGAGCCTTAAGTGTTACTAAATTCTTTTTGGGGATTATTTGATTTTGAGATAAAATATCTCTGGCAGGTCATTTTGCATGCACTTTAGCTTACCCTTCACTTTCCTTTCTCACACTAGGTCTTAAACCTCATTTATACTAAACAAAGAAAATCAAGGGAGTGAAAAATAAGGAATAAAAATATAAACATATAGAATGTAACTTTCCAACTGTTTCTATAAGATTAAATGGGGAGGAATGAAAATGAGAAGAATGTGATTTTCCATTGTTGGGAAAAAAATAAAAAATGAAAAGAAAGAAAATTATTAATACTAAAATTACATATAAATAATGCATTTATGTGGACTTCATTACTGATCAGAATAGTTGTCTAAAATAACAGAAATTTTGTGCCCAAAATTACCTCTTTTTTTTTTTTTCTTATCTTCCGATTTTGTGTGATTGTCAATTCATCACAATACAGGTTGGGCATGAACCCATTTTTCAACTAGAGCAATATCTTAGTTACTCCACCTGGACATTTCTAGTTAAGTCGTTGGGATCTCAAAATATTGAAAAAAAAATTTATTGACTTAGCAAAGAATCACACTTGTGGACTTTATATCATATCTTGACTCAAATTTTATGGCATTAGATCTATGAACCATTCCACTTATATGATCCTCAGTCAGGGTATGTTTGTTTTATATTTTAATTGGATTGATTTTAAAAGAATTGTTAATGAAAGAATTTATTTTTAAAAAATTTATATTAAAAAAATTTATTTACATTTTTGAATGATATTCTAAAAGTTAGTATAGAATAATTGATTTTGTTTAGATGGTGTGTAATTGTAAAGTAGAATTACTTTTAAAATGTAATTATAAGTATATTTTTTAAAAGTTTAAGGGTTTCACATCTATACTCAATTCTATTTACCGCAAAAACAAGAAAATCTTGCTTCTTTCATACTCAATTCTACAACCTAAAAATTTGTGAGAATTAATTGATAATGAAAATTCACCCAAACAAATTGCACTTTTGTTAGAATCAAATAGTAATTCTACACTCTTCAAAATGTAAAATAAACTTGCACTTAGTCCATTCATTTTCAACGTGGGATTTCTTCACTCACTTTGAATAATTCTCAACATTCCGCCTCTCCATTTTTTTTTAATAATTTTACGTTTTGGAAATATTTTATAAGAGAATGGTTACTTTTAAAGTAAAATCACTATATGCACAGTGTTTATTTTATTAAGAAATTATGCTAAGTGTCACTCTGAATAATAATAATTTTTATATAAAAGTCTCGCTATTATGTTATTAGGAGTGTAGTCACTCAAAAGGTAAATTTGAGGAGAGAAATGCAAGTATCATTGGATTTTTACTCTAAAGTTTTATTTTTTTAAAATATCCCTCTAAATTTACTATTTGACAAATCATTTTGTAATAAAGTAATAGCCCATAAAATATTTTTATTTTGAAAATAACGACATATTTCATTGAAATATTGTAATTAATAGAATTTGTAAAACACTAAATAATAATTTTTTAAATAAGATAGTATATCAAAACTTATATATAAGAAATTAATTTTTAAGTAAGTCTGTTTTATTGAAACATATGTAAAGAGTAAATTTGAAAAAGAGGAAAGTAAGTGACATAAGACACGGTGGGCCCTTGACTATTGTTTTAATAACATCCCTTCATCTTTTCGTATAGAAAAATGATTTTAACTATAATTTACTGAAAAATGTATTCATGGGTAAAAGATAAACATCTACTTGTCGCCATGGGTGCAACGCAAAACGACAAAACCTTATTTAAAAAAAAGTTATGATTTTGAAATTTAATTATGTATGTGTACCCGGGTGCAATATAAAAGGCACAAAAAAAAATAAATAAAGTTAACACCAATTGTTGTCTTCTATTAGAAAAATCATATAGTGCCATTGGATATCTTGAAAATAGTTTGCGTCCTGGGATTCACGCTCAAGGGTTGTTTATGAATAAAAAATATATTAGTTATACCGTTTATTCTGAAAATAATTATTTATTTAATTGGATATTATATATTAAATGAATTAAAATTAGCCCTTATATTTAGAATAATATTTTTTGTTTTTATTTATTTTTTATATATCCCATTTTATAATGTATATTATAAATGATGATAAAAGACAAATAAAAATTAAGTGGCTAAATAGACATTTTTGTATCCAACAAATGTAAACTCGATCGTAACACATTAAGCGGAAGTGGTGAACTGGCAATTCTAATTTTTGAGAAAATACACAAAATGAACAATTTTTTAAATGAATTATAAAATAGGTTTTCTTATGAATGGTGAAATGAAATTTAAATTCACTACCATAATAAGTTGGGAATATGTAAATTTGTTTACATTTATCATTTTTACTATATGAAAGATTTTATTTATTTAAATGTGAGAATCATATCATGCCAGCATATTTGGCAAGATCAATAATAAGTTTCTCAAGAGCATTGTCAACGATTGATGTTGGAGTTCTATTTTTATGTGAAATATAAGGCTTGGTGTAAAATGATATGCGTGCACATATGATGAAAATAATTAAATTAAATGAGCGTTGGACCATACCAAACCCAAGAGAATTATGGGCCAGATTCATTAGCCACCCATATGAAACACATGCTAGAATCAAGAATATTCAAATCAAGAATATTATCCAAAATCCCATGTTAAATGTCCAGATTTCAGCCCTAACGTTATTTTGGCCTTAGATTCTAGTCCCAACATAATTATTGCCCATAACTCCAGCATAGCAACAATGATGCCGTGTCTACATAAACCCACCAAGGAGCACATCTATAGGTATGATTTCTTTTTACTATCTCCTCTCCATATAGTTCTCATAGTGACTTAAATATTGAAGTATCTTGCAAGTATCCCCTCACTTCTACACTCGTCAGCCATCACGCAACTACGATAATGCTTCCAATCGACCTAGGAGTGGTGACTCCGAACGAATTTGATGTAGAAGGAAGGAACATCTGGCACCATCTGTAGGAAAAGGTAAAACTTTCCCAAAATCACAATAGTTTTTCTAACATTTTCAGATTAGGGAAACACAACAAAGTATGGCCAAGACTTGTAGCCAAAACAACCACCAACAATTATCTCACAAAGAAGAGGTAGCTCATACTAACAATGGACAAAATGCAAACGATGCACTCATACACGCACTCATGGATACCATACAAAAGATGTAATAATAGTTAGATGAGTTAACCCGACAGTCCCAAGGAAATAGGGAAAAAAAGGGGAAACTCAAAACCATGACCAACCCGAAGGATCGCAAATGATCACCACACAAAATCGGGTTATGTATTCTTTTTCTCACCCATTTTCAGAGTTTATCATGTGTGTTCCGTTACCCAAGAATTTTAATTACTAAATACTATTGAGTTATATGATGGATCAACCGATCCACAAGAACACCTTGACATGTTCAATGTAGCAAGGCTTTTAGCAGGTAATTTTGATCCAATTAGATGTAGGGCTTTCCCAAGCACATTAAAGAAATCTGGCCAACTATGCTTCTTATCGTTGGAACCGGAATCGATCAATGATTTTTCTGAACTAGCCAACAAGTTTCTTACGCATTTTTCAACAAGCAGAGCACATAAAAAAACCTCAGCCAGCTTGATCAACTTCAAACAAGGGGAGCACGAAACCTTGAAGGAGTTCCTTGGTCAATTCAATCGTGAGGCTATCCAAATCAAAGGTCTAAACCTGGCCATCTCCTTGCATGCAATCATGACCGTGCTACGCTCAGGACCATTTGTAGATTTACTAGCAAAAAAACCCTCGGTAGATCTTGATAAGCTTACGACAATGATTCATGGGATACATCAATGTGGAAGAAGTAGCAAGAGCTAGAAACACAAACATGACGTACAATAGATCAAAAGGTGAAGACAGACACACACACCAACCAAGAAAGAGAAAGCACAGGACAAAAAGAAGTCAAATTTTTGTAAGGAAGTTAACACAGCCGACCTAGTTCAGCAGCTACACTCCCCTGATTAAGGATAGGGATCAAATCCTCAAAGAGATTTACAACTCAGAATATTTAAGATTGCCACACATCACCACCTCAAGATTATGTAGTGGACAAATAAAAAAGGTGCGACTTTCATAGATCCTATGGGCATACAACCAGGGAATGCATCATATTAAAAGATGAAATAGAAACACTAATCAGAGTCGACCATCTGAGTTAGTATGTATAGAAAAGAAATGAGGAACGAGACTGAAGCTACAGATGAAGAACACCAAGCCTTAAACGTAGAAGACAAGCCGACCAACCAAGGCAAGACAATGCAAGAGGAAAAAGCCAACCATAATAATCTAGCAACCATCTGAGGTATTATAAACACTATTTCAAGAGGATTTGTAGGCGGCGAAACAAGCTCAGCCTGAAAGAAACATTTGAGGACTATGCAAACAATTATATCGGTAAACAAATCTACTTTCCTTCCTTTAAATTCTAGTTATCCTTCAATCTCCTTTTCAGATGCAGATTTCCAAGGCACAGATTGAAATCAAGATGACCCCATGGTGATATCAATCGTTTCAGCAAACTTCCTTGTTAAAAGAACGTTAAGAGATCAAGAAAGGTCGGTAGACATCTTATATTGGAGCATATTCAACAAGCTGCACATATCGCCTTCAGAAATAAAACCATTCAACAGTAGCTTAGTAGGATTCTCAGGAGAAAGAGTGGAAGTTCGAGGTTACGTCGAACTACTGACCACGTGTGGCACTAGCCCATCTTCCAAGACTATCTCGGTAAAGTATCTTGTTATACAATGTCAAACACCATACAACGTAATACTCGGGAGCCCGTCACTCAATCAACTAGGAGCAATCGTATCAACGCCATATCTCACGATAAAGTTTCCAGCAAACAACAAATAAATTGGCATAATTCATGTCGATCAAGCAAAAACCAAGTTATGTTACAACGAAAGCTTGAAGGTAAACCAGGAAAGAGAATAAAACGGTCTACATGATTGATCGACCATCTCACAGGATTAGATCTAAGAAGCGAGCTTATAGAAACCAGACTGAAACCCGGCAGATTTTTAAAAGAAATATCAATTGGACCGTTGCCGCACCAAAAAGCCAAGATAAGAGCAAACTTGTGAATTGAAGTAGCAGATAAGTTAACTTTATATTACAAGATAATGCTGATCTTTTTGTATACATACCCTCTGACATGCTAGGAACAAACCCAAATTTCATATGCCATAGACTAGCCCTGAATCTAGATGCAAAGTCCATAGCACATAGGAAGCAAAAGCTTGGAATCGAAAAAAAAAAAGTAGTGGTAGAAGAAACAAAATGACTATTAAAAGCATGATTCATCTGTGAAGTTTACTATACCACATGGCTTTCTAATGTGGTTATGGTAAAGAAAGGAAATGGCAAATATAGAATGCGTACACACTTCACCAACCTAAATAAGACATGCCCAAAAGACTCATACCCATTACCGAGCATTGACAAACTCATGGACAGAGCCTCGGGCTACCAATACTTAAGCTTCATGGATGCTTACTCAGGTTACAACCAAATACGCATGCACTTGGTAGACGAAGAGAAGACAGCTTTTATTACTCACAATGCTAACTACTGTTATAAGGTAATGACTGTTAGACTTAAAAATGCAGGTACAACATATCAAAAATTAATAGACAAAGTATTTGCATCAGAAATTAGGCAAATCATGGAGGTATATGTCGAAGACATGGTAGCAAAGACATTATCAACCAAAAACCATCCCATCGATTTATCTGAGATATTCCAATGCCTCAGAAGACATAATATGAGATCAATCCCAAAAAATGTGCCCTTGGAGTCCAAGCAGATAAATTTCTTAGATTTATGCTAACTCACAGGGGAACAAAAGCAAACCTAGACAAATGCCGAGCGATACTAGACATGAGGAGCTCGACCAACATGAAAGAAGTGCAAATACATGCTGGAAGGATAGCAGCTCTATCCAGGTTCCTATCTACTTTGGCCGACCGAGCATTTCTCTTTTATGAATGCTTAAAGAAGTTATAAGACTTTAAGTGGACAAAATAGTGTGAGCAGGCTTTTCAAAAACTCAAAATTCCTATCATCCCCTTCGATATTTGACAAAACCAAAACTAGGGGAGGAACTACTCCTTTATTTGATAGTTACTGATCAAGCCCTCAGTTCTATATTAGTTAGGGAAGAAAATGCAGAGCAGCGGCTGATCTACTTCGTCAGCCGTGTACTTTAAGGCACAAAATAAAGATATCAAAAGATTGAAAAACTTGCACTCACAGTCCTAACAACGGCAAAAAGACTACATCCTTACTTCTAAAGTTACCAAATCATAGTAAAGATCGACTAACCAATCAACCAAGTACTTCAAAAGCCTGACATAGTAGGACGAATGATTACTTGGTCCGCAGAACTCTCGGAATATGGTATTCTATATCAACCTAGAGGACCAATAAAAGCCCAAGTAATGTTTGATTTCATTGCCAAATTAACTAACCCCATAAATGAAAATGAGTACACACAATGGTTCCTCTATGTAGATAGAGTTTCAAATACAAAAGGCAATAGAGCAGGAATTATCTTAGAAGGACCTGAAGGAATCATGACCGAGCAATCACTCAAGTTCAATTTCAAAGAAAGCAATAATCAAGTGAAGTATGAAGCTCTAATACCCGGAATGAATTTGGAAAAAAAATGGGAACCACAATCCTCAATGCATGAAGTGACTCCCAACTGATCACTAATCAAATCAAAGAAGACTATCAAACAAAAGATGACAAGTTACTCAAATATCTTAAAGTTGTTAAAACACTCTCGGACAACTTTGATGCATTCAACATAGAAAAATACCAAGAGATTTAAACTCACAAGTCGACTTACTTTCTAAACTAGCTAGTACAACAAGCCCAGGCAACAACCGAATGGTAATACAAGAAACAATTGACAACCTAACCATTCACTCCCAAGTCAGAAACTCGATTGGCAAGGAAAAAGAGATATGACAATCCCCAATCAAAAAGTACCTAACCTCAGGAGAAGGGCCAACTGATCAAAAGGAAGCAAGAAAACTACAGAGGAAGGCAAGTTACTATGTCATATTAGGAGGGCAACTATATAAAAGAAGGTATTCTAGCCTATTGCTCAAATGTTTAGACCCGATCAAGCATAATATGTGATGGCCAAAGTCCATGAAGGAGTTTGTGGCCACCACAGAGGAAGATCGTTAGCAGCCAAAATTCTCAGAGCATGATACTACTGGCCAACAACGAAAGCAAATTGCTCGGAATACATGCAAAAGTGCGATAAATGTCAAAAGTTTGTAAACATCCCTTGGCACCACCAGAGAAGCTATACACAACTGACACTCCGTGGCCATTTAGCAGATGGACTTGCTCAGGTCATTTTCCCAAGCATCTGGACAAATCAAATTCCTGCTAATTGTTGTTGACTACTTTACGAAATGGATTGAAGCCGAGCCACTTGCAAAAATCACATAAAAAAAGGTAAGAAAATTTACATGAAAAAATATAATTTGCAAATACGGACTACCTTACACAATTGTCACGGACAACGGAACACAATTTGCTAACAAAAGATTCAAAGAATTTTGCTCTAAATTGCACATCAAACAACTATTCACGTCAGTAGAACACCCTCAAGCAAATGGCAAGGCCAAAGCAAATAAGGTGATCCTAAACGGACTCAAGAAGTGACTAAAACAATCAAAAGGTTAATGGGTCGAATAGTTGCCAAGTATTCTTTGGGCTTATCACACAACAGCTCAATCAACCATTGGAGAAATACCCTTCTAATTGACCATGGGGTAGAAGCAATGATAACAGTGGAAGTTGGAAAACCTAACTAGCAATGATAGAACTTTAATCTACAGCATGCAATTAACAGCTGACCTAGATTTACTCAAAGAAGAAAGGGAAATTGAACATGTCCAAGAGATAGCAACAAAATTAAGAGCAACAAGAAAATACAATGCCAAAGTTTTACAACAGCGATTCCAAGCCAATGACCTTGTCCTGAGGAAGGCCGACCCAGCAAGAAGAGAACCAGGAGAAGGAAAACGAGCAACCAATTAGTAAGGACCTTACAAAGTTATCACTGAAATCGGAAAAGGACCCTACAAACTGAGCAAGCTAAATGGGTTGGTCATACCAAGAACTTGGAATGCTACAAATCTTCAAAAATATTATAGTTAAGTATTCTTATCATTGTAACAAACTCATATGAAATATGTACTCTTTTTTTCTCGATTAAGTTTTTGTCCCAAAAGGTTTTTCTTCACCAAGGATTTTAACGAGGCACATCATCATATGAGGATAATTTTATTCTAATAATATTTAGAATTATCTCTCTTAGATCATCTCAAACATTTTACATGGCAATGGTTTTACCTTAATGCTTCCGAGTTGAGGATAATTTTACACGACAATGGTTTTACCTTAATGCTTCGGAGCTAAGGTTAATTTTACATTGCAATAGTTTTACCTTAATGATTCCGAACTAAGGTCAATTTTACACCACAATGGCTTTACCTTAATGCTTCCGAGTCAAGGATAATTTTACCTTGCAATGGTTTTATCTTAATACTTTCGAGCTAAGGTTAATTTTACACTGTATTGGTTTTACCTTAATGCTTTTGAGCTAAGTATAATTTTACACAGTAATGGTTTTGCCTTAATGCTTCCCAGCTAAGGTTAAATTTAACACCACATTGATTCCAAACTTAAATACTCCTGAGCAAAGGTTAATTCATGGTCAAAGCACGGTCATATGATGACAAATGTTTCTACGACCCAGAAACTTAATTCGTACTGTGGCAGATCAAAGCTATAGATGAAGTGCAAAGTAGAGCATCTTAAAGCAAATCATCAAGTTAAGTGTCAACAAGGCGGTCAAAAACGTTACAATGCTAAAAAAAAAACTAAACTACAAATTTACTCGGAGGCATTTCCCTGACCTTATTCTTTTCCTTCTTCCTCTTCAGGTGGCTCGACCAATCCTCCATCTCTAATTATCTTGTTAGCACTAGTAGTACTCAAGTCCAAGTTGAGATAGAGAAATCAAACTTGGTCTAGAGCCTTCTCAAAGCTGGCTTCAAACTAATTACAGAAGTTATTCACCAAAACCTCCTTTTCAACTTCCCGTTGATCGATCGAGGCTTCATGAAGGTTGTCATTATCTTTCAACTTCTTCTCCAAAGCCTCTTTTTCCTCGATCAACTTAGCACGATTCTCAGACACAGTCTTCAACTTGGCTTTTGTGGACTCTAAATCAGCGTTCAACTTCTCCCATCCGGACACTTTAGGCTCAAGGTCAGCACATTTTTTCTCTAAAGCCTCTTTTTCTTCGGCATTCTTTTTCTTTATTTCTTCTACCTCTTGGTGGTGAAAAGAATCAGCCAAGCTTAGCCGGTTATTAAGCATACGAAACTCCTTCTCGCTAGCCTAAGCCATGGCAACAGTCCTCATGGTATAAGCATCTATCACCCGGCACATTGTTTCAAACCCAATCTTGTGGAACTTCGTGTTATCATCAACTAAGATAACATTCCTATAAAGGAATATACCATAGGGATAATGTTTATCCCATAGAGACCGAATCTAATATGAAGAACCATCAAAGTCCTTTAAAAAACTTAAAACCATTTGTGGGTCAGACAAAGAAAAGGAAACTTCCTGACCTATAGGCCAAGAAACTTGAATAGATTGAACCAAGGATATAGTCTTCTTCTCCAAACCCTGCTCCCTGCCCTCGATTGAAGTTGCTCCCCTAGCCGATCCACTACTCATAAGAGCTAATCTGTGGCACTTGTCAGCATTATCAATCAAAATCGATGAAAAGGAAACTTCCTGACCTATAGGCCAAGAAACTTGAATAGACTAAACCAAGGATGTAGTCTCCTTCTCCAAACCCTACTCCCTGTCCTAGATTGAAGCTGCTCCCCCAGCCGATCCACCATTCACAGGAGCTAATCTGCGGCACTTGTCAGCATTATCAGTCAAAATCGATGAAACCGAAGGATTAACGCCTGCATCAACTGTCTTCTCAACCTGGGTGTCCGACCCTGCTGCTTGTTATTTTTCGAAAGCCCAAGCTTTTATTTTCTTTTTTCTTAGAGTAGCATAGATATCTACTCTTGGAGCCTTCGAAACTGCAAAGATTATCAAAAGTAAATCAAAAACTAAATACTAAATCACCAAAGAAACCCATAAACAACAAAAACTTACAAAAATATTATTTCAAAACCACCTCATAATGTTGCAGCTTAGTAATGGTTGCACATTCAAAGGTAGGCAACTTCAAAATCTTTTTCACTTCTTCCTGATCGGTTGGAGGTAGGCTACCATATTCTAACCCAAGAATATTAACCACACAAGCAGACTAATACATGGGAAACCTCTTCACCCCATCATCATCCAAGAAAAAAAGGTTCACTTTCGACCGAGGCCTCAGCTTAAAAAACCTAGGCTTGAAACCCTTGCATAAAGAATCAAAGGCCTTAAGAATTCAACGACCTCTAACACTAGTCAATAAAAGCTTACCTACACTTCCCTCAATAGAAACAGGATTATGAAAAAAGAAAAAAAAATTAAAGTGTTCAGTGCTAAACCAAAATATTCAAAGATGAGCTCAAAACTTCTTACGAAAGCCTGGCTATTAGGATGAAGCTAACTAAGAGCACAATCAAGGACAGTCAAGATGCAGCATTGGAAATTAGAAAAAGGAAGAACTAACTTCAGCCTTAAGAAAGAAAAAGCATCATTTAGGCTCTAGATCTTATGACCGAGCCACACAAACAAGGTCAAAAAAAGAACAAAGCTCACAAATGTACTTTTCATTTCCATCCATCCAGTCAAAAGAAACACACACAACCAAGCTTTTCACAACCTTATTCAAATCATAAATAGACACTATTCACAACACCTTGTCGCTCACCCAAGAATAATCTCCATCATTAACTGACCAAACCTCTGCAACCCAAACACCTTGAGCCGATTAGTTAACCTCGGCATTTGAAGCATCTTCCTTGCACAATTCACGCACATTCGACTCAATACGCTTGGATAATTCCTTTGTCATACCTACGTCGATCGGATCACATGTGGGGTTTAGAGAAATCAGGCCATAAGAATCCAAAGCCCTTAAAGCTCTTCCACCCATTCTAACTAACCTAGATAAACCCCTAGAACACGCATTTCTAAATGTAATAGGGGCAATAGGCCCAAGACCCCTAAAAAGAGCAGCCATATCATTAATTATACTCGCTGAAGCCTACCCTAGACTAGAATCTCCCAAATCCCTTACAGAAGCTTCCACATTATTTTGGCCAGAATCCACTTCACCAAGACTGACACCATTGTCATCCAAAATCTCCATATGAACCATTCTCCAAGCACAAACAATCAAAACCTAAATGAAATAAAAGGAAGGGAAGCCAAAATACCTAGAAAAAGTAGCATGCAAGAAATCAAAAAAGGAAATCAGTGAAGCAAACCCAGCAAAGCATAAAGAAACATGATGAATAAGAAGCAAAAGAAAATGGAAAGCACAAAGCAGAAGAGCAGCAGCGAAAAGGCAAGTGAAAAAGCAAGTAAAATAAAAGGGTTGCAATATCCCATGTTAAAGAAAATCGTTTCACTTTCTTAGATCAAGATCAACGGCACAGATGCACCAACATAACAAACTGCCACATCCAACAAACAAGAATGCAATGAAAACTACAATGATGCATTTTAAATTAAAAGTAATAATCATTGCAACCCCCTAGAGCATTAAAAGGACATGATGGCTATGAAATTAAGACTCTCCACATTGCAATACCTAAGTTACACAAAAAACAATAAGCGGGAAACAAATAACTTAAGTACATGTCCTCCAACACAAAGAAAAGACAGAGACTTGATTGACTTAATCAACTAGGGACCCGAGTTAAGGGATAACAAGTAAAAAACAATAGCTCTTCATAGCTCGGTCAATCTTTGCCTTCGAGATAGGGGGTAGTGGGTTAAACAAACTAATGGAGCCCAACTATCTAACACCAACAATTGCTCAATCAATCTATGCTTCCGAGCTAGGGGACTAGTGGGTTGTACCAAGCCTACGATAATTATGGGCCAGGCCCATTAGCCACCCATATGACACACTTGCTAGAATCAGGAATATTCAAACTAAGAATATCCCCCAAAATCCCATGTTAAATGTTTACACTCAGCCCTAGTGTTATTTTCGCCCCAGATTCTAGCCCCGGCACAATCATTGCCTATAACTCTAGCATAGCATCAATGACACCACGCCTATATAAACCTACTAAGGAGCATATCTCCAAGTATGTTTTCTTTCTACTATCTCCTCTCCATATAGCTGTTATACTAACTTAAGCATCGTAGTACCGTGCAGGTACCCCTTTCACTTCTACGCTCGTCAACCATCATGCTGCTACAATAATGCTTTTGAACAACCTAGGAGTGGTGACTCTGACCAACTCTAAGGTAGAAGGAAGGAACAAGCATAGTAAAAAAAATAATGTTTTAATAAATATTTTTATTAAATATCATCTAAAGTCTTGCTAGCAATCCCAGAAAGAGTTAAAGCGGCATCAGAAGAGTAAATACATAATGTTCAACTCTTTTAATTTCTGTTCTACTCTAGTTTTTATATATCAATTTATCAATTTTTCTTAATAAGTTTTGAGTTTGGCCTAAATACATTGGTTCGATCTCAAAAGGCACAATAATTACTTGTATTGGTAACTATTGTATTGCATTGTTCTTGTATATACACTTTCTTCAAGAAGTGTTTCTAATGCACACCTTTCATATGATTTTTGGACCACTATCCTGGGATATGTATCTTTTTTTTTATAAACTAAAATTTAGATTCAAGGAAAGACTTGCTCCTGTCTAGAATCAAAGTATGCCCCTGAGCTCATTGAATACTTATAGGGACACTTGCATATGACTCACCAATGGACAAATCCAAAAATCGAACCCCCAAGTTATGGCGAAACATGAGCGGAAGGCCAAAAGATTAGCCAACCTCCGTTAGCCAAAATATGTTTTCTTTAAATCATATAGTGATGCCCTTATGCTATTAATACTACTAATTTATTCTTACATCTTGTTCTCAAAATGTAATTTACTTTCAAATTTCTGATTCAGCTCCGTGCCCCTCAAATAAATGCTTTCTGATTCAGCTCCATGCCCCTCAAATAAATGCCTGACAACAAAAAGGTTATGATTAAGAATTTCAACAACGAGGAAGTTTAGGGCATTCTAAAAAATTTGATCAATTTTTAAGATTTATACTTGACTTTAAAGTTTGGATCAATTATATAAATGCTGTTAATACTTGAATATTTACTGATTTTAAGGATCTAAAAAGATTAGCCTTGGCTGCATATTTTGACTTTTTGTCTTCGAGTAAAGTCTATAACATAGGTGGAATGAAGACTGTTATTTTCTAACTTCTGACTTGTAGATGTTAATTTGAGATAATTTCTCTTCCTCTCTTGATAAATGGGAGTGCAAGAATGGAGGAGGAGAGTATGTATGTGTTTATACTACTAAGATAAGAAGATATGGTTTATACTTTAAGGGACGTTGATTGTGGAAAACCAAAGTAAAATCATTTATACCATACCATCCTACATTTGGCTAATGACTCAAAGGATATGTTTGGATGGAAGAATTAGACGAGAAATGAAAAGAATGATAAATTTTTTATTTTGATTAAAAATTGTCTCTATTTAAGAATTTTTTACACTGAAAGAATAAAATGAGATATTATTATATAGCCTTTATATTCTCCCTTTTATAATTTTTTAATTTTATAATTTTCTCAATTTAGAATTGAAAAATCAACCATCCCTTTGCTTTCCTTCCAAATTCTTTAATCCATACATACTCTAAGACTTTGATTGGTAGTATCCTATTTAAGTGGATTAATACGACATTACTAGAGTAGTAGGGTGTCTATTCCCTTAAGATTTCATCTGTAGCATGTCTACAATATTAACTTTACAATATGGTTGTTAGGGAGAAAGATATACAGCTTTAATAAAAAATCAAAGTCATCCTATGTGTTTGGACTAAATTATTTTGTGGACAAAATAACTTATAATTAAAATTTTGTTGAGAGCTTTAAAAAAAAAGTGATTTTTTTCCTAAAATTAAGATATTCACAAATATGCTAGAAATTAGACATTTTTGCAAATTAACTTAATACCAATCAGACTTTTGTTTTGGGCTGGTGAGGGGACTAGGGATATACTTTTTTGCAAAATATATGGTTGCTTTAATTTCAATATTGAGAGCTGAAGGCAAATTTGTTTAATTCAAAGTTATTGGTTTATTATAATTTATACTTATGTTGTGTCTGTTTAAAGGGTATACCGGCAAGGCCTCCATTATATAAATGAAGTGTTTAATTTGGACATTATATTTTGCAGGAATTGGGACTGAGGCAGCATAGCAAGAGAAGAGGAAAAGTATACATTTAGAAACTAAGAAAGTGAAGAAACTCAACAAAATTAGTGATCCAACATTGTTGACTGTGTTTTTCAAGTACTCGAATGTTGTAGGTTAAGTTGATGCAAGAATTGCACCTCAAGATCTGATGTGTACTTCAGAGGTTTTTGGTAGTGTAATTTTTAACATTTTATATATATGCTTTGACCATGGAGTTTTTTATGGTGTAATTTTCATTTTAGTATTTTATATACTTCCTTTATAGTAATTTTATGTTGTATTATATTTCCTATTTGAATTTACTCATAAAATATGAAATTAGCTTGAGTAGTAGATTAAATTATATAAATTATATGAAAAATAAAAGACTAAATTAGACTAATTTTTATTCATAAATTAGGGATATTACATATATAAATCCATACTAATATTGAATAAAGAAAAGCAAATATGTATGAAAATATAATAGTTTGCATAAATAAATATTTTAAAAATAATATTTTTATTTTATAATATGAGTATAGTCATTTTATTGTTTTTCATTCCATTCTTTAATCAATTTTAGGAATGGAATTCATTGCTTTATAACCATACCAAAGAAATGGAAACGAATATTTCTTTTCATTCCATTCACGTTTCTGCTCCCATTTTTATTCACATTCAATTTCTTTTCTTTCCTTTGCAGCGCACCAAACATGCTCTTAGTTCTTCGCTTGCTTTATTTTGTTTATGTTCTAATTTTGTATATTTGGGCTTTTATTTTGGGTCAGTATGCATGTGTAAGCTTTCTATTCTTTACATAATTTAAATTAATTAGTTAATCAATTATCGAGCCTATCTATTTGGGTTGATTTTGGAATTTGAGATTAAGCTTTTTCATTTATATATTCATATCACATTAAAGTCTAAATTCATGCATTAATTTTATTCAATAATTTTCATCATGTACATATCATATTAGTCATTGTATTTTAATAATTAATAATGTCTTGAGGCTAATGTTTAATCAAAAAATATATAAAAAATAAATGTGAAAAGAATTAAATAATCTCGATTTATTACGAGACTAAAGAGATGATTTCTATTACTATGAGCACTTGGTAATTGATGCTGATAGACCTTCAATTAATAATTATATTGAGTAACAATGATTTGATTATAAAGAAGAAATGAGAAAGAATCCTAACCCATAAGCTGAAAAATTATTTGACATGCTAGCTACTGGATTAGCACCTTTATTGAATGGTAGTGAAATTTATTTTGAATTGTTAGCTAACAGCTCTAAGTCTTAACATTGACTTCAACTTGATTGAAATTTGATTTAATCGTTCGGTTGAATTTATGATGGATGATTACTAAAGGGCACCTTGTCCAAAATTAAGCAACAAAGTCCTAGCAACTTTATTTTGATATTTGATTTTGTTTCTCTCATTTCCCAAGGTGTGAAAACCAGCCACCTACCGTATTTGTTGGTCCTCATCGAGTGGTGTCTGTTTGCATTGTAACGCCAACTCCCGTTTAATAACAGGAGGTATTAAGTTCCTTTTACAAATCGCCTTTAAAAAACATACCAACTCACATTTGCATTAAAAATAAGCCTAAACAAACAGGCTGCACAACTTTCAACCACATGTATTTGATGTTTGACTTTGTTTCTGTCCTTTCCCTTCAAAGTGTGAAAACTAGTCACATATCAGGGAAAAAAAGTATTTATTGGTCCTCACAGACTTTGATTACAGAAGTTTGGCAGCGTCTTTAATTAGGGTATTAGTATTTTGATACGTGGTTAAACATTTATTATTTGTTAGAATTTTACAAAATATAATTAATAATCAATAAATAGTTGATAATTAATGTAAAATGCAAGTATTTTAGAACAAATGGATATAAGAATAATCCTCTTTATTTATGAATCACTCTAGATCTTCTTTTATCTTTTCTTCTCACTTTTTTCCTTTTGCTATTTTCTAAAAATGATGTTATTTATTTAAGGTTTACTATCACAATTATCTAAAGATGTATAGATAATTACATTTTGAGTTAAATAAGCTCACGAAAATATATTTTTAGAATTATATATAATTTATCGATACAATATAACGTTGCACTTATTTTACAAAGGAAAAACATTGCACGCACTTATTTTTATTTTGAAAAATTATAAATCTTTTAAAAATCAACTTAATATTTTTCTCAATTAATAACAAAGAAAATATATATTCCTTTTAAGTTTTAAGATAATATTTTCTTTATTAAGTACATTAGAAAGATTATTAGGTTGATTATTTAAAAAAATTTATTTGTTATACAATAAGAGTACCCTTAAGTCAACTTTCACAATAATCGAAACAACTCCCATATTGACCTGGGTCATTTAATGAAATTAATTCCTTAAGTATTACTTCAAGATTTAAATTCAAGTAGTTAAATTAAGAAACACACTTATTTAACCATTAATCAGGCCAACCCCTTATGTTCTAAGAAAAAAGAAAGATTATTTTTCTTCAATTAGAGATGAAGATTCCCGAAAAATAATTTAATTTAACATATGTTTATATTAATTTATTTTGTGATCAAAACATATAATAATTAAAATTTTATTAAGCAAGCTTTTGAAAAAAATAATTTTTTTTTAAAAAAAACTTTTCCAAACTTGGAATTAGTTAAATTCTTTAAATAACAAAGTATATTAATTTTTATAATTAATTTAGGATTTATTTAATCAACCAAAAAATAACAGTAACCTTGTTTTTCCATAGGAGTTTTTGTAAGTACTGTAGTTGGCCTTCTATAACATCATATCTAATTAAAATAAAAATAAAACCAAAAAAACTATGAAAAAAATATATAAGGTTTAAATTGTAAAATAAATAAAAATGAATTGGCTCATTTCTTCTTTGTTACCTACTGGTTTGCGTGGTGGTGGTGGAGAAATAAACAGGTGCATGAAGATGATTTTGAAAGGCCAACAGAGCCGTTGGAGAGCCATTTAGGGGTATGTCTCGGATATTCTCAATGCCATCAATGTAGGTGCATCAACAAAGCAGGTTGGGTTCACATCTCAAGTTTAAATTAAATGGTGCCCACCGCCACATGGTTGGGCTAAACTTGACACAGACGGAGCTGTTAAAGGATGCCCTTAGTTAGTTGGCTGTGGTGGGCTTATCAGAGGTGAGGATGGGCAGTGGATGGGGGGTTTCGCATATCATATAGGGAGGTGTATTGCTATGGAGGCTGAGCTTTGGGGTATCCTCACTAGGTTAGAATTTGCATGGAACAAACGGTTCAGACATCTCATTGTTGAAAGTGATTCCACATCTGTGGTCTCATTGCTTACCAGTATTGGTAATGCTGCTCGAGAGTCGCATCTATTGACTCAGATTCAAGCTTGGTTACAAATGGAGTGGAGGGTTCAGGTTTTTCATACATTTAGAGAAGGGAACCAGTGTGCAGATTGGCTTGCAAATTGGGTTGTACAGCATGGAGGAGGCTTACAAGTTTTCCCTCAAGTCCCATTTGGATTGAGTAGTTTATTTTTAGGAGATCTGATAGGTGTTTGTACTTATAAGGATATTGCTGGTTTGTAGTTTTTGTTTCTGGGCATTTTAGCCCCTTTGACATACCAAAAAAAATAAAAATAAAAAGGAATTGAAATATTAATAAACATTTCAAAAACTTAAAATCAAAGCCCTACTTAATGCGCTTATAAAAAAATTTAATTTTTATTCACTGTCAATATAAATTTTTTTATATTATCATATAATTATTTATTAACACATCATTAAAAATATTAAATTTTTTAAGTAATTAATGTTATGATCAAACTCATTTCGTGACATATTAATATATGATTAAATGTTAGTATAAAAAAAATTTTTTATATTAATAATAAATTAAAATTAAATTTTTTTATTGAAGGAGTTTAACTTTTAACTACTATGAATACTGTAAAGTTATTTTATATTATCATTTAATAATATGTTAATACATTAATAAATAAGTTTAACTTTTTAAATAATTATTCATATAATTAAATTTTTTAATAATATATTAACACATAAATAAATAATATTATAAAAAAAATTTACATAGAACGAATAAATTTGACTATAATAAAAATAACACTTAATGAGAAAAAGATAATAAAACTTTTTCTAAAGTAGTTTGGTCATATAAAAAGTTATTTTAGTAATTATTATCAAAAACGTGTAATTTGAAAGGAAAAAAAAAAGCAGTTACAAACATATAAAATTAATGATTTTTTTAATTTTCTTTTATTATGCTTTTTATTTAAAGAATTATAATAATTCTTTTTATTTTTGAATTTTCATTCTACACTTTTCGTTAATCCTTTTAGCTATGCATACTTCTAAGAATAGACTCGCAGATTACGTCACAATCGTGAGCTGGAGTTTTTAGTTTGTCACATTCTCATCAAATCACGATAATGGCACACAAGTTTCACGTTGTCGATCTACAGCTACGTAAAATAAATAGTGTTACCTTTTGGCCATTACTATAATCATATAAGCACTAGTTATCATAAAGATAAAAAATTAAGGATATTATTTACATATTATTTTTAGTTATTAATTTTATATTATTTTTTTATAATAAAAATAAAGAAATATATTTTAATATACATTTTTATTTTTTTCAAATAAAAATGTGTAAGGAAATAGTAAAAGAATAATGTGTAATAAATATTTTTCAAAAATTAAACATAGAATAGCTTACTAACTTTTCAATGAAGATGTCTGAACTTGAAATAATTTGACTAACTGTTGATGAGTTCATTCTCGCTTCTAACCTATTTGATCCCCAAAAAAGAATATTAGATTTCTATTCTTTTCATTCCATCCAAATTGATAATTTTCAAAATCATCTAATCGAAGCATACTATTAGAAGCTCGTTTGGATATACTTTTTTTAAAAAAAAAAAGTATTTTTTTTTTCAAAAATAAGTGCTTCAACATATTTTGAAGTGTTTTGAAATGTAACTTTTAAAAAAGTAAAAGTTAAAAAAAATTAATTTACATCTTTTTTTAAAAAGTCCAATTGATCTCTAGCTTTTGAAAAAAAGTAGAAGGAGAAGTGATTTTTAATATAATTTCATGACAAAAATATCATTTACCTTTATTAAAAATTATATTTCATATCCTCTCTTTTTCTACCTTATAAACCTTAATTCACATAAACCTCCCTTAAGTAGTTTTGTGAATTACATTTTAAGCAATGTAAATTTAAGTCATTATATTCTAATACCTTAAATCGAATTAACTATACCACTTAGAGAAAGTAAAATATAATAACATCAGCAATATGTTGTTAAGTCTTTGAGTACAAAATTAGACATATTTTTATTAGCCTTACGTCTCATTTTTCATGGACGCAGCTATCATAACATACTTGAAAACTTTACCGTCCCAATTATGATAAACCATTTAATCATATCTTACATATCATAACCCATTATATCTTGCATTTGGATATCTTTTTCAGTAATTTTGATATAAATAAAGTGCTTCTATTCTTTTTTATCCAAATAAACTTAAAAGTTTTTTTATTATTAAAAAAATGCTTCTTTAAATATTGTATCCAAACATAAAATTACTTTTTCTTTAAAAAATTATTAAAATAAGATATATAAAAAAGTGTTTTTTTTAGAAACTTATCCAAAGGAACCCTAGGCTATGCTTGTTTAAGTATATGAAAATAAAAAGGCGAAAACTAGAGAAGGGTTGAATTGAGTATGATGGAAATGTTTTCAAATTCATTCATAGTAGATGGTGGAAAATCACTTTCAATTCACTTCATGCAACGGAAATATCCAAAATGTATGGGGTGAAGCGTATCCTTTCCACATTTTTATTGTCTCCATTTTCATTTCAAATCTTTGATCATACCATTTTTCACCAATTCAAACAAACACGGCTGATAATCAAGACTACTGTAGCCGTCATATCTAACCCTTGCGTCATCAAAAAGCCAAGGTAATTAAAAAAATTAACCCAATTGTTAATTAAAAAGTAGAAACTACACTCTTTATATTCATATAATTTAATAATACAAAGGTAACAAATGGCCTTATTCTAGTTGCTTTCGTGATCTTACTCTGATCAACGATAATGCATGACTTATATGGCCATATTACACATCAATACATAAAATGGGCTTACTGAAATATGCTCAACAACAATACATAATAGTACACACATGACATGCATAATAGTTCACAACAAATGCCAAAGGGCTAGAAAATTAATGATCAGCATTAGGAATACTCTCATTGTGGCAGCACTTGTAGGTGATAAACAGTTCCATTGTGCGAGGACACTCTGGACACTTGATGGCTTCTGGTATTTTTCCAGCCACGTTAGGGATTTCAAGATGGGAGCAACGGTGAGTGGTGCGAACAACCATCTCATGTTGCTCTCTGAAGGTGATCTCAAACCCCTTCTTGATTGCCAACTCTTTCCATTTGTCAAACTCTGCCACTGTTTTGAAAATGGTGGTTCCATGGCCAGTCAACACCACAGTAGAGCCCTTACTAAGAAGAGCCCATCCAGTCTCATTCTTGTAGGAAAGCAGTTTTTGGACCTCTTGAGTTACAGTGTTGGTTGTCTTGTGCATCTTGGTAATAAACAAACTCTCTATCCCTTTCCAGAAGAGGTTAATAAGTTTTGGGTGCTCCATCTCCACACAAAATAGCTCAATTAATATCTTTTTCTCCTTAAGAGTTGCATCATTTGCTAAGACGCCTGCATACTTAGTGAACTGTTGGATCCATTCTTTATCCTTGCCTCCATAAAAGAAGATATACTTTTCCTCCTTCATCTTTTTCAAAGAAAACAGAATTTTTGTTAAATATTGTCAAAGATAATTTCTTAGTTAAAACGTGAATGACAATTTAAACACAATCCTAGGAGTGTGTTGTACATAAAATTTTAAAAATATGCATTTGGATAAGGTTTATGTGAATATTCAAATACTTACGCCTGTGATTATCCGTGGGTTAATGTTAGCCACCAAGGAACTAATCCAACTTTCTCTCGAGGTAAGTGTTACTTCATAGGATTGAGTGAAAGGGAAGGCCTTTACCCCCCATACTTGAATCATGTGGAATGCATTTGAATGCTCAATCTTTCCTTGGGGGTTCATCACCACAACCATAGGCTTCTTCGTGAATTTCCATTCCTCTTTTATGAACTTGAAGCCTTTTATGGGTGCAAAGTATTGCAACACATACCAAGGCATCTTAGACTTCAGAAACTCAAAATTCTTCCTTAACTGGTCATTCCATTCCTCCACAATGGGAACCCACACAATCTTATGCTTGTTTTCTTTTTTCGTTGTTTCATAAATTGGTGTGAAAAGGGAGATCTCTTCCTCAGTAATGTCCAAGGTTGAAATGAACAAAAGTATGTTCTTCTTTTTCAGCACGTCAATATTAACCTAGTTCCACAACAAAATCAAAATAAAAGTTAAGGCTACCTCAACATGCTAACTATACAACTTTCAAACTCATGAACTAAATTCTTCAAAAATTTCCATGGGATGCATATATATGTTACAAACCGTTGTTTTAGTTGCACCATCATATATGGGCTTTTGTGGAGTGTCCTTCCAAAATATTAGCACCTTAAACACCTCCATAATTTCTGTTGGAGTTTGAAAGATTTTCCTGAGTTTCTTGATATATTCTGCCTCCTCTGAGAATTCAAATAATTTTCTCGTCATCAATTATAAAATCAATTATATTAGCATTCCAATGCTTTCTTCGACAATTAAAAAAAATACCATCTTTACATTTGAAGTTGGGAAAATGAAAAATAATAATAATAATCTTGATGCAATTAATTACCTATCTGTTGCTTGCATAGTGATATATGCTTCCTCAATTTGCTGAGTACGATGTTAATCTTCTGACTAAATGGGGCCAATTCCTGCCTTTCCTTCCTGAAGTCATAAAACAATTATTAGTGAATATTTAGACATCAATGAATTGATTGGTTTATTAATAGTAGTAACTTACGAATTACTAGTGAGGCAATCGATTTGAGTAACAATTGCCACAATGGTGATGATAGCCCAATAGACATCAACTGGGATTTGTTCTATGGCAGGTACCAAAGCTGGAACATCCCTTGTGTCATAAGAGGTAAGCTTCTCGAGCTCAAAGATGTACTCAATCACTTGCAATGTGGCCTTGATGAGATTGTTGAGCTCCAAAATGGCTTGGCGGTGTTTTTGCACAGCTAAAGGCTTGGTGAGCACAGGCACTCGCTTCAGTATGGCTACAGATTTGGCGAGTGAGTCTGTTGGCGGTGACTGAGAAAGCAACCAAAACTCCCCGTATTCTAGAGCAAAAGCCGCAAGAGTAAGTACTGCCTTTGCATCCCAGGGGCAGCTTGACAACTTGTTGAGTATTGTCAATGTGGTCTTGTGAGCAATTTCCTCACCTGGAACCTTACAAGACATCTACAACAATCATGCAATTAATTTCATTGTAATTGTGATCTATGATGATGATAATATAATAAAATATTTTGCTGTGTTTAGGTCTCCTAACTAGCAAATGATAGCTCCTTAGAAAAAAAAAAAAAGGTTATATTCATTAAATTCAATTTGCCCCTCCAGTTTGGAGTAATAGCACTTCGTCACTCTATGGTTTCAATTTTATCACTTTATCCTTTTATAGTTGATTCTGTTAGTTTTTTGCCCCCTGTGGTTTGATTATCTAACATATGTGAGAGCTTTTTGTATCTTTTTTATTAATCAAAGTAAGAAAGTGCTTATTTATATTATAATCTAGTAAACCAGTAAGTTTACATACAAAGAGATATTGCAGAGATATATATATATATATATTGCAGAGATATTGTTGTATTTACTGATTACTTCTATAAGTTTAGTTAGTTTAGCTTGTAGATATCAAAGGTTAGTTAATGACCTCAGAAGAAATTTGCTTCAGAGTACACAATGGAGAGGAGAAGCTAGCTTTGGGAATCTTGTCATCTATATGCTCTGGGCTTCCATGGGTTCCCTGTAACAATCCACCAGTATTTAGACACACAAAGAAGAACAAGAAGACAAAAATGAAATTGGCAAAATGCCAGAAAACAAATTTAGAAAATTAACAATAAAAAAGGAATAAGTGTGGAGGTGCATATACCTGCACAACATTGTCAACAATCTGGGTTGAACGCTTGAGAATGTTTTCAGCAAGGGTGAAAAGAGAGTCCACATCAAACTTAGTGTCACTGTGGACATTGGTTGAATAGATTTGCTCCAAGATCTGCTCATCAGACATGGTTAATGGGTTATGGTCATTGTCACCAACATGAAGAATAGATTTTACTAGGCTGGCCATGATTGGTTTTGGGAACAAATGGGTTGGAACTCTTTTGGGATATGGTTTCGAAGATACAGAGGATTGTTGTCGGATGGTGCATGTAGTAGCTTTAGTGCCCTATTTATAGCCTTGAGAGCTGGTAGATTCACGTGTGTTATGACCACCAATTTCTTCACCCGCTTTAAATTAAAAGGTTCTTTATTATTTGTACCATGATAAAAATAAAGTTTTGTTTACATTGGTCTGCATGTTCTTGCTATATTATATTAGAAAATAGAGTCAAGGAACGTCAAAAAAAAAAATAGTAGAGTCAAGGATTTAAATTATGGATAGCATCATGTAATGCAAGCCGCCGTGATCGCGACATACAGCAATTGCGTTCTACATCGGCTTGCATTAGTCTACATAAGCCTGCGACGGCTGCAACGCGACTTTAACTGCAATATAATCGTAACTGCAATTTAAAACCTTAGATAGAGTGTCTGTAATACGCAATTTAAAAAAAAAAAGAGTTTAAGTGAAGAAGTTATCACATTTTAAAGTCAAAACACATCATTAATCTCAACTGAAAGCTTACAGTGATATCTCTACACAAAATTTAAACTACTGCGATGACAGTTTAGACAATACAAATCATGATAAATAAGCACTGCTAGTTTTGAATTGGTCTTTGAACAATATAGATTTAATTCCCAGTACCCAAATTTTATTCTCCCCAACTTTTAATACAATAATCATGCTTAACCAATCGAGTATAATAATTTTATATTGGTTAGCCAACCACGGTTATAAAAGATTTTAAATCTAATATATTTTACACAAAAATATAATCAGAAGAAAACTTTATTTTACTTTCTAGTCATTAATTTGAAAATAGATTAAATCCCTTTTTTTTCAAATATATAAATGTCATCATTTTAATCCTCTAAAAAATTTTATCATTAATTTAATCCATAAATCCAGAAAGTAATATCATTTTGGTCCTTCAAAAAAATTAATTCTAATTTAGTCTCATAATGAGAAAAATATTATTAATTTAGTCTCTCAGTTATACAAAATTATCATTAATTTAGTTCCTTAATCATTAAAATTTTGTCAATTTTGTCCCAGTCCATATGCAAAAGAATAATTTTGATGTCACTTTTTAACTTTAGAAACTAAATTGATAACAAAATTTTTTAAAAAAATTAAAATAAATTAGTAAAAAACACTTATATCTTTAGGGGAAAAAAAATGAAGTTTACCCTTCGAAAAATATATCAAGCATATGAATGATTGTGGAATAATAGTGCTTTTTAATGAGTTTGCTTTTGTGTCACTAGGTATGGCAATAGGGTAAGAAGGGGCGGGTTTTTGTCCAACATAACCCACCCCGTACTTCTCAAAATAATATATAACCCATCACTACCAGTCCCATTGATCTTAAGGATCAAACCTTGAATTCACTCCTATAAAAATATTAAAAACTCATACCGTATCCACTCAACTCCATACTCATGAATATTTTAAAAAATTTATATTGTAATCAAGCATAATGTTAAAAAACAATCATAATCTCATATAAATTAAAAGAAATGTCTAAATAAGCATACTTTTGTTACATCTATTCAAAATTTAAATAAATAAATTAACACAATAATATCTAAATTAAAATATATTTTTAAATATAAATTTAATATAGATAAGATATGCAGGTTAGGGTGAGATGAGGGGTTGACCCCAAATTCACATCCAACCTATCTCACAAGAATAACCAACCCTAACCCGCTTCAAGCCCGGCGGGGTGCAGTAGGGGCTGCAGTAGAAAACTAGTTCCGAACCCACGGAGCAAGTTGAAATTGTGAAGCCTATGTGTCACAACTTTGCTCTAATGGAAATTATGTATTTTAGCAATATAGAAAATGCTAGTTTCATAAATATTATAAAAAAAAATCACTAATTAGTACCGTCATTTTTGTGTATAGTCAACTTGATATTTAATGTACAACAACCAATGATAGAGACATAATAACTTTTTCCCCTCATTTTGTTAATAATTTTGAAAAAAGAATTATATGAAAACATTACTAATTATATAATAATGATCATAATTTCAAATTACAATTAATCTTGTTAATTATAAATAGTAAATTCTTTTTAAATGTTTTGGAATTCTCTATGTTTAAGGATTCAAATAATTCATTTGACAACTAGTCCTGCTTGATAGTCATTCCTTCTAATGAAGATCCCCTAACACCTAGTTGAGTAATTCTCTTTTACACAAACAATAAAATAAAATAAAATTCTTAGAGATAATCATCTAGGTAGACCTTTTCTTGTCCCTCTAAGATCTTAAACATGTCACTGGCATCCTCATAATTGATAGTTTTAGAATAATTTAACCTTTTTATCATTTTTTGCAACAAGAAGAAAGCATTATATAAAATGATAAAATATATTTAATGATGAAACATTCTCTCATCAAGGTTTTTTCAAAAATTTTATCTCTAAAGATTCAACTTGATATACTTTATAATCGTACTTAGATTTTTCATTCGTTTTGTTATAAGATTTAACTTTAATTTACTGTCAATGTAAAATTGTTTATACTGTCATCTAATTATGTGATGACATATCATTAAAAAATATTGATTATTATAATAATAATTATTTAAAAAGTCTACGATTTATAATACATGATTAAATGATAGTGTAAAAATTATTTTATGTTTATAATAAATCAAATTTAAACATAAGAACTTATTTAACTTAAAATGCAATTATTTAAAGAATTTTGTTAACATATATTCTAAGGATACTGGTAAAGGATTTAAATCTTTTCTTATAACAAGACTATCTTGTTAGAGAGATAAGCACATACTATATTAAGATCCATTATGATATATTATAAAATTTACTTTTTATATTTTATGGTTTTGTATGTTTTTTTCTCTCTAATAGAATACTCTTCTATTAGTAAAATAATAGAAGAGGATTCTAATCAGATTTAAATTAAAAAAGTTAGTAATGGGACTCATTAACACTTTATCTTTTACGAAATATCATTTTTTTATATACTTTTTAATGCTGTGTCTGTTACGAAATATAAATTTAGTACATTTTCTGAAAAACAAAGCTTTAAAAGACTATTTTTCTAACCTTTACCGTAACAAAACCCTTATCTATCTAATCGTGATATCAAAAATATAATAAATGACATTTTCTGCCACTCCTATTTCCTGAAGTGTGGATATGTGGTTTTCTCACTTTAAAACCGCAAGCACAACACGCATCCGTAATGTGAGGCAGTAATGGGAAAAAAGAGACAAAGAGACAAAAACTTTAAAGGGTGCATGTGGTGCGGACCACTGATATGGTCACACGGTTCACACATAGTCCTTTACAATGACCATAGATTCTTACGTTTTAAAGAGTAAAATATTTTTTATTTTATATTATTTCATAGTAATTGTATTAATTTTATGGATCATTATTATTTGTTTAAATTAAAATTTTTTAAAAGTAACAATAATTCATAAAATTGATATAGTTATCATTAAATAATAAAAAATAAAATAAATGTCTTCTTTCTTAAATACTTAAGAATTTTTTCTACAATAAGGGATATATTATTGATAAAAAAAAACACAATAAGAAGTACATTAAGATGCGTCACAAAAAAATAACATATTATATATCATCACATTGATTTTTAATAAAATTAAAATAATTTTAAATAAAATCACAACTTGAAGAGTTTTAAAAATTTTAAAATTTTTAAATAATTTTAGCTTAAAATGTTACAATTTTTTTAAAATATTAATAATTTTTATATCAAAATAACCTCATATAATATGTAATTTTTTAATAAAGCATATGAATGGTTAAAAGATAAAAAATACATATCATGCATCGTTACAATGACTTTTAATAAGTTACAAACATTTTTTAATAAATTTGATGGATTAAAACCCATCATGAAAATATGATATTCGGAGATATCATCAACCGACGTACAACAATGAATAATAATTGGACAGTGGCCACACAGTTTCACACGTACACCTTTACTTTTTTAATAATAGGTAGCTGATATAGTGAAACCGAATTATACCTTTAAGTATGAAAACTGTAATTTAATTTTTAAAAATTATATTTTATAAAAAAAATTTATTATTATCACTTCTGACTCAAATAAAATAAGTTTATAAAAACAATTTAAATAAATTAAATTTTATAAAAATATTCTTAATTTATAAAAAAAATAATAAATAATAATTTAATAGGTTAAAACTTAAAACCCAAAATGAAAAGATGCTGCAACGACCAGAGATGTTAACAACGGGAAACTTGTGTCATATTGTCGTGTTTGATTTTATCAGAATGTGACGAACTCAAACTCCAGCTCACCATTTGTGACGTAATCTCCGAATCTACTTTCGGGTAAAAGAAAAAGTGAAGAGGGAAAATTCAAAATTAAAAAAATGATTATATCTTTCAAACCAAAGAGTATAATTGAAGTAAATTAGTAGTGATATTAGATGCATACACTATAATCTCACGTACCCATTATATAAAAGAGAAATAAATGGCTAAAAATTTGGTATTCATTGCTTTACACCTAAATTCAAGAATTTCCGGTCATTTATTTCGCTTTATGTTAAAAGTTATTGTTATATATGCATATAATATAACACTAACAAATTAACGTGTATCTTAATTTCTATTCTTTATTTTAATTTAAATAATTTATTATATAATAATTTTATATTTTAATTTATTTTATATAAATATATTTAAATATTTTCACTCTCAACTTATCTATTCTAATTTTTTTCTTAAATAGCAAAGACAAAGAACGCGAGGGAAGCAGAGTGCAATGAAAAGGAGAGAAAGAAATCAAAGGGTAACAATTAGTGAAAGTTAATAGAAGTGTAAAACTGTGAGAGAGTGAAATGCGAGTATATAAGTTTAGCACTGTAAAAGTGAAGTTATATCTCTAGATATAAAAATTATGATTTAATTCTTAAAAATTTTATTATATAAGAATGATTATACTATTATCATTATCAACCCACAAAAATTAGGTCTAAGATATGGTTCAAATGAAATTGAATCTTGTGGAGTTACTCATGATTTACACAAAAAAAAATAGTGAAATACAAGTAGATAGCTATTAATGAAAAAAATCAATAAAGAAGAATTTTACAAATCTATAATTTGTTACCATGTATTTATATTTTACCAAATTTAAATTAATTAATTTTTTAATTAATAATTATAAATATTGTACTTTATTACTTTTTAAAAATATATTTTATTTTAAAAGAGTCAAATTTATTAAAAAATAGTAAATATGTGCTTGGTTTTTTAAAAAATTCTTAAGTAGTATCGGAAGTATACAATTAACTGTTGAGAATTTAATTTAAATTTTATTATATAAATTTGATATTTAATTCAATGACATATATGATTAAGTTATTCACGTATTATAATTTTAATGAATTGAGTGTAATATTATAAAGATATATTTAAATGAAAAAGCTTGAACAAAAATGAAAATAGAGAATAAATTTTTTATTTTGATTAAATTTTTTTATTTAAAAATATTTTTTAAAAAATTAATAGAATAAAAAATTATCACATAATCTTCATATTTTTTATTTATTTTTATAAATATTTTGTAAGTCTTTTAATTTAAAATAAAAAAGCAACTCTCTTCTTTCTTTTTCTGCAAACTCGGACACACTACAATAATTTCTTCTGATTTTCACATTTTGAAAGGGAAAGAAGACAGAGAAAGTTAGCCAACAAAATTTAATGTGCTTGGACAGTGTGCCCATTAATAATCACCCACCATGATTTTCACACTTTTGACCTTATTTGTATATGACCTTCCCTTTTGACGTTCTTGATAATCTTAAGATTGACTTGACAAGTAATTAGTTAAGTTCATTTTAGAGCATGTTATATATAATATATTATAAAAATATTTTTAAAATATTATATTTAATAAATTTTTATAAAATAAATTTTTATTATATATATATGATTTTTACACTTTTGACTTTATTTGTATATGAACCTTTCCCTTTTTGACTTGATAATCTTAAGATTGATTTGATGAAGTAATTAGCTGAGTCGATTTTAAAACATGTTATATATAACATATTGTAAAAATATTTTTAAAGTATTACATTTAATGAAATTATATTTATATATTTTTAGGGTTTAGAGTTTAAAAATATATATAATAAAAATTTATTGAATGTAGTACTTTAAAAATATTTTTACAATATATGCTATATATAGCATGCTTTAAGATGTACTCAACTAATTACTCGTCAAGTTAATCTTAAGATTATCAAGAAGATCAAAAGGAGAAGGTCATATACAAATAAGGTCGTTTACCATACGCAAGCTCTAAATTTCATGCAAGATTTATTTTCTCACCAAATTAAATTACACTGTGAGCAGATCAATTTTCATGTTAAACTTTGTTTCTAAGTTTGAAATGAAAAGGTACTTTCCATCATACTATCAGCCAGAAAAAAAAAAAAAAAAGCATAGCATCATTATTATGAAACTGTAAAACGCAAATTCTGTCTCAAAGCACAAATAATCAAGTTTTGGTTGAGACAAAAGAAAATTTTGGTTTTCAAATTTTATAATTTATTTTCGTAGTGATGGGTTTTAGGAATCAATTTGTCTATTAAAAAGAGTGAAAACATAATATCATTGCATTCTTGATATATTAACCATAAAGTGATTATTTTAAAATTAATTATATAAAATATTAATTTAGCTTATTACTATTTTCATATTTGATAAAGAAATTTTTTAAAAAAATTATTTTTAAATTTTCTTAATAATATATTTTAATTATAAAATATTTTAAATAAAAAATATATTAATTCAAACATACATTGAATTTATCATAATAAAGATACAAAACAACAGAAAAACAACTTAGGAGAGAGTAATTAAAAATTATATCCGAGTATTAACGTGTTATTTTAATGTTTTATTTTCAAGTTAAAAAAGTAATATGAAATATACGAAATTACAAGGGTACCATACAACTGTTGAAGGGAACCAATCATGGTGGGTGATTATTAATGGGCACGCTGTCCAAAAGTAAGCAACCATGTGAAAATCATGGTGGGTGATTATTAATGGGCACACTGTCCAAGCACATTAATTTTGTTGGCTAACTTTCTCTGTCTTCTTTTGCCATTTCAAAGTGTGAAAATCAGAAGAAATTATTATAGTGTGTCCGAGTTTGCAGAAAAAGAAAGAAGAGAGTTGCTTTTTAATTTTAAATTAAAAGACTTATAAAATATTTATAAAAATAAATAAAAAATATGAAGATTATATGATACTTTTTTATTTTATTATTTTTTTAAAAAATAATTTTAAATAAAGAAAATTTTTAAATTAAAATTAAAAATTTATCATCAGGCAATAGACTAGAAAAAATAAACAATATGTTTTTTTTTTGTTTCAAACTACACGTTTATAGACATAAAAAAATACACGTTTTTAAATTTTTTTTTATATGACCAAACAACCTTAGATAAATTTTTATTATCTTCTCCTCATTAAGTACTATTAAAATTTTCTCTTGAATACACTCATTCTTGAACTCATTTTCTTATATGTTTACTCATGTACCTAATTTTCCAGCGTACGTTGGAGGTGATGAAATGGGACAAATGAATATGTATCAGTAACTTTTGAGGTGAGTAAAACAAAAATAAGAAGTTTTGCTCTTTTTTTTAAATTTAAATCCATTTTAGAGAATCGGCCAGTTTCATGAAACCTGTCAGTTCTATCGGTTTTATCGACTTTACTCGATTCTTCTCCGGTTCAACCACTCAAGTGGTTTTATGGTCAAACCATGATTGATGTGATATCCAGTCGGTGGTTCAATCGATTGAATTCGATCCAATGAGTTTTTTGAAACATTGATTATTTTCAAAAAAATAGCAAAGGGGTATAAGAGAAAAGGAGAATGGAAAGATATTAAGGCACTTTTAAATAAATAATTTAGATTTTTTAAAGTAAAGAGTATACTTTAAAATTATAAAAGTAAATTATGTATCAGACATGAGAATTACGATTTATTTTATAAGAATCTTATTTTAAGGAGATGAATATATAATTATTATTTTTTATACGAAAAAATTAAAATGATAAGGCTATTCAAATGAATAAAATTTTGTGAAAATATTCCTGATTCACACTAAAAAAAGAGAAAGTGAAGTATAGGTAAATAGCTATTAATGAGAAAATTAATATAGAGAAAGTTTTTTAATTTATAATTTGTTTATCATGTACTTATATTTTGTCAAATTTAAATTAATTATTTTTTGATTAATAAATATAAATGATGAACTAGACAGATTTTGAAATGGATCATTAACACATAAATAAAAAATAAACTAATAATTTATTAAAAATTTATTAAAATTATTTAATTCATTCATGATATATCTTAATGAATGAATATTTAAGTCATTTATTGATTTATTTTAATAGATAAATATTTAATCTATTCGTTCTTAACTAAATATATTTAAACTTTTATATCTATATATATTTTATTATTATTATTATTATTACTATTATATATATATATATATATCTATTGAAATTAAATAAATATTTTAATTTATTTAACAATTATTTATTAATTAAAATTAATTTATTTAATTTAAATTTAATAAATTTAATATTTTAATTAAATAAATTAAATTAAATTAAAATATAAATAAATTAAATGAATCTTAAATTCATATATTTAATTACAACTACTTGTGTGGACCACTGACATGGTCATAAAATTCACATTAATAAATTAAATTAAATTAAAATATAAATAAATTAAATAAGTCTTAAATTCATATATTTAATTACAACTACTAGTGTGGACCACTGATATGGTCATAAAGTTCACATTAAAAATCCAAATATGAATCTTGAGTGACAGTATATTATCGTGATTTTATGAGAATGTGCGAGACTCAAGCTCCAGCTCACCATTTGTGACGTAATATCCAAGTCTATTTCATGACGTAAGCTTATCATTTTAATAGATTTAAATAAATTATTAAATTATTTTTTAATAATACATTGGTGACCTAATATAAAATTTATTCTACGCATCCAGCTCTCACTTTTACAAATATCTTTTGCTAAAAGGAAAAACTTTTGAATGAAAATTGAAAATTAAAAAATATTATTATAACTTTTAGAAAACAAAAAGTATAATTGAAGTACATTGATAATCATATTAAATGAAAATTTTTTTATTCATTCCATTTTTTTTTTTACGTGAGAGTTATTGTTATACAACATTATTCAAATTCAAAATATACTGCAAGTTATATTTTTCTTAAGTGAATACAGATGGCTTTATTTTTAAGTCTCTTGAAAAGTTTATTAACATTTCAATCTCTTTACATTTAATTTTTTGAAAAAAATCTTTTCATAAAAAAATCACTTTGTATAACTTCACACGCACATATATAATTTCAGCTTATGGGATGATATGTGATAAAACAAATAAATATTAGATTCACACGGGAAGTTGTCATGTATAACGAGAGTATAGTCTTCTTTTTTTTTTTTCTTTTTTTTTTAATTTAAGTATGAATTATTTAACATTATTGGCAATCAAAAATTAAATGTTAATAAATAACTTTTTAGGAGGAAAATCATTTTAATCATTTCTCTTAAAACTTTTATTGGTTTTTTAATATCTCTTTTAGTTGAACTATTTTGATTTAATGTCTTTTTTTATTGGAGCTTCTATTAGCCTTCTTATATGGCCAAACCATCTTTGATCTATATAAATATATTATAATAAATAAAAGTAAGAATCTCTTTCAAACTTTTATTTCTGCTCATACATTTATTTCTTACAAAATTTATATAGACACAAATTAAGAAAAATTAAAATAGATTTAATTTTGATTCACTATCAGTATTAAATTTTTTTACAACATCATTCAATCTCATATTACCTAATGTTTGGCTTTTAAGGCAATTCTTAAATTAGTAAAACTTTTTTTAATTATTTGATAGCTCGTGATTAAAATCTTTTACATTGATAATAAATCAAAATTAAACTCAATTAAAATTGATAAATCAAAATTGATCTACACAAATTACGTACATAAATTAGTGTAATAATTTAAAAAATAAATATATTATCTATTATAATAATTAAAAGTAATAGTCTCTCTCAAAATTTCTTTTCTTGCTCATGTATCCTATTTTTTCTATTCATGCATTTGTTTCTTATAAATTTCAAGCACACAAATTAAGAAAAATTTAAATTGATTAATCAAAATTAATTTACGTAAATCTATCTATTATAATAACTAAAAATATGAATCTTTTTCAAAATTATTTTTTCCGCTCATGCATTTACTTCCTACAAATTTCATATAGACACAAATAAAGGAAAATTAAAATTAATCAATCAAAATTGATATGTGCAAATTACCTTCATAAATTAGTTTAATAATTTAGAAAAGCAAATCCATTGTAATAATTAAAAGTAAGAGTCTCTCTCAGAATTACCATTCGTGTAGTCTAATACAAATTAAGAAAAATTAAAATTGATCAATTAAAATTGATTTACAGAAATTACTTACATAAATTAGTATAATATTTTCATAAAAAATCTATTATAATAATTGAAGGTATGAGTCTCTTCTAAATTTTTTTTTCTTTCTCATGCATCTATTTCATACAAATTTCATACAGATACAAATTTAAAAAAATTAAAATTGATCATTTAATTTCAAATACTTTTATTCTCTTTCTTCATTTGGGTAAATCTCTATCATTACAATAAAATAAAATTAAGTGTTAGATGTTATTGTAAGAGTAAAACTCTTATATAAATTGATCCCTCTCCATCCATATATATATATATATCGAATTTATTACCAGGATTATTTTGAATTACCTTTGTTTTGATTGAAATATTTTTCTTCTAAAAATTAGTTGATAATGACATAGGCTATCAAGTATATATCAAAATAGAATTAGTTTATGATTCTAGCAATGATAAAGAATAAAGTTCTTCACCTCCTTAATGTCTCAACCTTATCAACCTTAAAACACAAGTGATTTGAATTCCTTAATTACAATTTAACCCATTGCAAAGATATTTCGAGCCACTTGGTGAGTTTTTTTTCCTTTATTTTTAGTTTTTTATTTTTCATTAATAAATTTTATTTTTGTTTTAAAATTGTTTTGTTTGGTTTCATAGAATGTTCCTACATCTTTTAATATTGGCAAAATATGAATGCTTTATATATTAATTACGAGACAAATTTTCTAAAGTCATGACGTTTTTAAAATGAAATAATCCCAAACATTTTATAATAGGAATTAAAATTCATATTTTATTGTGTACAAGAAACAAATCCAAATAGGAAGGATAAGATTGAACAAGAATTAATTTGAATTGATTTTATGAAAAAAGAAAATATCATAAGAAAATCCAATCTTGCATGGAATTTTTTATGATGCTAAACCACACAATAAATCTCTATTAACTCAATGATATTTGAGAATAGTAAAGCCATATAATTAACATTACCCGTCATTGCATGTATTGAAAAAAACATTGATTGTAAAAAGCTTATAAAATCAAGCAAGAAGAAAAAAAACATAATAAGAAAAGAAATACTCACTATTTTTTTAATATATTTTTAAGTAAAAAAATAAAAAATAAATAAATAAATAAGCAAACTAAATGAACTATTTACGAGTTGGCACTTCACCAACTGAATTAAAAAATAAAAGCAAGCCAATCAAGGATACTGTTAACGATTCATTATGAAGAAAGTTTTGAAGCAATTTCCTTTCGAAATATATATCACAAATCATGAAGTTAAAGGACCAATGTTGTTAGCACCCAAAATCTACATATGCTAACTTTATTCTATCCTATAATGAAAAACAACAATAACATATTTACGGCTAACATTATTTTATTCAAATCCTTGTGATCACTTCTATTAGAAACCAACCCACCTAAGGGTCACATATTGGGTGAAATAGACAGGGGACAGGAATTGGAATTTCATCTTTATCATGGACACAACTATATGATGCGGCATTGAACTAGCGACAAACATGCGTCCTAGCTTCTATATGAAAAGTAAGCATGAACTACATGTTGAACCAAATATTTAGACCGAATTCTACAAGTGCTGTGCTTAGAGGTGTGTTAAATGGATCAGTTTGACCTGATGACTGAATCAAAACGATTCCAAACCAAATGAGAAAAAATGAGTTAGGTTGAGTAAATGAGTTTAATCAGGTCAAACCTGACTAAAACCGACTTTAATCGGTTTAGGGTGGCGGCCCAATTACTTACACAATGACTCGATCGTGTTATTTATTTTGATTTATTTTTGTAATAGTTTTTTTAGAAATTAAAATTCCTTGACCCTAATACTGCATTTTAATATTTTTTTTCTTGATTCTTAGTTTTCTCATTTATAATTTATAAAAAATTTTAAAAAAATTCATGGGTGACTCGATAATTTAAATTAACCCAACCTAACTTTTATCGATTTGGGTTCATTCTCGTTGCTTAAAAAAAATTGTAAAACCAACCCAATTCAACCCGTGAACAGCCCTAGCTGTGCCTATGAACCCAACCCGATAACAAGTGCTGCCTTAAAACAATCAAATGCAAGAACTCATGAGAATGTTGCGTCATATATAAAAATCAGAGAGAAATTTATGAGTGAAATATAAAGGAACCTGAAGTGGATGAATATTACAACTTGCACCTAAACAGCAGTGTTGCTTTTGAGATAAGTAAATGAGGTATCAATTAATTAAAATTGCTAAGGATTGATTTCACTTGACTCCTTCATATGATTCTGAATCCTTAAAACTTAATTTTATCTTGTTCCAAAATTGTTGACAACTCCTAATGGTGATTAATATCTAATTCCTTATATTATTAATCTCCTTCTAATCAACTAGAAGTTCTAATTCCCTAGAATAATTCAAGTTGACAAAAGCTATAATATACAACATCGGGTTTTGGGTCACTTACACTACAAGATTGATTCCCTTAAATTCGCAATCTAAGAAATTTATCACAAGAAGCAAAATATGTATTGATTTTCCAATCTAACACATAAACTTCAAATTCATGATAGGCCAAATCATTAACACAATACTTACAGTGATAAATAACCAAATTCAGAAACAAAAATTTAATTAAACATCAAAGATCTAAAAGCCATAATCCGAGTCAAGATCTATCTACCTCTAGCACAAGGGAAATTAGTCGCTCATGATAAAAGTTCAATATTAAACCAGAAAGTGTGAGAAGTGTTGCAGGTGGGTGTCGGTGCAGGTGCTCCGTGAAATGCATCTGTGGAGGGGTTGGCCGATTGTGCAGTGTGCTATGTAGTGATGGTGGAGAAAGTGCAAGGCAGGGGAAAGGGGGAAACGGGTGGTGGAGAGGTGTGCAGGAAGGTGAGACGCAGAACAGAGCGTGTGTGGGGCTGGTGCGTTGGGTGAAGGTGAGTTGTTTGTGGGTGGCGAGCTGAGCATGGGAGTGAACCGTGCTGAGGTGTGCTTGTGAGGGGTGCAGACCGTGGCGGTTGTGCTGTGCAGGGTGAAGGCTCTGTTGCTGTGACGGTGCAGAGGTGTATGCCGTGAGTTGTCTGCAGAGTGAATTGTGCTTGAGGTGAGGTGTTGGCTGTGTGGTATGTGCTAGGAGTGCAGGGTGCTGCATAAAGATTAAAAACACAGTGGTTTGATTCATGACTTATGAGTTAACAAAGATGGGATCAAGTGAGTTAAGATTGAGCATGAAACTCAATTTTATTTTATCTTTTAAATTTTTCATTGACTTTTTTTAATTTTGACATTTTTATTTTTTTGTGATTTTCACTTTTGTTTTTGTTTTTTTTTATAAAAATTCAATTGCTAAATAAATTAGCCTAAAATAGCTATAATTTTAGATTTGAGGATTGGCTTATTTTCTTTGTTTTCAATTCATGAATTTTATCATTTTCTTAATTTAATTATTGGCCTAAAATTGCTCCCAATTTGGGTTTTTAGGTTGGCTTATTTTTATTTTATAATTTTAGCTATTTTTAAAGATTTTTGTATTAGGAGGAGCAAAATACAATGTTTATAAAATGTATTAACATCCTACATCATCTATTTCGAAAGGGGTTATCTAATATAGAGTTATTTACTAGATAAATTAAATTGGCTATTTATTATTCAAAAATATTTTATTTTTTATTTTATATGTCTCATTTTGTAATCCATCTCGCCATCTTATAAAAAATAATAAATGACTAAGACAGAGAGAATGAGGGACTAATTAGTTATTATTGTAGGAAACAAATATTCAATTTGCAACATGTAGTATGAAAGTGATGAATTTATAAATTTCTTATTTTTAAAAAAATGATATTAAGTTAATCAAAGTAAATAATTTTTAAAAAATGAATATTTCAAAAAGAAGTTTTCAAAATGAGTGATAAAATGGAACTTATTTCAAAAATATCTTTTAGTGAATTTTACAAAAGATTTATTTTAAAAATTTATTTCACTAAAATTTTATTTTTAAAACTAATTTGACAAAAGGTTTATTAATTTTACAAAATGGTTTATTAATTTGAAATGATGATTCCATTCAATTCATAGAATTAATCAAAAAATGGAATGAAAAACAATAAAATGGCTATACTCATATTATAAATAAAAATATTATTTTTAAAATATTTATTTATACAAACTATTATATTTTTATACATATTTGCTTTTCTTTATTCAATGCTAGTATGGATTTATATACGTAATATCCTTAATTTATAAATAAAAAATTAGTCTAATTTAATCTTATTTTTCATATAATTTATATAATTTAATCTATTACTTAAGCTAATTCCATATTTTATGAGTAAATTCAAATAAAAAATATCATACAACATAAAATTACTATAAAGGAAGTATATAAAACACTGAAATAGAAATTACAACATGAAAAACTCTCATGTCAAAGCATATATATAAAATGTTAAAAATTACAATACCAAAAACCTCTGGATCACTAAATATCTTAAGAGAAACAATAATTTTTCTCATTTTTGTTGAGCTCTTTTACCTTCTTAATTTCTGTATGTACTAGATATAAACTTGCACTTTGTGCGGACAGATAAATAAAATTATTTCAACTTTTTATTTAATTAAAGGACATATTTCAAATTTTATACATTCTATATTATTAAGAGTTGAAATAAATAATTATACGTATATTTTAAATACAAACGATATAGTAAAATTTTGTCTCAATAAAATCTGTAATTAACTTCCACATATATAATGATTTCAACTTTTACATTTGAAATAAATAATTATGCATGTATTTTAAATACAAATGATATAATAAATTTGTCTCAATAAGATATGTAATTAACTTCAACATATATAATGATTTCAACTTTCACGTATAAATAAATATAAGCTACAAAGATTTCTTGCAACGTCTCTGCATAATTGTGACCAAGTAAGAAAGTTTATACACAAAATTGGATTTTATTAAAAAAATATATATTATACTTGGGAGTTATTGAAATTGTTGAAGAGTCATTTGGTCTCATACGCATAATTAAGATAAAAGGAATACTGGAAGCAACTTAAAAAGTTCCAATGAATGGCATTGTTTAAGCCGCAAGGAAGGGTCTCTACCTTCATCCCTTAGAAGCCTACTAAACTCATTCCTTGGCCTAATCCCCAATGCCCAAAGATAATCTTCCACAAAACTTCTGCAAAGAGTAAACTGCATAAGAAAATTTTAAAAAATTCGTCACTTTATTGCAAATGAAGCATAGGAATGAAAGAAGTGAGGAAAATAGGGGACACTATCCAGCTCTCTTCATGTTCCTCCCAATCAGGATAAAAAAGATTATGCTATAGCAATTAATATCATATGTGGTGCTCAAGCTTTTGTTATGATGTTTTACTTCTATATTGCAATATTGATATGAAAGGAAATGAAGTACCTTTTTGGCTTTCATTATCTGTGCAATGATGGTAAGGTTGATATCATGCAGACACTACACAATCTTCATAGCAGGTTTGTTCATGTTGTCTTCCATGATTGTTAGTTTGACATTTTAAAAAGTGGTGAAATTTTTTCTTTTAGTATTGATGTACTTATTTGTGCTCATGACCCTTATTCTCCTTAGACCCCATTCTCTATGTCCAGACACAAAACATTCACAAAATGGATAACTTAGTACAAGCACAGAATAAAATAAAGATAAAAGAGGTATTATACGTGCTGCATTCACAAAAAAAAAAAACCATCAAAATGGATGGTAGTAATCACCCTTAGATTTCAAAGAATGAACACTACTTCAAAAAGAGTCTGTAGATCGAAAAAACATTGTTTAAAAGAATTTGCCAAAGAAAAAACTTTGAAAATTAATCAATTACTATAACACAAATTATAATTTTTATTATGATTTATTTAATGTTATGACCAAGAGAAGCCTTGACCTCAAGAACAGAGGTGGATCTACACATACACAAGTGGGGCAATTGCCTCTTTCTCAACAGAATTGCATTTCAAATCAACTAAGATACCCCCCTACATCTTTTTGGCAGCTACAACTGGAGCTTTTCTATGGCTGCAATCTCTGAGGCGCTACACAGAGGACTATAATTCCATACAAGAATCATAGCTTGACTAATTGCATAATGGCTCGCACTTACAGATTCAAAACCATAACTTCCAATCAAAACTCACCGCTGTTCTGTCTTCCATTTAGTCTCTTAGGATTGGGCATTCTAAGAGAAATTTATAATATAAACAATTTTTAGGAATTTATATGCATTATGCTTACCATGCTAATACAATCAAAAAATACATGCATTAAACATACACTAGTGCAGAGCTCAAGCTAAATAATCAACTCAAGAATATAAAATATGAAAAAAGAAAGGGAAAACAATTTATCACCAAGAGAGTAGCTCTGGTTCCCTTGGAAATAACATATACATTTCCATTTGCTTAGGCCAGTGGTATCAGAATAGGTTCATCTGCTAGGAAACAATTGCAAGAAAAAAAATTAGATTTATGGCTCATCTGAATTTTTCCAGGCAAGCAACATACAAAACATGAAACATTGATAACTATAGAATATACAGTCATATATCTATAAATATCTGAATTTTCAAGAAATTGACTTCTAGTTATACGATTTGTCTTTTATTTATTCACTTTGACCTTTGCATCCATGCAAAAGTCTCGCGTACATATTCTTTGGATTTGAACCTCTACATAAGGTTAATTACCTGTAGATTTGGGACATCAATCTCTAAGTGTCTTGCAAGAACCAATTTGAAAAGCATTATGAGAAACCATAATTGCACCTTTTTATCATTTCAATCCAAAGAAAATTGGAGGACAACATACTGCAAAACAAAACAGAATCATACACACTACAAATTAAGTTTATCTACTGGTCTTTTGCAACATAATATATACAAATAAAATCAAAGAATAGAAAAGACAAAAAAAAACTGCCTGCACATTTAAAAGGTTCCATACTCAAGTTAGTGAATCTCCAAGAACCAATGGGTCTAGTATTTTCTTCTGCCCAACTACACCTTCATTTTCTTATGCATCTGAATTCAATTTGTTTATTTGATGTGCCCTTCGTCAGTGTTACAATATCTCTCTAATGTTTATTAGATGTGTTATAAGCTTCCACTAACAACACCCAAAAAAAAATTTCTTTCAAGAAAAAATGTATATACAGAGATGAAAATTGATGCCCATACATTATTATTATTATATTTTTTCGTTTCTCTTTCAAAGAAATCACCCTCCAAATTCAACCAAGAATGTAAACTCTAAAAGATGAATATGAAATGAATGGGTTTTACAAAAGGAAAAAAGAAGCCACGTATAACAGATAAATTTAGAGAACCTAAAAGAGGTATTTTTAGATCTCCTTGTGATTCTTCAATGGAATAATCTGAAATTAAAGCAAACAAAATGATTAGAGAGAGAGAGAGAATGGGGAGAGAGGCAAACATAGAGATACCATAGTTGATCCCATAAATCTTCTTCCACACAATTCTTTGTTCGCTGTCTACCAGAGCATCCATGGGAGATTGCGCTTACATGCCAATGCATCTGGAAGTTTTAGTCTCTCTAGATACCCTTTTTGCAATGGGAAATGCGAATCAAGGCTAATTTGGTGAGGTGGCACAAGGGGAGAAAGAGACGAAGGAAAATGCGACAACTGTTGAATTTAGATGAGGTGGCAGAAATGAAAATGCTTATATGGCAACGCTACATGCTCTGTCTCAGATTTCATATATTATAAATAGATACTTTTTCTCTTCTCTTGCAATGCTGTCTCTGTCCTAGTTCTTACAAATATAATGTCCAAATTAAACACTTCATTTATATAATGGAGGCCATACAGATATACACTTTAAACAGACACAAGTATAAATTATAATAAACCAATAAATTTGAATTAAACAAATTTGCCTTAAGCTCTTATATTGAAATTAAAGCAACCATATATTTGCAAAAAAGTATATCCCTAGCCCCCTCACCAGCCCAAAACAAAAGTCTGTTTGGCATTAATTTAATTTGCAAAATGTCTAATTTGTAGCATATTTGTGAATATCTTAATTTTAGGAAAAAAAAATCACTTTTTTTTTTCGAAAGCTCTTAAAATGATTTTAATTATAAGTTATTTTGACCACAAATTCTACCTTCCAGACATATCCTTAGAGTCATTAGCCAAATGTAGGATGATATGATACAAATGATTTTACTTTGGTTTTCCACAATCAACCTCCCTTAAAATTGTAAACCATATCTTCCTATCTGAGTAGTATAAACACATACATACTCTCCTCCTCCATGCTTGCACTCCCATTTATCAAGAGAGGAAGAGAAAGTATCTCAAATTAACATCTACAAGTCAGAAGCTAGAAATAACAGTCTTCATTCCACCTTGTTATAGACTTTACTTGAAGACAAATAGTCAAAATATATATGCAGCCAAGGCTAATATTTTTAAGATCCCTAAAATCAGTAAATATTCAAGTATTAATAGCATTTATATAATTGACCTAAACTTTAAATTCAAGTATAAATCATAAAAATACATCAAATTTTCCAGAGTGCCCTAAACTTCCTCGTTGTTGAAATTCTTGATCATAACATTTTTTAACAAGCATTTATTTGAAAGGCACGGAACTAAATTAGAAATCTGAAAGTAAATTACATTTTGAGAACAAGATGTAAGAATAAATTAGTAGTATTAATAGCATAAGGGTATCACTATATGATTCAAAGGAAACATATTTCAGCTAATGGGGGTTGGCTCATTTTGTTGGCATTTCGCTCATGTTTTGTCATAACTTGGGGTTCGATTCTTGGGTTTTTCCTATTGGTGAATTATCTGTAAGTATCTTTATAAGCATTCAATGAGCCTGAAGGCATACTCTGATCCTAAATTGGAGCGAGTCTTTCCTTGAATCTAAATTCTAGTTTATAAAAAAAAAAGGATACATATCCCAAGGAGAGTGGTCCAAAAATCATATGAAAGGTGTGCATTAGAAACACTTCTTGAAGAAAGTGTATATACAAGAACAATTCAATACAATAGTTACCAATACAAGTAATTATTGTGCCTTTTAAGATCGAGCCAATGTATTTAGGCCAAACTCAAACCTAATTAGGAAAATTGATAAATTGATATATAGAAACTCAACCAGAATAGAAATTAAAAGAGTTGTATATTATGTATTTACTCTTCTTATGCCACTTTAACTTTTTCAAGATTGCTAACGGAACTTTAGATGATATTCAATAAAAATATTTTTTAAAACATTAATTTTTTTACTACGCTCATTTAATTTAATTATTTTCATCATATGTGAGCGTGCATATCGTTTTACTCCAAGCCTCACATTTCAAACAAAAACAAAACTCCGACATCAGCCGTTGACAATGCTAGCCCTTGAGAAAATTACTATTGGATTTTGCCAAATATGCTGGCATGATATGATTCCCACATTTAACTAAATAAAATCTTTCATCTAGTAAAAATGATAAATGTAAACAAATTTACATAATCCCAACTTATGATGGTAGTGAATTTAAATTTCTTTTGACCATTCATAAGAAAACCTATTTTATAATTCATTTAAAAAATTGTTCATTTGTATATTTTTTTTCAAAAATTGGAACTGCCAATTCACCACTTCCGTTTGATGTGTTATGAGTTTACATTTGTTGGATACAAAAATGTCTATTTAACCACTTAATTTTTATTTGTCTTTTATCATCATTTATAATATGCACTATAAAATGGGACATATAAAAAATAAATAAAACAAAAAATATTATTCTAAATATAAGGACTAATTTTAATTCATTTAGTATATATAATATTAAATTAAATAAATAATTATTTTTAGAGTAAACGGTGTAACTAATACAATTTTTTATTCATAAATAACCCTTGAGCGTGAATCCCATAACGCAAACTATTTTCAAGATATCCAATCACACTATCTGATTTTTCTTAGGTGCTTTCTCTGTTGCCCTTGAAATTGAGAGGGTTTTAAAACCTTGTTGAAGTGGAATAATCATATGAGGACATGTCATTAATTTTGATTGATGTTGTAAACTGAACTGTAAAATCTATTATTGCCTCAAATATTCTTTTATTTTACATATCCACCCCACCCGAAATCAATTTGCCCGAAATGTTGTTTTCTTTCACAAAGGGATAATTGCCGGAGCAGCAGCACCACAGTCGGCATCAAGCCATTCCCTTGAGCCCATAAGAAGTGTTGCCATGCTATCTTCCACTAGAAAGTACCAACCATCTTCTTCCCTATTAAAGCAGAAGCTTCTCTCTCTTTTTGTGTAACTCTCTCCTTCTCCCTCCTTCAATGTTTTTCACACCCGCCCCAAATGTTAAGAAAGTTGGCAGATAATTGAAACTGAAGAAAGGCTCAAAGTTTGTCAACTTTCTATTGTCATCAGTATAAGTAAGAATCCAAATCTTGCTCTGCCTCCTGTAAGCATCCAACGTGGGTTGAAAGCCAAGCATAAATGGTAGAAGTGTTCTCTCCCATCTCCATCGTTCTCCAATTCCTCTCCTTGTCTCTTTTTAGTTTCTACTACTTCAAATATATTAAGATCTTCTCAAGGGTCTCTCGTTCTGAGGCTTAATTTCCATTTTTATCAACCCCAACCATTACCAGAGAGGCCATTCATGGCTGCTATATCCTTATCCTTAAATATTGTGTTATGTAATAGATTTAGTTTTAGATTTAACAAAAACGAAAGAGGAAAAGAAATAACACGTAAATGCCCTCATTCAATTTTGACATCCCCACAGTTTTGCTGTCGTGGTCTCTTCTTCCAAGTTGATTCTAGATTGGGATGGTTTTAAAAAAATAAAACAATATTTGGGACAAGAATAAATTTTACAACTCAACCTAGTGCATCAGCTAAAATTGACAATATGTCCTCATCTTATTTGTTCACCTTAAGTGGGTTTTAAAACCCTCCCAATTTTAAAAAATCTCCACCTTTTTCTAATAGAAGACAACAATTGGTGTTTACTCTATTTTTTTCCCTTTTATATTTCACACATACATACTTAAATTTCAAAGTCATAACCTTTTTTTTCAAATAAGGTTTTGTCGTTTTGCGTTACACCCATGGCGACAAATAAATGTTTATCTTTTACCCATGAATACATTTTTCAGTAAATTATAGTTAAAAACATTTTTCTATACGAAAAGATAAAGGGATGTTATAAAACAATAACCAAGGGCCCCCGGTGTCTTATGTCACTTACTTTTCTCTTTTTCAATTTTACGCTTTACATATGTTTAATAAAACAGACTTTCTTAAAAATTAATTTCTTATATATAAGTCTTGATATATTATCTTATTTAAAAAATTATTATTTAGTGTTATACATATTCTATTAACTACAATATTTCAATGAAATATGTTGTTCTTTTCAAAATAAAAATATTTTATGGACTATTACTTTATTATAAAATGATTTGTCAAATAGTAAATTTAAAGGGATTTTTTTTAAAAAATAAAACTTTAGAGTAAAAATCCAATGATACTTGCATTTCTTTTATTGTATTTTCTTTCTCCTCAAATTTACTTTTTCAGTAACTACACTCTTAATAACATAATTGTGAGACTTTTATATAAAAATTATTATTATTCAGAGAGTGACACTTAGCATAATTTTTTAATAAAATAAACACTGTACATATAGTAGTTATACTTTAAAAGTAACCATTCTCTTATAAAATATTTCCAAAACATAAAATTATAAAAAAAAAAATGGAGAGGTGAAATGTTGAGAATTATTCAAAGTGAATGAAGAAATCCCATGTTAAAAATGAATGGACTAAGTGCAAGTTTATTTTAGATTTGAAAAGAGTGAAGAATCACTATTGGCTCTCAAGAATTGATTCTAAACAAAAGTGTAATTTGTTTGGGTGAATTTTCATTATCAATTAATTCTCACAAATTTTTATGTTGTAGAATTGAGTAAGAAAGAATTAAGATTTTCTTGTTTTTGCAGTAAATAGAATTGAGTATAGATGTGAGACCCTTAAACTTCTAAAAAAATATACCTATAGTAACATTTTAAAAGTAATTTTACTTTACAATTACACACCATCTCAACAAAAATAATTATTCTATACTAACTTTTAGAATATCATTCCAAAATGGAAATTAATTATTTTAATATCAATTCTTTAAAAATAAGTTCTTTCATTGTCAATTCTTTTAAAATCAATCCAATTAAAATATAAAACATACATACCCTAAGTGAGGATCATATATATAAGTGGAATGGCTCATAGATCTAAGGCCATAAAATTTGAGTCAAGGTATGATATGAAGTCGAAAAGTGTTGTAAACACCATAATTTGTCCAGCATTTTAATAAAAATTAATTAATTTAGTGTCAGCCTTAATAATAATAATAAAAATAATAATAAAATGAAAGTGATGAAATACTTTAATAATTAAAAATAAGATAGATTTCATCAAAAGAAATTATAAAAATAGAATAAGAAGTAAAAGAAAAAAGAATTTTATTTAAATTGAGATGTGAGATTATCTGATATCTTTTAAAATAATCTTAGCTAGATAAAGGGGGTCTATTTTAGAAAGAGATATCAGAAGAGATAGGGGGGACTCATACAAGGAGAAAAAATACATAATTGATCAAAAAATAATAAGAGAAGAGAGGATACGTACAATATCAAAGGAAATAACAAAAAGGGAAGAGAATAGACAATACTTAAAAAAAATTGCCGTACAATGGAGGAAAAGAAAGTAAGGAGAGAATTGTAAATATAACATAGAGAAAAAGATAAGAGGGTTCTACGAGAGAATTTCCGTCAACAGGTAAGATGATTTTTATTTTTATATTCATGACATATTTGTTGAATGCCACGATCTGTTGTTCTGAATACACGAGGTGTCATATACTGCAACTATCTCTATTTTGATCCCGTTTGTTTTCTTTTCATTTAATAAGTTCTAAAGAGTCTCACTGTCTACGTATCTTCACTATGCATTACTATCTTAGGCTTTTGTCCCTAATCCATAGCAATTCCTTTATTTACGTATGAATCTCCAAAGTCCTTGGCTTGTGTTGCTTGGTTTAACATATTAAATGATTAAAAGAAAATGATGAAAGCGAAAGCCCAAAGGTGCACGTATATTTACACTATGATTGTTAGTGTCATGCATTTGTGTCATGCATTTATCTTATAGCTATTTTATTATCCCTTCTTTATTCATTGTACGAAAGGTAAACTTAAACGATTCAATAGTTTAATATTTTTATTTAGTAGTTAAAATCATGATTTTTCTCCTATAATCTGGTCAACTTGTTTGACTTAAAAAATAATTTTATTATGATTAATATTGCCGTGACGGCTCTTTGATCTTAAAATAAATAATAATTATGATAATTTAAATATTCGTTAATATGATATACCTTGATCTCTTAATTTGTCTTATCTTATCTATTTGGTTGCGTCTGATATTTTATCTGATATTCAACTTTGATTATTTTTGGATAGATTGTCAATTTGATTTGGTTGTCTTTATTGCTGCTTATCATGAAAATAAAAATTCATAATTATTATCTCTTTGAAAAAATAATTTATTAAGATTAATATTGTCGTAACGGCTCTTTCATCCTAAAATAAATATTAATCATGATAATTTAAATATTTGTTAATGTTATATACTTTGATATTTTAATTTAGCTTATCCTATCTATTTGGTTGCGTTTGACATTTTACTCTGATATTCCACTTGATTGTTAGGGTGGAATTTTAATTTTATTTGGTTATTTCTATCATATAGCCCTTAATTTTAATAAATTTTAAGAAAATAAATTTTTTTATAATTTATTTAAAAATCTAAGTTATGTTAACTGTATAACAGCTTATTTGACTTATAATTGGGATTAATATTGCTGTGACAACTCTTTAGTCCTAGATTAAAATTTTAATCATATTTAAAAAATAATTAATTATGATAAATATTTTTGTGACAGCTCTTGAATCTCAAGAATAAATTTAGAATATGATTGTTAATGTTGCCGTGACGGCTTTTTGATAATAAAACATTTTTTTCAAATAATAATTAGTCAATTATTTTTTAATTAAAATCCACTAACCGACAATTATTTTCTAGATGAACTACGTAGGCTTTGATTCCTCACTTTTAGGATACATAGGCACTTTGTGCAAGCCCAACCTAAATAAGCTCTGTTTTTTGTTTACCAAAATTTTAAATATATTTTTAATTAAACTTGTAAATAATTAATTTTTTCTTCAATTGTAAATAAATGTTTATTTTTTATTCAAATATACAAATATTTTAATTTATTATTTAATTTTATTTTTAGGGATAAATTAAATATTATTAAGGTTATTAATAATTTACATAATTAATTTAGAATAACCATTTTAAGATGTATGTATCAAGAGTACGTGTAGTAGGATTAAGTTCATGTCATTTTCTATGCATAAATAAACTCCTGAATCCAACCCTGATAATAAAAATTGATGGTGATTCTATTTTTCTATTAATTTCTTCTACCATTTCCGTTGCGACACCCTCCGAAGATGGTCGTAACAAGTGTGATTCTTTGCTAAGTCAATAAAAAAAGTGTTTTCAATGTTTTGAGCTCCCCGCGACTTAACTAGAAAAGTCCTGGTGAAGTAATTAAGATATTGCTCTAGTTGAAAAATTGGGTTCGTGCCCAACCTGTACTGTGATGAATTGACAAACACACAAAATTAGAAGATAAGAAAAAAAAAAGGTAATTTTGGACACAAATTTTTTGTTTTTTTAGACAATTACTCTGATCAGTAATGAAGTGCATATAAATACATTATTTATTTGTAATTTTACTATTAATAATTTTCTTTCGTTTCATTTTTTATTTTTTTCCCAACAATGGAAAATCACATTCTTCTCATTTTCATTCTTCCCCATTTAATCTTATACAAACAATTGGAAAGTTACATTCTGTATTTATATATTTTTATTCCTTACATTTCACTCCCTTGATTTTCTTTGTTTGGTACAAAGGAGGTTTAAGACCTAGTATGAGGAAGGAAAGGGAAGGGTAGGCTAAAGCACATGCAAAATGACCTACCAAAGATATTCGATCTCAAGATCAAATAATACCCAAAAGAATTCAGTGACACTTAAGGCTCTTGAGCCGTTCCTGCTCTTTGATTTTCATCCAAACATTGCACAAGTATGTAGATGAACTTTATTGATTACTTTTAGATTACATGACCATTGCTAAATTTCTCTTCAATTTTGGAGATAATGATCTTCTATAAATAAAATAAAGAGTATAATTTTCAAAATCATTCCTCTTATTTTCTATTTGATCCCCAAAAAAGAATATTAGATTTCTATTCTTTTCATTCCATCCAAATTGATTGCCGTCAAAATCATCTAATCAAAGCAGACTATTAGGAGCCCATTTGGATACACTTTTTTTTTTAAAAAGTATTTTTTTCAAAAATAATGCTTCAACATATTCTGAAGTGTATTTGGGTGTAACTTTTAAAAAAGTAAAAGTTAAAAAAAAAGTTAATTTTCTTTTTTTTTTAGAAGTCAATGATCTCTAATTTTTGAAAAAAGTAGAAAAAGAAGTGGTTTTTAATATAATTTCATGACAATAATATCATTTTCCTTTATTAAAAATTGCATTTCATATCTTCTCTTTTTCCTCCTTGTAAACCTTATTCACATAAACCTTCTTAGGTAGTTATGTGAATTACATTTTAAGCAACGCAACTTTAAATCATTGTGCTCTAATACCTTAAATTGAATTAACTATACCACTTAGAGAAAGTAAAGTAGAACAACATCAGCAACATGTTGTTAAGTCTTTGGGTACAAAATTAGACATGTTTTATTACCTTACGTCTCATTTTTCATGGTGCTATTAGTATGACATACTTGAAAATCTCCCCGATCCTATTATGATAACCCATTTAATCATATCTTACATATCTTAACTCATTATATCTTGCATTTGAATGTCTTTTTCAGTAATTTTGATATAAATAAAGTACTTATATTCTTTTTTATCTAGACAAACTTAAAAATCTTTTATTATTGAAAAGTACTTCTTAAATATTGTATCTAAATACAAAATTACTTTTTCTTAAAAAAAAAGTCTATTAAAATAAGATATATAAAAAAAGTACTATTTTTAGAAGCTTATCCAAACGAGTCCTAGGTTATACTTGTTTAAGTATATGACAATAAAAAGGCAAAACTAGAGAAGGGTTGAATTGAGTGTGATGGAAATGTTTTAAATTCATTCATAGTTAGTAGATGGTGGAAAATCACTTTCAATTCACTTCATGCAACAGAAATATCCAAAATATATGGGGTGAAGCGTATCCTTTCCACATTTTCATTGTCTCCATTTTCATTTCAAATCTTTGATCACACCATTTTTTACCAATTCAAACAAACATGGCTCATAATCAAGACTATTGTAGCCTTCATTCTAACCCATGCATCATTAAAAACCAAGGTGTTTAAAAAAATTAACCCAATTGTTAATTAAAAAGTAGAAACTACACTCTTTATATTCATATAATTTAATAATACAAAGGTAACAAGTGGCCTTATTCTAGTTGCTTTCGTGATCTTACTCTGATCAACGATAATGCATGACTTATATGGCCATATTACACATCAATACATAAAATGGGCTTACTGAAATATGCTCAACAACAATACATAATAGAACACACAAGACATGCATAATAGTTCACAACAAATGCCAAAGGGCTAGAAATTTAACGTCAGCATTAGGAATACTCTCATTGTGGCAGCACTTGTAGGTGATAAACAGTTCCATTGTGCGGGGACACTCAGGACACTTGATGGCCTCTGGTATTTTTCCAGCCACGTTAGGGATTTCAAGATGGGAGCAGCGGTGAATGGTGCGAACAACCAACTCATGTTGCTCTCTGAAGGTGATCTCAAACCCCTTCTTGATTGCCAACTCTTTCCATTTGTCAAACTCTGCTACTGTTTGGTTCCATGGCCAGTCAGCACCACAGTAGAGCCCTTACTAAGAAGAGCCCATCCAGTCTCATTCTTGTAGGAAAGCATTTTTTTGGACCTCTTGAGTTACAGTGTTGGTTGTCTCGTGCATCTTGGTGACAAACAAACTCTCTATCCCCTTCTAGAAGAGGTTAATAAGTTTTGGGTGCTCGACATCTCCACACAAAATAGCTCAATTAATATCTTTTTCTCCTTAAGAGTTGCATCATTTGCTGAGATGCCTGCATACTTAGTGAACTGTTGGATCCATTCTTTATCCTTGCCTCCATAAAAGAAGATATACTTTTCCTCCTTGATCTTTTTCAAAGAAAACATAGAATTTTAGTTAAATATCGTCAAAGATAATTTCTTAGTTAAAACGTGAATGACAATTTAAACATAATCCTAGGAGTGTGCTGTACAAAAAACTTTTGAAGTATGCATTTGGATAAGGTTTTATGTGAATATTCAAATACTTACCCATGTGGTTATCTGTGGGTTAATGTTAGGCACCAAGGAACTAATCCAACTTTCTGTTTGGTTAAGTGTTACTTCATAGGATTGAGTGAAAGGGAAGGCCTTTACCCCCCATACTTGAATCATGTGGAATGCATTTGAATGCTCAATCTTTCCTTGGGGGTTCATCACCACAACCATAGGCTTCTTCGTGAATTTCTAGTCCTCTTTTATGAACTTGAAGCCTTTTATGGGTGCAAAGTATTGCAACACATACCAAGGCATCTTAGACTTCAGAAACTCAAATTTCTTCCTTAGTTGGTCATTCCATTCCTCCACAATGGGAACCCACACAATCTTATGCTTGTCTTCTTTTTTCATTGTTTCATAAATTGGTGTGAAAAGGGAGATCTCTTCCTTAGTAATGTCCAAGGTCGAAATGAACAAAAGTACGTTCCTCTTTTTCAGCACATCAATATTAACCTAGTTCCACAACAAAATCAAAATAAAAGTTAAGGCTACCTCAACATGCTAACTATAGAACTTTCAAACTCATGAACTAAATTCTCAAAATTTCCATGGGATGCATATATAAGTTACAAACCGGTGTTTTAGTTGCACCATCATATATGGGCTTTTGTGGAGTGTCCTTCCAAAATATTAGCACCTTGAAACACCTCCATAATTTCTGTAGGAGTTTGAAAGATTTTCCTGAGTCTCTTGATATATTCTGCCTCCTCTGAGAATTCAAATAATTTTCTCATCATCAATTATAAAATCAATTATATTAGCATTCCAATGCTTCTTCGATAATTAAAAAAAGAACCATCATTACATTCAAAGTTGGAAAAAATGAAAAATAATAATAATAATAATCTTGATGCAATTAATTACCTATCTGTTGCCTGCATAGTGATATATGCTTTCCTCAATTTGCTGACTATGATGTTAATCTTCTGACCAAATGGGGACAATTCCTGCCTTTCCTTCCTGAAGTCATAGAACAATTATTAGTGAATATTTAGACATCAATGAATTGATTGGTTTATTAATAGTAGTAACTTACGAATTACTAGTGAGGCAATCGATTTGAGTAACAATTGCCACAATGGTGATGATAGCCCAATAGACATCAACTGGGATTTGTTCTATGGCAGGTGCCAAAGCTGGAACGTCCCTTGTGTCATAAGAGGTAAGCTTCTCGAGCTCAAAGATGTACTCAATCACTTGCAATGTGGTCTTGATGAGATTGTTGAGCTCCAAAATGGCTTGGCGGTGTTTTTGCACAGGCTAAAGGCTTGGTGAGCACAGGCACTCGCTTCAGTATGGCTACAGATTTGGCGAGTGAGTCTGTTGGAGGAAACTGAGAAAGCAACCAAAACTCCCCGTATTCTAGAGCAAAAGCCGCAAGAGTAAGTATTGCCTTTGCATCCCAGGGGTAGCTTGACAACTTGTTGAGTATTGCCAATGTGGTCTTGTGAGCAATTTCCTCACCTGGAAGCTTACAGGACATCTACAACAATCATGCAATTAATTTAATTGTAATTGTGATCTATGATGACGATAATACAATAAAAAAATTTTGCTGTGTTCAGGTCCCCTAACTAGCAAATGATAGCTCCTTAGAAAAAAAAAATGTTATATTCATTAAATTTAATTTGCCCCTCCAGTTTGGAATAATAGCACTTTGTCACTTTATGGTTTCAATTTTATCACTTTATCCTTTTATGGTTAATTCTGTTAGTTTCTTGCCCCCTGTGGTTTGATTATCCAACATATTTGAAAGCATTTTATATCTTTTTTATTAATCAAAGTAAGAAAGTGCTTATTTATACTATAATCTAGTAAACCAGTGAAGTTTACATACAAAGAGATGTCCAATTTTCATAGTTAATATTTCATTTTCCTCGATAAAGTTTATTGTCACCATAACACCAAATTTTCTAAACATTTCTAGATTTGTCTACTTGCCTTAAACAATATGTAGTTAAGTCTATATGAGATTTCATGAAGTTAAATGACTATATAACATAATGAAACCTTGTGCAAAGTGCTAGAGGAACTAATCACATAAGATAAAATTGACAAAGTTGAAACCATACGGTGACAAAGTGATTTCACCTTAAATCACAGGAGGCAAATTGAAATTATCTAGAAAAAAAAAAGGTACATAAGATGTGGGATTTAACAAAAAAAAAAATATTGCAGAGATATTGTTGTATTTATTGATTACTTCTGTAAGTCTAGTTAGTTTGGCTTGTAGATATCAAAGGTTAGTTAATGACCTCAGAAGAAATTTGCTTCAGAGTACACAATGGAGAGGAGAAGCTAGCTTGGGGATTCCTGTCATCTATATGCTCGGGGCTTCCATGGGTTCCCTGTAACGATCCACCAGTATTTAGACACACAAAGAAGAACAAGAAGACAAAAATGAAATTGGCAAAATGCCAGAAAACAAATTTAGAAAATTAACAATAAAAAAGGAATAAGTGTGGAGGTGCATATACCTGCACAACATTGTCAACAATCTGGGTTGAACGCTTGAGAATGTTTTCAGCAAGGGTGAAAAGAGAGTCCACATCAAACTTAGTGTCACTGTGGACATTGGTTGAATAGATTTGCTCCAAGATCTGCTCATCAGACATGGTTAATGGGTTATGGTCATTTTTTTGGGCAAGGACAGCACTGGCCATGATTAGTTTTGGGAGCAAAAGGGTTGGAACTCTTTTGGGATATGGTTTGGAAGATAAAGAGGATTGTTGTTGGATGGTGCATGTGGTAGCTTTAGTGCCCCTATTTATAGCCTTGAGAACGGGTAGATTTACATGTGTTAGGACCACCAATTTCTTCACGTCTTAAATTAAAAGGTTCTTTATCCTTTGTATCATTTTTAAGAAAAAAAAAAAGAGTTTAAGTGAAGAAGTTATCATATTCTAAAGTCAAAACACATCACTGGTCTCAACTGAAGTGATATCCTACACAAAATTTAAATTAGAGTAAAATTCTTTTTTAATCTTCTAAAAATATAAATGTCATCACTTTTACCTTCTAAAAATTTTTTCTATTAATTTAGTCTCTAAATATAAAAAATGTCATCAAAATCATCTTTCTATATACGGACATATACTAAATTGATAAAATTTTAATGATTGAGGGACTTAATTGATGATAATTTTATATAATTGAGGGATTTAAATTGATGACATTTTTTTATTATTGAGAGACTAAATTGGGAATAATTTCTTTGACAGATCAAAATAATGTCTCCCTTTAAATTCTTGGACCAAATTGATAACAATTTTTTTTGAAAAACTAAAGTAATAACACATATATTTTTAAAGAATCAAAATAAAAATTTACTCTTTAAATTATTATGACGATAGTTTAGACAATATAAATCAAGATAAATAAGCACTTCCAGTTTTGAATTGGTCTTTGAACTATATAGATTTAGTTCCAGTACCCAAACTTTATTCTCCCCAACTCTTAATACATTAACTATGGTTAACTATATAATCAAGTATAATAATTTTATAGTTAAAAGATTTTAAGTGTGTTATATTTTACACGAGTATAGTCATCCATTCATTAATTTGAAAATATAACACGCATATGAATGGATGTGGAATACTTTTTAGTGAGTTTGCTTTTGTGTCAGAACTAAAATCAATCTTGTTAATTATAAATAGTAAATTCTTTCTAATGATGGTGCATGTGGTAGCTTTAGTGACCCTATTTATAGCCTGGAGAGCGGGTAGATTTACGTGTGTTAGGACCACCAATTTCTTCACGTCTTAAATTAAAAGGTTCTTTATTCTTTGTACCATTTTTAAGGAAAAAAAAAAAGAGTTTAAGTGAAAAAGTTACCACATTTTAAAGTCAAAACACACATCACTCGTCTCAACTGAAGTAATATCTAACACAAAATTTAAATTAGAGTCAAATTCTTTTTTAATCTTTTAAAAATATAAATATATCATCACTTTTATCTTCTAAAGAATTTTGTTATTAATTTAATCCCTAAATCTAAAAAGTGTTATCAAAATTATCTTTTCATATACGGACATGTACTAAACTGACAAAATTTAAATGATTGAAGGACTAAATTGATGACAATTTTGTATAATTGAGGGACAAAATTGATGATATTTTTTTATCATTGAGGGACTAAATTTGGATTAATTTCTTTGACAGATCAAAATGACATTACCTTCTAAATTCTTAGATGAAATTGATAACAAAATTTCTTGAAAGATTGAAGTGATGACACTTATATTTTTAGAAAATCAAAATAGAAATTTACTCTTTAAATTATTATGATGATAGTTTAGACAATACAAATCAAGATAAATAAGCACTTCCAGTTTTGAATTGGTCTTTGAACTATATAGATTTAGTTCCCAGTACCCAAACTTTATTCTCCCAACTCTTAATACATTAACTATGCGTAACTATATAATCAAGTATAATAATTTTATAGTTAAAAGATTTTAAGTCTGTTATATTTTAACAAAAGTATAATCAGCCATTCATTAATTTGAAAATATAACACGCATATGAATGATTGTGGAATACTTTTTAGTTTTGCTTTTGTGTCACAATTAAAATCAATCTTGTTAATTATAAATGGTAAATTCTTTCTAATTTTTTTTGGAATTTTCCATGTTTAAGGGTTCAAAACATTCACATAACTAGTAGTCTCATATGATGGTCATCCCTTCTTTAATGGAGATCCTCTAACATCAAGAGGCTAATTGAGTACTCTCCTTTTACACCAAAAAACAAAAAACCTATCCCTCTATGACGTTATCATTTCTATCATTTTTTGTAGCAAAAAGAGAGCATTATATAAAATGATAAAAAATATTTAATGATAAAATATTCTCTAAAGGTCTTTTTCAAAATATCTATCATTTTTTGTAGCAAACAGAGAGCATTGTATAAAATGATAAAAAATATTTAATGATAAAATATTCTGTAAAGGTCTTTTTCAAAATATTTAATGACATTATCTACCACACCTGTTTCCTGAAGAATGGATGTGGTTTTCTTACTTTAAACTGTAAGAGCCACACAAGTTCGAATAGGTCACTAGTCCCGAGGATAATGGTGGCACTGGGCCTATCTCTATTCTTTAGGGTGCGAGATGGTGTGGAAAACTTCAAAACAACAATGACAAGATGCTACAACGACGCAAGAGATGTCTCGGTTTTATAATTTATGAGAACGCAACAAACACACACTCCAGCTCACCATTTGTGATTAATGCGTTTGGTTTGTTGTGGAAAGGACAAAAGTCCGTCTACAGTTATCAAAAATAAGTTGAGATACATAATTTGTTGTTTGTAAAATTTACTTTCATCCTTTATTTATTATTTTTTAAAAGAATAGTTTGATTTAAAATAATTTTTTGTTATTTTTATTTTTGATATTTTTCTTTTTGATAACTTTTATCTTATCTTTTGTCATTGTACCTTAAGTCATATAATTCTTTTTAGTAATTATAGATTTAAAAATGATTAAGATCAATGCTATTTAAATAATATTTATTTTGTTAAAATTAATTTTTAGATAAAATTTTTTATACATAAATTACTTCACTTCAAACTTATTTCTAACTAAAATTAAGTTTATAAAATTAAGTTCATTCAAACTTAAGTTTACTAAATTTAATTCAAACACATGCATAATCTCCTAATCTACTCCATGACATACAACATAGCTAAAAGGAAAAGTTTAGAATGAAAATTCAAAATTGAAAAGGAAGTATTATATCTATTAAAACAAAAAGTATAATTGAAGTAAATTAGTAGTGACATTAGATGCAATTACTATAATCTCACGTAACCATCTAATAAAGAGAAATGAATGACTTAAAATTTGGTATCCATTGCTTTACACCTAATTCAAGAATTTTCAGTCATTTATTTGAGAGTTATTGTTATATATGCATATAACTTTACTCAAATTCAAAATATACTTCAAATTATATTTTTCTTAAGTGAATACAGCTGGCCTTGAATTCTTTTTACGTTTCTTGAAATGTTTATTAATATTTCATTCTCTTCACATTTAATTTTGTTATCTATTCTCTAGGTGAGGGGTGGTGTGGACCACTGATTTGGTCACACACACTGATTGGGTCATTTGTAAATAAATTTTTGAACTGTAAAATTATCTTAAATAATACTTAAATTATAACAATTACATGAATCAACTCTTTCATTTACTTTCTATTAATTTTATATTCTTTTTTATTTAATTTAAAATAAATAAAAAATGAATAGAAAATTTAATTTTATATATGTTATAATTTAAGTATTAATAAAATAATTTTAAAATTTATAAACTAGTTACAAAATATATACATCATAATCTAAACAATATCTTCGTATGTTGATGTTTCATGGAAACATCTTGAGATGATATGCTATCAATTTCCATTTCTTTATTCTCTTTTCAATTATATTATTTTGGTTATCCAAAAGAATGCAAAGGAATAATGTCTGTAGGAGAATAAAAATAAAATCCATCATTCTATAAATGAGAATAAATGGAGCTCTACCCTCCCAGGGGTGAAGAGAAACAATTGTTAGGAGTTCCCTCCATTTTATTTGGAACAAGAAAGCATTCTTAGGCTAACAGCAATTTTCAACCAGCAAAATCAAGTGTCAATGCCATTTCACATATTTATGTCAGCATTGCAATAAATAAGCTGAGTTGACATTAACGCCTCAGTTTCAGCCAAAAGGCACGCCCCAACCACAATAATGAATAATAACGACTTTATTAATAAATGACATTTAATAAACGACCACTGATTTGGTGACACAGTTCACACATACACCGTCACAATAATGAATAATAACGACGTAAGAGATGTCAACAACGTGAAACACACACTCCAGCTCACCATTTGTGATTAACGTGACTTACGTCACAATGGTGAGCTGGACTTTGAGTTTGCCACATTCTCATAAAATCACGACAATATCAACACGAGTTTCACGAAGTGACTAACTATTACATAAAAATGTCTTTCACTTCTCTCTCTATACAGCTACGTAAAATTACCATTGTGACGTAGGCTCCAAGTCTTAAGAGCACATTACGTATGTGGGTGATGGTGTATGAGTGAACTGCGGGACCACTGTCAAATTATCATTCATTGTCTGTACGTCAGTTGATAGCTCTGCTCAAATTTTTAAAATAATATTTGTCAGTGTATAGATCCATGATGCGTAATTTTTTAAAGTGACCAATCAAAAGTGCGTCACCTTCAAAACTGTATAGAGTTATTTTAATTTTTGAAAATATTATTACTATTTTAAAAAATTTATAATATTTTAAAATAAAATTATTTAAAAAGTTCAAAATTTTTAAAATTCTTTACGTTATAATTTTATGTTAATTTATTATAATTTTTTAAAAAAACATTTATAACTTTATTAAAAATAAATGTAACAACGAATGGTGTTTGTCATTTTTTTTTTGACAAATGTGAATATGTCTCTTATTATAAAGGTGAAGTATGTGTCATATCATACTTTATAAAAAGAATCTTATTATTATTTTTTTTTATTATAAGAGATTAAATTTATGAGATAATATAAATTAGTTAATATTTTTAATAAAGTTGTAAAACAAATGACAAACACCATGCAAAATATTGTAATTACATGTGCATGAGTGGATTCAAATCATCTGCTTTTTCTTCTTGTTCTCAATTTTACTCTTTCAATTAAATATTGATAATTCAACTTAAAAATATGTATATTTAAAAAAAATTAATATTAATTAAAATAATATATATTTTTAATTAATTTGTCAGTATTTAATTAAAAAATATAGTTAAAAATAGAAAAAAAACAAATTTTGAATCTTCTATAAAAATATTTTTGGTTTATAAAAAAATAAAAAAAGTCTACCGACAAAAAAAAAAGGAAAAAAAGGGACAGCATGCATGAACTGTGTGACCAAATCAGTGGTTCACACGACCCCACGCCATCATTCTTGTGAGTCGTGACCTATTCTTTAAAGTCGTGACCTATTCAGACGCGTGTGGTTCTTAAAGTTTAAAATCAGAAAACCGCATATCTATTCTTCAAAAAACAGGTGTTGCAGATAATGTCACTTATTAAATGATAAAGAACATTTGACTTTCTTAAAGTTTAGATCATTTTTTAAATAATTTATAAATTTTAAAATTATTTAATTAATATTTAAATTATAATATATATAAAATTAATTTTTTTATTTATTTTTATTTATTTTAAGTTAAATAAAAAGAATATCAAATTAATAAAAAGTAAATAAAAGAATTTATTTATGTAATTATTATAATTTAAGTATTATTTAAGATAAATTTAAAGTTTAAAAATTTATTTACAAATAATGTAAAGTTTAAGAGTTTTTATATTTTTTTTATTAAATTTTTCATATCATGACTATATAGACTAGTAAATTAAGAGGTACTATTGTATTTTTAAATTTGTATTTTTATTTTGATAATTTAAATATTATTTTATAAATATATTTTTTTATAAACTAAGGATGTAGGGATAATAATATATTGTCAGTTAAAACATAAATTTTGTAAAATATAACTAAGGTCTATAAATTTTTTTTAAAAAAAAACCCTCTAAAGTGAGAAGTTTTTGTAGATAATTATAATTCTAAATTTAAAGTGAAAAAAGAAGTTAACTTCTAATATAAGAATGTGATGATTTTTTTACATGAAACATATTTATATTTTTATCCTTTTATATGTTTATGATTAGTTGGTTATTAATGATATTATGAGAAAATCAAAACATAGATACCAAATTGGGAGATTTTCCTTTATATATAAGATGCTTTTTAATATGTTTCCTAATGATGTTTTGGAGGAAAAAAATGGATACAAAATTGAGAGAATCTCCTTCGTATATAATAAGATAAGATAAGGGTTTTGTTGCGGTAAAGGTCACAAAATTAATAACAAAGAACTACTCTCGAAAGCTTTACCTTTTAAAATGACAAACACCATGCAAAATGTTGTAATTACATCTGTGTGTGAGTGGATTCAAATCATTTGCTTTTTTTTTCTTACTCTCAATCGTACTCATTCAATTAAATTTTGATAATCCAACTTAAAAATATTTATATTTAAAAAAATTAATATTAATTAAAATAATATATATTTTTTTTTAATTAATTTGTCAGTATCTAATTAAAACATATAATTAGAATTAGAAAAAAAAATTTGAATCTCCTATAAAAATATTTTTAGTTTATAAAAAATTAAAAAAAGTCTATCAAAAAAAAAAAAGAAAAAAAGGGGTAGCATGTGTGAACTGTGTGACTAAATCAGTGGCCCATACCCTAGAGAATAGAGATAGACTCAGTATCACCATCATCCTCGTGAGTCGTGACCTATTCTTTAAAGTCGTGACCAATTCGAACGGGCGTGGTTCTTACAGTTTAAAAGGAAACAGGTGTGGCAAATAATGTCATTTATTAAATGGAAAAGAACATCTGTCTTTCTTAAAGTTTAGATCATTTTGTAAATAGTTTATAAATTTTAAAATTATTTTATTAATACTTAAATTATAATATATATAAAATTAAATTTTTAATTCACTTTTTATTTATTTTAAATTAAATAAAAAATAATATAAAATTAATAAAAAATAAATGAAAGGATTAATTTATGTAATTATTATAATTTAAGTATTATTTAAGATAATTTTAAAAATTTTAAAATTTATTTATAAGTGACTCAAAATTTAAGAGCCTGTATACTTTTTTCTTTGTTATATTTTTCATATCATGACTATATAGACTAGTAAATTAAGAGGTACTAATGTATTTTTAAATTTGTATTTTTTTATTTTGATAATTTTAATATTATATTATAAATATATTTTATTTTTTTATAAATTAAGAATGTAGGGATTATAATATATTGTCAGTTTAAACATAAATTTTGTAAAATATAACTAAGGTCTATAAATATAAAACAAAAAAAACCCTCTAAAGTGAGAAGTCTTTGTAGATAATTATAATTATAAATTTAAAGTGAAAAAAGAAGTTAACTTCTAATATAAGAATGTGATGATTTTTTTACATGAAACATATTTACATTTTTATCCTTTTATATGTTTATGATTAGTTGGTTATTAATGATATTATGAGAAAATCAAAACATAGATACCAAATTGGTAGAATTTCCTTTATATATAAGATGCTTTTTAATATGGTTCTTAATGATATTTTGGAGGAATCAAAAAATCGATACAAAATTGAGAGAATCTCCATCATATATAATAAGATAAGATAAGGGTTTTGTTACGGTAAAAGTTACAAAAAATTAGTAATAAAGAACAACTCTCGAAAGCTTTACCTTTTAGAAAATGTACTAAATTTATATATCTTAAAAGATAAAGCATTACAAAGTAAGTAAAAATTATATTTCGTAAAAGATAAAGCATTAAAGATTAAGTCTTATTACTAATTATTTTAACTTTGACTTGTACCTTTAAACTATACGTTAACAAAATCTTATAAATAATTTCATTTTAAGTTAAATAAGTTCTTATAACTATAGAGATGAAAAGTCTAAGTACAAACATTTTTATGTACTCTGTTTTATATAAAATTTAATAAAATTCATACTTAAATTTTGTGGAGTATATCAAACTGAATCTTTAGAGATAGATATTTTGAAAAAGACCTTTAGAGAATATTTTATCATTAAATATTTTTTATCATTTTATATAATGCTCTCTTTTTGCTACAAAAAATGATAGAAATGAAAACGTCCTAGAGGGATAGATTTTTTTTTTTTTGGTGTAAAAGGAGATTACTCAACTAGTCTCTTGATGTTACAAGATCTCCATTAAAGAAGGGATGACCATCATGTGAGACTACTAGTTATGTGAATGTTTCGAACCTTTAAACATGGAAAATTCCAAAAAATTTAGAAAGAATTTACTATTTATAATTAACAAGATTGATTTTAATTGTGACACAAAAGCAAACTCACTCAAAAAGTATTCCACGAACATTCATATGCATGTAATGAATGGCTGATTATACTTTTGTGTAAAATATAACAGACTTAAAATCTTTTAACTATAAAATTATTATACTTGATTATATAGTTAAGCATAGTTAATGAATTAAGAGTTGGGGAGAATAAATTTTGGGTACTGGGAACTAAATCTATATAGTTCAAAGACCAATTCAAAACTGAAAGTGCTTATTTATCTTGATTTGTATTATCTAAACTATCATCATAATAATTCAAAGAGTAAATTCTTATTTTGGTTCTCTAAAAATATAAGTGTTATCACTTTAGTCTTTTAAAAAATTTTATTATCAATTTGGTCCTTGAATTTAGAATGTGACAACATTTTGAATTTTCTAAATTTGTTTTCTGGCATTTTGCCAATTTCATTTTTGTCTTCTTGTTCTTCTTTGTGTGTCTATATACTGGTGGATTGTTACAGGGAACCCATGGAATCCCAGAGCATATTGATGACAAGATTCGCCAAGCTAGCTTCTCCTCTCCATTGTGTACTCTGAAGCAAATTTCTTCTGAAGTCATTATTATTATTATTATTTTTATTTTTCCCAACTTCAAATGTAAAGATGGTATTTTTTTTTAATTGTCAAAGAAACATTGGAATGCTAATATAATTGATTTTATAATTGATGATGAGAAAATTATTTGAATTCTCAGAGGAGGCAGAATATATCAAGAGATTGAGGAAAATCTTTCTAACTTCTACAGAAATTATGGAGGTGTTTAAGGTGCTAATATTTTGAAAGGACACTCCACAAAAGCCCATATATGATGGTGCAAATAAAACACCAGTTTGTAACATATATATGCATCCCATGGAAATTTTTGAGAATTTAGGTCATGAGTTTGAAAGTTCTAGAGTTAGCATGTTGAGGTGACCTTAAATTTTATTTTGATTTTGTTGTGGAACTAGGTTAGTATTGATGTGCTGAAAAAGAGAAACGTACTTTTGTTCATTTCGACCTTGGACATTACCGAGGAAGAGATCTCCCTTTTCACACCAATTTATGAAACAACAAAAAAAGAAGACAAGCATAAGATTGTGTGGGTTCCCATTGTGGAGGAATGGAATGACCAACTAAGGAAGAAATTTGAGTTTCTGAAGTCTAAGATGCCTTGGTATGTGATGCAATACTTTGCACCCATAAAAGGCTTCAAGTCCATAAAAGAGGAATGCAATTTCACAAAGAAGCCTATTGGTTCTGGTAATGAACCCCCAAGGAAAGATTGAGCATCCAAATGCAATCCACGTGATTCAAGTATGGGGGGTAAATGCCTTCCCTTTCACTCTACGCTATGAAGTAACACTTACCAATAAAGAAAGTTTGATTAGTTTCTTGGTGATCATTAACATTCTCCCTCAAATAACCACATGGGTAAGTATTTGCATATTCACTTAAATCTTATCCCAATTTATTTTTTTTTTTAATAGTTTCATGTACAATACACTTCTAGGATTATGTTTAAATTGTCATTCAAGATTTAACTAAGAAATTAGCTTTGAGATGATTTAACTAAGATTCAATGTTTTCTTTGAAAAAGATAAAACCGGAAAAGTATATCTTCTTTTATGGAGGCAAAGATAAAGAATGGATCCAATAGTTCACTAAGTATGCAGGCGTCTTAGCAAATGATGTAGCTCTTAAGGAGAAAAAGATTTCAACTAAGCTATTTTGTGTGGAGAACGTTGAGCCCCCAAAACTTCTTAGCCGCTTTTGGAAAGGGATAGAGAGTTTGTTTATCACCAAGATGCACAAGACAACGGACATTGTAACTCAAGAGGTCCAAAAAATGCTTTCCTACAAGAATGACAGTGGGTCGGCCCTTCTTAGTAAGGGCTCCACTGTGGTGCTATCTGATCATGGAACCACCATTTTAAAGACAGTGGTAGAGTTTGACAAATGGAAAGAGTTGGCAATCACCTTTGAAGAGCAACATGAGTTGGTTGTTGGCACCCCTCGCCCCTGCTTCCATCTTGAAGTCCCTAACGTGGCTGAAAAAATACCAGAGGCCATCAAGTGTCCAGAGTGTCCCTACACAATGGAACTGTTTATCACCTACAAGTGCTGCCACAATAAGAGTATTCCTAATGCTGATCATTAAATTTCTAGCCCTTTGGCATTTGTTGTGAACTATTATGCTTGTCATGTGTGTACTATTATGTATTGTTGTTGAGCATATTTCAGTAAGCCTGTTTTATGTGCTGATGTGTAATATGGCCATATAAGTCATGCATTATCTTTGATCAAAGTAAGATCACGAAAGCAACTAGAATAAGGCCATTTGTTACCTTTGTATTATTAAATTATATGAATATAAAGAGTGTAGTTTCTACCTTTTAATTAACAATTGGGTTAATTGTTTTAATTACCTTGGTTTTTGATGACGCATGGGTTAGATGTGACGGCTACAATAGTCTTGATTATGAGCTGTGTTTGTTTGAATTGGTGAAAAATGGTGTGATCAAAGATTTGAAATGAAAATGGAGACAATGAAAATGTGGAAAGGGTACGCTTTACCCCATATATTTTGGATATTTCTGTTGCATGAAGTGAATTGAAAGTGATTTTCCACCATCTACTAACTATGAATGAATTTAAAACATTCCCATCACACTCAATTCAACCCTTCTCTAGTTTTTGCCTTTTTGTTTTCATATACTTAAACAAGTATAACCTAGGACTCATTTGGATAAGTTTTTTGAAAAAAAACTTTTTTTTATATATCTTATTTTAATAGACTTTTTTTTAAGAAAAAGTAATTTTGTATTTGGATACAATATTTAAGAAGTACTTTTCAATAATAAAAAGACTTTTAAGTTTGTTTAGATAAAAAAGAATAGAAACACTTTATTTATATCAAAAATTACTTGAAAAAAATATTCAAATACAAGATATAATGAGCTATAATATGTAAGATATGATTAAATAAGTTATCATAATAGGAACGACGATGTTTTCAAGTATTTTATGGTAACAATGTCATGAAAAATAAGACGTAAGGTAATAAAAATATGTTTAATTTTGTACCCAAAGACTTAAAAATATACTGCTCATGTTGTTTTATTTTACTTTCTTTAAGTTGTATAGTTAATTCGATTTAAGGTATTAGAACACAATGGCTTAAAGTTGCGTTGTTTAAAATGTAATTCACAGACTACCTAAAGAGGTTTATGTGAATAAGGTTTACAAGGAGAAAAGAGAGAGGATATGAAATATTTTTAATAAAGGTAAATGATATTTTTATCATGAAATTATATTAAAAACACTTCTCCTTCTACTTTTTTCAGAATGTGGAGATCATTGGCTTCTAAAAAAAGAGGTAAATTAACTTTTTTTTTAACTTTTACCTTTTTAAAAGTTGCATCAAAACACACTTCAAAATATGTTAAATCACTTATTTATGAAAAAAGTACTTTTAAAAAAAAGTGTATCCAAATTCTTAAAGAGAGGTACATATAAAAAAATATTTATAATATATATATATATATATATTATTTTTAATTTGGCTGGTTTTGGTTTGATTTTTAAAATTAGAATGGAAAATCAAATCGAACCGATTGATTTAAAAAAAATAGTTTCAATAAGTTTTAAGTAGTTTTTGATTTTTTGAAATTAATTTTTCCATTTTATTTTGATTAAATTGGTTTTGAACAACCTTGGATTACACCAAAACCATCAAAGAGAAGAGTCAGATCTAACAAAGCTGGAATCACGAAAGATTTGTCAATCAACTCTAAATACCCAAAATACCCTAACAATCAATTCTGTAATTAAAGATTTGTCAATCAATTAACATTTGATTAAAATCAAAATTAATTTCACAAAAAAAATTAAAATTTTAAATATATTAGATTTAAATTTGATTTTGGTTTATTAATAAAATATTTTCAAGGATAAAAAAAATTCATTAAAAGAACAACTAGGCCAAGATGTTTTTGGAGGGAATTGAAAATAGTATAAGGCATACAATTAACTCCTCACAGCTCAAGCAAAGTCAAAGATGACATTTGACACATACAATCGACTTTGTTTACCATTACATAGATAATTAAAATTTTTAAACTAAATTGACTTGATCAAAATTGAAGATGACATAGTCAAATATCCCTAAAGACCCAAGCGATATTGAAGATAGCGCATGGTTATACAATTAACTCTGGTGACAATTGTATCTATAATTAAAATGATTAAATATGTTAAACTTGAATTTCAATTTCTTAAGCAGCCATGACAAACTCAAAATAATGATATCCGAGTAAACTTGAACAAGTAAAACAAAAATAAATGAGATGGTTTTCAAATACAATTTAGACAAAAAAAAAAAATTACTGAATACGTGTTACTACAGTCACAAGGTAACAAAACAAAATATTATTTTAGTTAATCCTTTATTTTTAGTTTTCTTTTTCTTCACATTTTATTGTATTTTCTCGCTAGTCTCACTTCCATCGTAACTCTCTTTTTCGTTCTTTATTATTTTGTTTTTTCTTTTCTCTTTTTTCTCATTTCATCTTTAACTCCTCCTTTCTATGATTTCTCTTTTCACTTTTCTTCCTTTACCTAAGCAACATGGTTACTCATTCTTTTAGCTCTCTTTCACACTCGCTAATCCTATTTATTCATTATAGAAGTTTTTATCTTTGAAAGAAGTAAATCCTTCAAGCAAAGCATAAGAGAAAAGCCAAGTTTAAGTGGGGATTGTTGAACAATTAGTTTCCAAAACTTGTTTTAGAGGAAAGTTAGAAATTAATTGTTATTAAATTATAAGTGATTTGAAGTATTTATTAAATTATTTATTTAATATAAATAATTTATTTATATTCCTTAAACACGTGATATTTAATTTATAAGAAAGGAAAAAAACCAGTTGTGGGTCCCATCAAAATATTTTGTTCCCATTTTTGAGAAGAAAACGGGAGAGGAGAGATTAGGGATGACAATGGGATGGTAGAGAAAGATTTTTGTACAATCCAATTCTATCTTGCACTTGTAAAAATATAACACAACTTGCCTCTACTCTCTTCATGGTTTTAAGAATCAAAATCTACACCCGTATGAAAATATTTAAAACCTCTATTGTATCTATCCCGCCCAACATCTATGAATATGTCACACAAATTTATATAATAATTAATTATAATTTTGAAAAGTAATCACTATTTATATAATTTTATAACATATTTAAAATATTCTATTTCTATTACTTTTATTTATAATTTAAATAAATTAATTGATAGAATAATCTTTAAATTATTATATATTTTAAATAAAATTTAAGTTATACAAACTGCAAGGTGGGGTGGGTGTGGATTGAGACCGTAAGAATATACAATCCTAAGTCGCCCTATAAGAATATACAATCTTAAATTACCTTTGAATCCCGTGAAGCAGGTAGAAAACCTGCCCCATACGAAGTAGGATGGGTTAGATAGCCGCGTCTATATTACCATCCCTAAAGGAGATTGAATGCAAACATTATTACCATTTTACTCATATTCAATTTTTTCCCTTTATCTTGTCCCATTGGCGGCGTTCAGCATTTGCAGAAAATTTGTAACATTCAATTATTTTTATTTTAGAAACATCAAACAAGTTTTAGCTACATAGGAGTCCAGTAAGTACTGTAGTTGGTCTTCTGTAACATAATATCTAATTAAAAATAAGGGGATAGTAGATATTAGTAAACTTCACATTTTAATTTGGATAATAATGTCTTATTTTTATATTTTTAAAAATAAAAAATTTAAGGATATTTAAAATATTTTTTTAATTTAGTATTAAAACATTTTATTAATATCACTTTTTTTCTTTTTTCTCAATCATTTCGTTAAAATAGAAAAGTAAGATATTATTGTCCAAATAAAAAGGCAGAACTTAGTAACACTCACTAATATAAAAAACAATTCAAGGATGTTAGCAATTCCCAAAAATAAAAATGAAATTATATAAACCATGAAAAAATTTATAAGGATTAAATTGTAAAATAAAGAGTAAAACTTATTTTTAATCCCTAAAAGATATATCATTTATCAATTTCATTTTTTAGAAATTAATTTTATTGATTTAATATCTCAAATTAACTTCAAATTCACAATAATTTTATCTTTTTAAGAGACTAAATTGATAAAATTAAAAATAACAAAAAGATAAAATTTGTGAATGACTTGAAAATTAATGTATTGAATTCGAGAAAATTAATCTTTAAAAGATGAAATTAATTAATATATGATATATCTTTCAAAAACTAAAAATATGTTTAACTCTATGATAATTCTATGAATTTTAGAATTATCTACTCTTTAATTTCATCTAAGGTTTTGTTTTTCCTTAGAATTTAGTTTTAATTAGTGAAGTAAATGCTCTTTTTATGTCTTTTGGGAGTTTTATTTTTTCGTTAATCTCTAATGATTTCTTGTGTTAATGGATAGTAACTATGATAATTGTTGGTTTTAGTACTGGCTTAAGAATTCATGAAGGAATGATGAGACTTGATGGAGAGCTTAATGAAAAAAATTTGTTACAGAAGCAGGATAGCTACCGCTTGAACGGTAGAAACTAACTGCTCAAGTGGTCAGAGCAATAAAAAGACACCATTCTGGCATCCCTCCGCTTAAGCGGTGGTGACTGACCCCTGTCCCTGCATGAAAATATCACAACCTTCTTTGCCATGATAATTGTTGGTTTTAATGCTTTATCTTTTGCAAAATATAATTTTTACTGACTTTATAATGCTTTATCTTTTAAGAAATATAAATTTAGTACATTTTCTAAAAGGTAAAGCTTTCGAGAGTAGCTCTTTATTACTAATTTTTGTAACCTTTACTGTAACAAAACCCTTATCTTATCTTATTATATATGAAGGAGATTCTCTCAATTTAGTATCCATTTTTGGATTCCTCCAAAATATCATTAGGAAACATATTAAAAAGCATCTTATATATAAAGGAAATTCTCCCAATTTGGTGTCTATGTTTTGATTTTCTCATAATATCTTTAATAACCAACTAATCATAAACGTATAAAAGGATAAAAATGTAAATATGTTTCATGTAAAAAAATCACATTCTTATATTAGAAATTAACTCCTTTTTTCACTTTAAATTTATAATTATAATTATCTACAAAAACTTCTCACTTTACAGGTTTTTTTGTTTAAAAAAAATTTATAGACCTTAGTTATATTTCACAAAATTCATGTTTAAACTGACAATATATTATTATCCCTACATTCTTAATTTATTAAAAATAAAATATATTTATAATATAATATTAAAATTATCAAAATAAAAAAATACAAATTTAAAAATACATTAGTACCTCTTAATTTACTAGTCTATATAGTCATGATATAAAAAATTTAATAAAAAAAAGTATACAAACTTTTAAACTTTGAGTCATTTATAAATAAATTTTCAAACTTTAAAATTATCTTAAATAATACTTAACTTATAACAATTACATAAATTAACTCTTTCATTTACTTTTTATTAATTATATATTTTTTTATGTAATTTAAGATAAATAAAAAATGAATAAAAAAATTTAATTTTATATATATTATAATTTAAGTATTAATAAAATAATTTTAAAATTTATAAATTATTTACAGAATGATCTAGACTTTAGAAAGTGAGATATTTTTTCCATATAATAAATGACATTATCTACCACACCTGGTTCCTGAAGAATGGATATGTGGTTTTCTTACTTTAAACTGTAAGAGCCACACACGTTCGAATAGGTCACTACTCACGAGGATAATGGTGGCACTGGGCCTATCTCTATTCTTTAGGGTGCGGGATGGTGTGGAAAACTTCAAAAATAGCCAAATAATGTGAAGGGATTTTCATTAAAAGAGATGGCTACCAAACGAGACTATTAGTCAAATGAATGATTTGAACACTTAAAAATGAAAATATCTAAAAAATTTAAAAAGAATTTACTAATTTTATTAATAAGATTAATTTTAGTTTGACATTATTATCATTATACAATTAATAATGCTTTCAAATAATTTTTTTCAGAAAAAATTTAACAAAATTAGCGGGAAAAATCGTTATGTCTCTATCATTGATTGCTCTACATTAAACATCAATTTGACTGTACACAACTCTCACGGTGCTAATTAATGATTTTTTTTTTTTTGTATAATATGTTTGAAACTAGCATCTTCTATATTGCTATTCTACATAAATTTGCATCAGAGCACCGTTGTGACACAAAAGCAAACTCACTGAAAAGCACAACTATTCCACAGTCATTTATATGCGTGATATATTTCCAAGTTAATGACAGGAAAGAAAAATAAAGTTTTCTTCTGATTATACTTTTGTGTTAACAGAACTAAAATTTTTTATAAGGGTGGTTGACTAACCAATTATAAAATTATTATACTTGATTAGTTAAGCATGGTTAATGTATTCAAAGTCGGGGAGAATAAAGTTTGGGCACTGGAAACTAAATCTATATTGTTCAAAGACAATTCAAAATTAGAAGTGCTTATTTATGCTTTGTATTGTTTAAACAATCTTACTAATGATATAGATTTTGTGTAGGTATATTAATATAACCTTCAACTGAGGGTAATGATGTCTTTTGACTTTAGAACAAGATAAATTCTTCACTTAAACATTTTTTTTTAAAAATTATATGTTGCAAACACCATCTTCTAGTATAATACAGCAGAAACATGCAGCCCAATGTAAACAAAAATTTATTTTTATCCTGACACAAAGGATAAGGAACCTTTTAATTTAAGGCATGTGAACCTCTTGTTCATTTCAACAGTCAACATGTGTTCTTGGGCTTAGAAGACCATTAATCTTGCTAAGTTAATTAACCACATGTCTAGACTTCTTTGTCTTCCTAATGATAGGTTTCTTTTTCTTTAATCCAATAGAATTCCTCCACATGGCCTCTTATTCTCCTTATCATGATTACTTAGTTACATAAAGTAACTAAGTTTATCTAGTTTGGTTGCTTTCTAACTAATTCTCTTCATTTATTCATGATTGACTTAATTACTTTCTAACTTTTTCATTAGTTTCTAACTAAATACCTTACTTTTTAGTTTGCCTTATCATTATTACTATCTATTAATGACTCTTATCCTTGACTAAGGGCAGCTTGGAAGAACACCTTGTCTCCCTAGGCAATCCACACGTGAATCTCTAACTTTTCTTGCTAGATGGTTTATTTTTGTCCTTTAGCTCATTAATGCATTACCTTAACTTAGCTAAATTAACTTAGGTAATTTCGAAGACCTTCTTTAATGCTATTTCCTAGTAATTTCCTAGCAATCCTCTTGCTATTCACGTGAGCTTCTTGCTCTTTCAAGGTAGTGCTTTTGTCTTATATGTATTAGGGCATAGGAATTATGCTTTGAGAATATACTAGTCTTACTTCAAGAAGAAATCTAACTTTTCTTTTCTTTTTCTCTCTTCCTCATGTGATCCTCCACTTAGAAGACAAGTCTTTTGTATTCTTCTATCTTGCTTCCTATACTAGGTTTGGGCCTTGGGTCTTTGAGTTTGTCTAATTTTGGGTCATACTTATATTAGGCTAGGTTTAGATTCTAGGGTTTTGACTTACCTTGCTAAGCTTCTTAGGTTAATCTCACAAAACTTGGGTCTTCTAATCTATGCCACACGTGAATTAGGGTTCCTTTAAGGCCTAAAATTATTTTTAATTAGGGTTTAGATTTGTCACTCTATTCTAACTTACATTATAAGACCTGAACCTTTTCTAAAGTTCTAATGGGCTTGCCAACATAAATTATGCACAAAAATATCTTTCATAATTTAGGAAATGTTACATTACAGATGTGTAAGAATAGAAGAGGCTTAGTCTTTCTCTGCATCTGTCACTCTTCTTTGTATCAGCTATCAATGGGGCAAGTTAAAAAGTAGTCATGTGAGGCTAGGGTTTCTCTTGTGTTAGGGAGTGCAGAGGGGATCTAGTCATAAATAAACAACTTAATGGACCTTCCCATCATGGGCTTATTGGGTTAAGGCCTACACTATTATTAGTCTGCATTAACCAATGTAAGGTGTGCACAACCATAATATTTGGAACACAATAATATTGAGTCTATCAATGCTTGTGTATAATTCAGATCATATCGTCAGCCCAATTTTTTATAAACAAAATATTGCATTAATTGTAGCCCACATAGAAAAAATTATAATATTCTCCCACTTGGGGGCAATATTAATCGTGATTTCAATTTTGAAAACATTTTATTTCGAAAACGACTCTAGGGCTGAACAACTAAGAAAAACAAACTTAGTACATTGCCATGATTTTTAAAAAATATGATCTATAGACAACACCTTTTATATGACTTCATCAAATAATGCTAACTATGTTAAATCATGCCAGTCAATGATCATTTATAGACACAACTCCTTTCCATGGTTACAAACACAATTTAACATTATTTACATAAGTTTTAGTATGGTACTGTAGCAAGAAAAACAACGACATTGAATGTGTTGTTTTCTTGTCAGTCATTTGATTTCTCCTAACTTGCTTGGTTACAATATAAGTAGGAGAAATCCAATTTCTCTCCAATATGTTTTGGTACAAAATAAGTAAGAAATTGTATGGTTCATGAAGAACCACCATGTCTCATAGCTCAAACATGGTATAAATCAATAGGCATTTTGATTCCGAAAACATCGAATTACATAAACATATCTCAAATTCAACATTGGTGTCAATCAAGAGATAATTTGATTCAATGAACACCTAGTTACAAAATTATATCTCAAATGCAAAATTGGTGTCAATCAAGAGACATTTAAAGACATTTTGATTTAAAGGACACCAAGTCACAAACTTTTATAATTGAAATGCGTACATTTATAGAGAGACAATAATTAAAATGAATGTACCATCAATTGCATGTAATGATATTATGCATATCAACCAAAAAGTGTTCAATGATAGGCATAATAACATAAGCATTAAAACTCCCACTAACTAAATACGTCAAAAGGACTAAAAAATTCACTTGTTTTCACCTTGTCTTTTAAGACTATAGGTTGAGATTTTGGTTAAGAGATCAACAATATTATAAAATCACGTTTGTAAAAATATCCAAAATCTTCACAATAAATACCCTTGAGTATTCTAATCAAAGAAGTTTTTAGTTATCCAATACAAAAAATATTTACATGCCTTTCGAATTGGTAAATGATATACACAAATATATGTAGCTACCAAACATAAATAACATCAATTTCTTGTAACAACCAAATAAGAGACTTTAATTTTATATGCATAGAACATATAAAAGTCTTCTTACAAAGCTTCTTAGACATTACTCATTTGAGTCCGGCCAATTAGAAAAATATTCACTAATTAAACCAAGTTAAAGACAAGTAGGCATGTATTATTATAATTGATTTCATTTCATCAAATCCTTTTTCAAGGTTTCAGTTTTGGAAAAATTATTTTTCTTAGTATAGATAACTATATGGATAGAATTCTATCTCAAATATATGAATCATATTGCTAACATAGATTAGCAAAAGAAATGATTTATGATATTGAAAAACATTCATATATATAGTTCAATATCCAAGACTAAAATCAATCATTTTAACATAACATTATTCAAATTAACTTAATAAATGATTTCTTTATTGATCTTGACATCGAATAATGACCATAGTCAAAATCCTCCCACTAATGTCAAGATCTATAGAATGCTTAATTTGTGTAGCCACAAATCTCAAATATATGTATATACTATTATTATTTGCTGATATAAGGTAAATTGGTAGGTTCATCCAGCTATAAGAATGAGCAGTAAACATTTAAAATAGAAAAATCTTCCACTTTTGCAAATCATAAAATGAAAATTTTTTTATCAATGGGGCTATTTATTAAATACGTAAGGTTAACTATCACATCTTATAATGAATAGTGAGATAAAAATAATAACAATATACACATCAAATTTTGAACAATTAAAATTGAAGGAGTAATAAATTTCATTTTAAAATTCATACATGTAAGCTTTACCTCAAAATTCCTAAAGTATTGGGCCAAAATAAAACTTACATGCAAATATATGAATTAAGATAACTTTAACATCATGAACAAATAAATAAAATTCATGAAAACAACTGAGAATTCAGTTCTTTAGCATCAAGAGTTATCGGAGGAAACTCTCATGACTTATATATTCCTATTTCAGCAAGGCGGACAAAAATAAGATCGAATGCCTCAAAATCATGATGCTGACACATTAAACTATAACGAAACTCAGAAATTGTCTCCTTTGGGTAGACATATTTTTGAGATCATTCTAGCTAACATTATAACTTTGGGATCCTGTCCCCTTTGGACAGACAAGATTCCAATGTTATTGTGTTTGTACACATATGGTTCATGAAAGTTCTCGAAGTTATGACACACGACAATCTTTTTTAGGCAAGTAATCACCTATAGCAATTTGAAGAAAATATATTGAAAATTGATGTGAAAAAATATTTATAATTGTTGTAAATGAACCACTTTGGTGATTAAACATTCACATCAACCTTCAAGAGTATCTCATGTTAGGATATAACGTTGCCCACAATAAAGGAATTCAACATACCAACAATACTTTGTATGTTGCTAACAGATTCAACATAAGACACTAATACAATATATGCCCCAATAAGTTACTAAGTCATAGACTTGTTCTAGCCAAAATAGTCTTATTAGAGTTATTCAGTAAGTGCAATTAATATTGCAAAACAAGAAACAATTCATGAACTAATGCAATACAAGATAAAAATATTCATGATCCTTAATTATTTTTTTTGTGAATGGAATCTTGTATCCAAACAAAATAAAGTCAAAGAAAATATTAAAAAATATAAAACTTTCTTCCAATGATTATTCATCATCTAAATATCTCATCATTATGGTTTAAAAATCACTAGGCAAAATTGACCATATAGAATCATTATATGAACAAATACGGAATGCTTAACATTAATTTTTTGGACATCGAACAATCTAATATTTAGCATTATAAGCTAAAACAATAACCCAAACATAATATCACACACCCCCTTTGGGTAGGGTATGCAATAATATATAAGTTGTCTTCTTGTGAAGCTATCAGCAAGAAGTCTCTAACATTCAAGAGTAATCCTCTTTGGGTAGATAGCCTCAAATATTAAAGATGTTGACATTAACAAGCTTCACAAAATTGTTAAATATAACACATAAAAACCCCTTTTGGGCAAATAATTATGCGTAATAAGAAAAATTTATCCCTCAAAGGATGATAAGTTTCAAAACCAATATGAACAAATAATTTTGGTGATAAATATTCATACTAATCCTTAAAACTAGTCATACAAGGAAATGAATATCCAAATGAAGATGATAATGTACTGTAATAACATAATGCAGTGAACATGAGATACCAAACAACATGTACCTCCACTGATCATAAAACAAATTCAATTGCATTCCATACTATAGCAAAGTTGTATAACTCAATATACACATATATGTAATTACGTCATATTTCAAAACCATAAAATAAACATAGAGAATATAAACTTAAATATAATACAAGCATTAATGACCATGATACAAAAAAAATTTTCAGCCAAAAATTAGAATATAGCACTAATCCATATTTCAATTGAAGTAGTACATTTTTTAATGTAAAAATAATGAAATTGTTTAAGACAAAACATGACTGCATTAGGTAAAATAAACAGGCATAAAATAGCTTCAAAATATAATAAGCATTTATAGAGAAGGTAGCATAGAATCATACTCCCCTTTGGGAAAAATATGTAAAAGAAATTTAGAACCTCACTGAGTTAATCACTGAGAACACACCAACTTTGAAAATCTATCCCCTTTGGACAGACAATCTGCTAGGCCAATAAATTCTCCAATAACATCATCTAAATTAGGCTTCTAATTAAAACACACAATAATCCTTTTTGGGCAGGAAATCACATGCTTTAACTAGAAATATCGCACACTTTATGAAAACTTTCACAAATTAATACATGTAATTCCACTTTGGTGGTAATCACTCATACCAATAAGTGAAAATTTATCATACAAAAATCAATTTAAATGCCCAAAAAGAAAATCATGACAGCTCAAATGAAGGTGAAACAAAAAGAAACACCTTCACTGATCATAAAAATTAAACTTGATTGCATTCCGAAATAGTTTTGCACTTATACAGTTAAAACAGACATAGAAAAATGCTATATTCACACAAGCTGAGAGTATAAAATTTTAAATAATAAATCAAGGAGAGTACACACCATATTCAGATCCAAAACATCAAATAATAATTTTTTGGTATATTTTGGATAAAAATTTTGCTGAAAAATTAATTTTAATTATTTAATATTTTTCATAAAAATAATTACAGTAGTGGAAAAATTAGGAAAAATATCCCAAAATTTAATTTAGGGAGAGTGGTGCATGGTGGAAGAAACGGCGGGGAAAAACGCCACCATGGAAGGGATCACGCGCCCCCACATGCTGAAAGTGCACATTGCGGAGGTTCCAAAGATGGTTGGAGATTGTCTTTAACCTCTAGCCGGGTTGACCTGCGTGCCAGTCAAGTTCGGCAATGTAACCTCTCCAAAGTTCAAGTTTTGACACAATTTTCACGTGGTTTTGGTTTGGATTCATTGAAAAATCATTCGTGGATAGTTTTCAAATACAATCCCGAGTAGAATCATGGCTAAAAATGGAGAATTGATCCAAAATATGAGGGATCTTTTAACTCATCTGCTTCAGCTTTTTACACGATTTTCTTGGGGTTTTCCATCTTTTGATCATATCTAACATAAACCCTCAAGAAATTTCAGATTAAACATCGTTTAGTGGAAAATTTTTGAAAGTATTGAACATTGATGGACGGTGCTGCATTTTTTGAAAAAACCCAATATTTCAACTCAAAATTGGCTCAATTAACTGGTAGATAAACACTCATAATGTCCTAAATAGTAACATATATGAGAATCAAATGTTAATTACAAAAGAAAATTGAGCAATTTTGCACATGGTGAATGAAACCCTAAACTTAGATCTAAAAAATGTAAAAGAAATTCTCTCCCTACAGAGAACGAAACATAGCAAGTTTAGTGTCTTTGGATTCTTTTCATTCAAGTCTACAATAGCCCTACAGAATTGGGTTAAAATTTGCAGAAAACTTCTTCCAATTTGAAGCCAAAAATGTGTATGAAAGGAATAAAAATCCAAAATCATAACACATAAATATGTCCAATCAATAGAAGTTTGGGTCCTAAAATCATACAATAAGGATCCCATTGTGTTGGACTCCACTTTGCCTCTAACAAGTGGTATCAAAGTATATGATTTGGCTGAAACAAGTATTTGGCTCGGTGGTACAAACTCATGTTGGCAGGGCTAGGCTTGTGGGCTTAGTGTAACACTATATACTCAAACATGCTTCAGCTTAACGGGGAGCATGACGACTCACACTTGAGCGGAGAGAATGTTAGAATTCAAGTGTGAAATAGAAGTTCCATATGAGATAGGAATGGGTTAAGTAAAGACCATATAAGTGGGAAAACCCATAAACCTAATATCTTAAAGTTTTTGGGTTGAGATGCGGCGTTAGATCCACAAGTGTGATTTCCTCACTCAAGCTCATTTCATGTTAGATCTCCCTAATCCCATTGTGTTGGGCTCCCCTTTGCCATCTCCTTATTCATCATTAGAAAGGTCTCCTTCTCCTTATTCAACATCTGGGTATCTTTTTTCATTGTTCAATTCAAAAAATTTTCAAAATGGTTAGATAAATTAGAGTTTTTAAACTATCAACATATTATATATTTTATTGTGAGATAAAACATTAAATTTTCAGTTAATGATAAAAATTACAAATTACTTTTGAATCATATATTTTGTCTCTCTGCATGAATTAATTTTTCATTGAGCAATTTAATGCTCTAATTGTGGTAATTATATTTGGTTGATGTATTTGTGTTTCTGGATAAATGTTTCTCTTTTGAGAAATTTGAAACATCCATGGGATGGACGTTTTTGTAATGGTAAAATGAATTATAGCCGCATGTGAACATGCTATGCGACAGGTAGCTCATTGCAATAGTGCACGCAACAATGATTGATGGCTTAGTTACCCTTTAAAACTGCTTTTGTGATTCAACCGCAACAAATATTAGTTCAACTACCCAAAAATTGATTTTGAAAAGTTGGTTAGTTTACTGTAAAATAAAATTTGGATTTTAATCAGGTCAAACTTGGATTGCATTATCAACTTTTTTAGTAGCCTATATTAATATCAGATTATATGGTCCTAAATTGTTTAAAATTACAAAACAAAACTAAAAAATTAATGAGAAATTAAAAAAGAAATTATTCTAAATATCTTATTCTTACTTTCTTTATCTTAAACTACTAATTTAATAAATTAAAATCAAAATGGTACTTCTATTCCTCAACTTATTTTTTTTGTTTTTATTTTGATCCCATATTTGTTTTAGTTTCGATTTGATCTCCTAACTATCAAACAATAATAAAAAAAAATCTAAAATCATGATTATGTAACAATAACTAACAGAACTTTCCAATCAGGCAACTAAAAGTGTTTTTGTGTCATAGCTAGATCACTGTTATAAACGCCCATACGACGTTGTTGAAGGGTGATGGCTTACGTCAAGTCTGACAAGGGAACACATTGCGATGAATTGCAAAAGTTAGGTTTTAGGAGAGTGGAAAGTGTGATCTCTCCCAACAAAATTGCAGCAATCGTTTCAGGCCTTCTTTCAGGAGTGGCTTCTACGTCAACAAAACTTGTTGGACTTAGCTCCTCATGTTAGAATAATCTAACAATCTTGTGGGTTACAATCAGTTCACATTTTTAATTTATAAAAAATGAGCTAATGATGTAATCCATATTGAAGATGTATAAAAAGCCCATTAGTTTAAGGATCCATTACCTACTATGATTAGGATGGACACATAGTGTGGGCCTCAACCTAGTGAGCCCATGATGGGAAAGTCCCTAGGTTAAATTTTTTTGGCTAGGTGCCCCGCTATACCTAATAGATTATATACAGTCGTCACTCTCTAGCTTGTCCCATTGAGAGTTGATTCAAAGAGGAGTGGGAGATGCAGAGGAAGGCCTAATGCCTCAATCTTTTAAGTTGTTGAATCAGTACAAGCATTCGAGGATTGCTCTTATCGGTCTTCATCAAGTAAGATCTAATTGGTGTTCTATTTTCATATAATCGTTCATCTAAATTTTCTTGCATCTTAGCATCTCATCTATCTCGAATTTTGTGAACAAAATCAACCACAAAAAATGTAATTAACCAATTCGTTTGTCATTACCAGCAATATTATGAAGAGAAATTCCAGAGTAGGCAAATGTCGATCTATTTGTCTTCTTCTCCCCAACTTGGTTGTCTGCTTACAAGTGAGCTTTTGCTTTAGATTAGGGACCACAAGCCCCTCCTTGATTCTTCACCTAGAGGACAGGGACAAGAGTAATTCATGACATAGTAGAAGTAGAGGCAAGAACGAGTCAAAGATGAGACCAAGAGGGCAGAAAAGGAGGTGTTGTGGTGTTGGGATTTTAGAAGAGCAAGAAACACTAGCATAATAAGGTAAAAGAGGATAAGAAGATGAAATGGAGAAGAGAGAAACCCTAACATTTCAAATGACATCGTTTCATTATAGTCCTAAACCATATGTATGCTTAACATTACTCTTTGCCACATAAGCATTGTTAGTTGCCAGATAGGGAAAGTTTTGTTAATTGTTGTTACGGAATTGTGATTTGTGATGTTTTTGACTAATGTTTGATGTTAAGGGACCAAATTGAATATGGGACCAAATGAAAACAAAATATAAGTTTAGGAATGAAAGTACCACGATCGTCTTCGGGGGGGGGGGGAGTATCGCCACGCAATGAAGGGAGGAATTAGAAAGAAAAACAGAGTCACCAATAATAAGTATTTGGTAGGAAAATTGTTAGAAAAACCCTTTTATTAAAAGAAAGAAAAATGGTTTGCAAATTAGGTTAAGCTTAGGAGTTTAATTATGCACAAGAAAAGATATAAATTTAATCCTATTACAACCCTAATACATTTTTCCTAAGACAAAACACATTGAGTTAATGGTGCAAATTATATTAATAGCATAAAATATTTAATTTACCCTTGTTAACAAAAGTAAAGATTAAACAACAAAAATAATTCAAGAAGAAAAGGAAAAAAGCTAAATGAAAATATTTACAAATTTTGTCTTGTCTTGCATGCCTATGTATTCCCCGTGTGTAATGAAAAAGTCAAACCTAAGTAATTTCTACAAAAAAATCATTATGGATTAGTGGATTTTAATTAGGGATTTTAATAAATGTTAAAAAAGATGTTATCTAATTTGGATTTAAAAAAATTTGATTTAATTAAGCTAAACAAAAGGTTAATGGATCCTAAACGAGATTGGATATTGCAATGGGCCATGGAAAAATTCCTAAAATAGCCGAGATAGTACATGATTTTGCAGGGCCACCAATCGAGATTATGTAAATTTTGAAAATTAAAAGTAATTTGATTTATTTAAGTGAGTAAACATATTATTTAGCCTTAAACGGGATTGGACATGGTAGTAGGCCATGAAAAAATTTCTAAAATAATCGAGAGAGTATGTGACATTTGTAAGACTGCTAAACGAAATTTTTAAATTTTGAAAATTATTTATTTAATTGTAAAAGAAATAATTTGGTTTATTTAAGTGAATAAACATGTTAACTAACTATAACTAGGATTGGGCATAGCATTAGGCTGTAAAACAATCCCCAAAATAATTGAGAGAGTACGTGACTCCGTAGGACTTTTAGGTGAAAAAATTTACACTTTATTAACCAAGATTAATTATGATATTTTGTTTACAAAGACATTAGAGGATGATAAATTGGGATAATAATTATACATATTTAAAAATTAAAATAAAAATGAAAATGATAAAAAATTAAAATAAAATAGAAGAATCAAACTAAAGCATACTTAATTGCTCATCACATGTTACAAAAAAAATTTCATTTCTTTTTTAATTAAATAAAAAAATAATTAAGAAACATGAAACATGAAACATTCAATTGGGATTACTTATTTACACTACCTATTCTACCTTGACTTTTAGCTAATCGAAAGATACAATTTACAAAAAAAAAAAGAAAGGCACAACATTGATAAAGGCCGACATAAACATGAAATTTTCAACAGCAGCATAAAGGAAATTTAAAAATAAAATAACAGAATAGAATAAAAAAAAAAAAAAGATAACAGCACTTCTTCACTTCTTAATTCTTTTTCTTATGCAATAGAAAAGAACCAAAATAAATACTCAGGGAAACAAAAGTGACATGAGATAGAGATACATAAAATGCACAGGTACAAAATAAACAATGATTTTTTTCTTTGTAATTATCAATTGAAACTAAAAAAAACATAAACATAATAATAATAGAAGGTCTCATGATCGTTTTGGGAGGACTACCACAATGGAATGACATAAGAAATTAAATAAATAATGGAGTCATCGCCAATAATTTTTTGATACGGAAACTATTGCAAAAACCCTATTTTAAAAATAAAAACGATTTATGAACCAAGTCATGCTCGGAAGTTTATTTATAAACAAAAAGGGTAAAAATTTAATTCTACTGTATCCATGATACATTCATCCTTAGTTATCCTATATTAATTATACAAATTATTAATAGCCTTAAAATATTTAAATCACTTCTTAAAGCAAAGTTAAAATTGAAACAACTGCCAAAAAATGATTAATAAAACTAAATAAAAATATTTACGATTTTAACTTTCCTTACGTGCCTACGTATCTCTGAAGTGAGTAATCAAAGTCTCGTAATTCATTTAGATAATTGTTGTTAGTTAATTGATTTTAATTAAAAATTATGAAAATTGATTTTGGTTTATTAATAAAATATTTTTAAGGATAAAAAAAATTCATTAAAAGAACAACTAGGCCAAGATGTTTTTGGAGGGAATTGAAAATAGTATAAGGCATACAATTAACTCCTCACAGCTCAAGCAAAGTCAAAGATGACATTTGACACATACAATCGACTTTGTTTACCATTACATAGATAATTAAAATTTTTAAACTAAATTGACTTGATCAAAATTGAAGATGACATAGTCAAATATCCCTAAAGACCCAAGCGATATTGAAGATAGCGCATGGTTATACAATTAACTCTGGTGACAATTGTATCTATAATTAAAATGATTAAATATGTTAAACTTGAATTTCAATTTCTTAAGCAGCCATGACAAACTCAAAATAATGATATCCGAGTAAACTTGAACAAGTAAAACAAAAATAAATGAGATGGTTTTCAAATACAATTTAGACAAAAAAAAAAAATTACTGAATACGTGTTACTACAGTCACAAGGTAACAAAAAACAAAATATTATTTTAATTAATCCTTTATTTTTAGTTTTCTTTTTCTTCACATTTTATTGTATTTTCTCGCTAGTCTCACTTCCATCGTAACTCTCTTTTTCGTTCTTTATTATTTTGTTTTTTCTTTTCTCTTTTTTCTCATTTCATCTTTAACTCCTCCTTTCTATGATTTCTCTTTTCACTTTTCTTCCTTTACCTAAGCAACTTGGTTACTCATTCTTTTAGCTCTCTTTCACACTCGCTAATCCTATTTATTCATTATAGAAGTTTTTATCTTTGAAAGAAGTAAATCCTTCAAGCAAAGCATAAGAGAAAAGCCAAGTTTAAGTGGGGATTGTTGAACAATTAGTTTCCAAAACTTGTTTTAGAGGAAAGTTAGAAATTAATTGTAATTAAATTATAAGTTATTTGAAATATTTATTAAATTATTTATTTAATATAAATAATTTATTTATATTCCTTAAACACTTGATATTTAATTTATAAGAAAGGAAAAAAACCAGCTGTGGGTCCCATCAAAATATTTTGTTCCCATTTTTGAGAAGAAAACGGGAGAGGAGAGATTAGGGATGACAATGGGATGGTAGAGAAAGATTTTTGTACAATCCGATTCTATCTTACACTTTTTAAAATATAACACAACTTGTCTCTACTCTCTTCATGGGTTTTAAGAATCAAAATCTACACCCGTATAAAATATGTCACACAAATTTATATAATAATTAATTATAATTTTGAAAAGTAATCACTATTTATATAATTTTATAACATATTTAAAATATTCTATTTCTATTACTTTTATTTATAATTTAAATAAATTAATTGATAGAATAATCTTTAAATTATTATATATTTTTAAATAAAATTTAAGTTATACAGGCTGCGAGGTGGGGTGGGTGTGGATTGAGACCGTAAGAATATACAATTCTAAGTTGTCCTATAAGAATATACAATCCTAACTTACCTTTGAATCCCGTGAAGCAGGTAGAAAACCTGCCCCATACGGAGTAGGATGGGTTAGATAGCCGCGTCTATATTACCATCCCTAAAGGAGATTGAATGCAAACATTATTACCATTTTACTCATATTCAATTTTTTCCCCTTTATCTTGTCCCATTGGCGACGTTCAGAATTTGCAGAAAATTAGTAACATTCAATTATTTTTTTTTTAGAAACATCAAACAATTTTTAGCTACATAGGAGTCCAGTAAGTACTGTAGTTGGTCTTCTGTAACATAATATATAATTAAAAATAAGGGGATAGTAGATATTAGTAAACTTCACATTTTAATTTGGATAATAATGTCTTATTTTTATATTTTTAAAAATAAAAAATTTAAGGATATTTAAAATATTTTTTATTTTAGTATTAAAAACATTTTATTAATATCTCTTTTTTTCTTTTTTCTCAATCATTTCATTAAAATAGAAAAGTAAGATATTATTGTCCAAATAAAAAGGCAGAACTTAGTAACACTCACTAATATAAAAAACAATTCAAGGATGTTAGGTAATTCCCAAAAATAAAAATGAAATTATACAAACCATGAAAAAATTTATAAGGATTAAATTGTAAAATAAAGAGTAAAACTTATTTTTAATCCCTAAAAGATATATTATTTATCAATTTTATTTTTTAGAAATTAATTTTATTGATTTAATATCTCAAATTAACTTCAAATTCACAATAATTTTATCTTTTTAAGGGACTAAATTGATAAAATTAAAAAGAACAAAAAGATAAAATTTGTGAATGACTTGAAAATTAATGTATTGAATTTGAGAAAATTAATCTTTAAAAGATGAAATTAATTAATATATGATATATCTTTCAAAAACTAAAAAATATGTTTAACTCTATGATAATTCTATGAATTTTAGAATTATCTATTCTTTAATTTCATCTAAGGTTTTGTTTTTCCTTAGAATTTAGTTTTAATTAGTGAAGTAAATGCTCTTTTTATGTCTTTTGGGAGTTTTATTTTTTCGTTAATCTCTAATGATTTCTTGTGTTAATGGATAGTAACTATGATAATTGTTGGTTTTTAGTACAGGCTTAAAAATTGATGAAGGAATGATGAGGCTTGATGGAGAGCTTAATGAAAAAATTTGTTACAGAAGCAGGATAGCTACCGTTTGAACGGTAGAAAACTAACTGCTCAAGTGGTCACAGCAACAAAAAGACACCATTCTGGCATCCCTCCGCTTAAGCGGTGGTGACTAACCTCTGTCCCTGCATGAGAATATCACAACCTTCTTTGCCATCAAGCGGTGGCTGCACACAAAGAAAATGGCTCTTTCTAGCATTCCAGCGCTGAAGCCCCCATATCCCACCGCTTGAGCAATTGCGTTAAAAGTGAGATAGCGTGACATCTGTTTAAAAGAAAGAAGTGAAGATAGATAAAGGGGATCGAAATTGGAGAAGAGCAAGGGACTATCTGAAGAAGAAGAAGGCTTGAAGCATTGGAGATCTAGGACTTCAAGACAATTCTTTTCCTTTTGTGGTTCAATTGTAGATTCGCAAACTGGTTTTATGTTTAATTTTTCTGCTGTGAGTAGTTAAATACTTTAAAGCTTGGGTGATGATGTATCTTGAGTTTGGATTGTGTATTTGGATTTTGAGTTCAATTTAAGATTCTATTTTCATATTTGTATGCTTTTCATTGTTCTTAATGCGTTTATGAAGTCGCTATTCATAAATCGTAGTGATGCACATGTTATTGATTGGAAGATCGATTGCATGTTGAAGCTTCTTATGTTAAGCATCATATTCTTGTGAAATCTAGGAATAGATATTGCAAAATATGTAGTTTTTTGTGATTTCCATAGCACTAGATTAAGCCTCTTTAACTAATTAGATGAGACTAAGGAATTAGCTTGTTTAATTGCTGAATAGAGGATTAGCATACCAAGAAATTGAATGTTAGTCAATTTAGGCAAAATTAACTAACAATTTCTGAAATTAGAATTTAATTGAATTTTAATTTTCAAATACATTAGAAAAACCAAGTGAAATCGAATCCTTAGGAATATTTCCTATTGATATTTTACGCTCTTAAATTAAATTTCATTTGATATTTTGGATAATTCAACTTGCTTATCTGTTTATTTGTTTTAGTTTTTAGTAATTTTAATTTTAGAGTTCCCTTCAATTCATATTTTTACTAGTCCGGATAGTATCTGGTTTAGTGAATTGATAGTAGATAATATCAATTCTCATGAAAACGATACTTTTTCATTACTAAATTTTTTTATATCGTTCATATAATTATTTATTGACACATCATTTAAAATATATAATATTTTACGTAATTATTGTTATAATAAAATTCATTTAATGATATATTAATATATCGTTAAATGGTAATATAAAAATCTTTTTTTTTCTAACAATTAATTAAAATTGAATCTTTTGTTAAAAAGAGTTTAACTTTTTATATTTTATACTATAATTTAATGATGTGTTAACATATTAAAAAATAAGTTTGATCTTTTTAAATAATTGATAATATAATTAATATAGGTAATAATATATTAACATATAAATAGATGATATTATAATAATTTTTTATTTTTCTTAATATATTGAATTACCATTCTACGTACCCTTTTCCTTTTATTAATCCTAATGTACTATGGTACGTGACTTACGTCGGGAAGAGACTTGGAGCCTACGTCACAATGGTGAGCTGGAGTTTGAGTTTGCCACATTCTCATAAAATCACGACAATATCAACACGAGTTTCACGTTGTGACTAACTATTACATAAAAATGTCTTTCAATTCTCTCTCTATACAGCTACGTAAAATAAATGCTAGAATAAATGTATTATGGTCAATTTGAAAAGAAATGATAGAACAACATATTAAAAACTTCAATATTCTAATAAAAAAACGCACGAGGAGTACCCTTCTTATTTAGGAAAGTAAAATATAAAGAGAAAACTTTAACACTTTGCTTGCATGTAAGATAGAAAATAGGAAAGAAGAAAAATACAGAAGAAAAAAAAGAGAAAGAAAATAGGAAAAAATACGTAAAATTACCATTGTGACGTAGGCTCCAAGTCTCTTCCCGACGTAAGTCACGTACTATAGCACATTACGTTGTGAGTGATGGTGTATGAGTGAACTGCGGTACCACTGTCAAATTATCATTCATTGTCTGTACGTCGGTTGATAGCTCTGCTCAAATTTTTAAAATAATATTTGTCAGTGTATAGATCCATGATGCGTAATTTTTTAAAGTGACCAATCAAAATTGCGTCACCATCAAAACTGTATAGAGTTATTTTAATTTTTGAAAATATTATTAATATTTTAAAAAATTTATAATATTTTAAGATAAAATTATTTAAAAAATTCAAAATTTTTAAAATTCTTTACGTTATAATTTTATGTTAATTTATTATAATTTTTTAAAAAAAATATTTATAACTTTATTAAAAATAAATGTAACAACGAATGGTGTTTGTCATTTTTTTTTTTTGACAAATGTGAATATACCTCTTATTATAAAGGTGAAGTATGTGTCATTATTATATTTTATAGAGAGGATTTCATTATTATTATTTTTTATTATGAGAGATTAAATTTATGAGATAGTATAAATTAGTTAATATTTTTTAATAAAGTTGTAAAACAAATGACAAACACCATGCAAAATGTTGTAATTACATGTGTCTGAGTGGATTCAAATCATCTACTTTTTCTTCTTGTTCTCAATTTTACTCTTTCAATTAAATATTGATAACTTAATTTAAAAATATTTATATTTAAAAAAATTAATGTTAGTTAAAATAATGTATATTTTTAATTAATTTATCAGTATTTAATTAAAAAATATAGTTAAAAATAAAAAAAAAAACAAAATTTGAATCTTCTATAAAAATATTTTTGGTTTATAAAAAAATAAAAAAAAGTCTACCGACAAAAAAAAAGGGAAAAAAAGGGTCAGCATGCATGAACTGTGTGACCAAATCAGTGGTTCACACGACCCCACGCCATCATTCTTGTGAGTCGTGACCTATTCTTTAAAGTCGTGACCTATTCAGACGCGTGTGGTTCTTAAAGTTTAAAGTCAGAAAACCGCATATCTATTCTTCAAAAAACAGGTGTTGCAGATAATGTCACTTATTAAATGATAAAGAACATTTGACTTTCTTAAAGTTTAGATCATTTTTTAAATAATTTATAAATTTTAAAATTACTTAATTAATATTTAAATTATAATATATATAAAATTAAATTTTTTTATTTATTTTTATTTATTTTAAATTAAATAAAAAGAATATCAAATTAATAAAAAAGTAAATAAAAGAATTTATTTATATAATTATTATGATTTAAATATTATTTAAGATAAATTTAAAATTTAAAAATTTATTTACAAATAATGCAAAGTTTAAGAGTTTGTATATTTTTTTTTATTAAATTTTTCATATCATGACTATATAGACTAGTAAATTAAGAGGTACTATTGTATTTTTAAATTTGTATTTTTTATTTTGATAATTTAAATATTATATTATAAATATATTTTTTTATAAATTAAGAATGTAGGGATAATAATATATTGTCAGTTAAAAACATAAATTTTGTAAAATATAACTAAGGTCTATAAATATTTTTTTTAAAAAAATCCTCTAAAGTGAGAAGTTTTTGTAGATAATTATAATTCTAAATTTAAAGTGAAAAAACAAGTTAACTTCTCATATAAGAATGTGATGATTTTTTTTACATGAAACATATTTATATTTTTATCCTTTTACATGTTTATGATTAGTTGGTTATTAATGATATTATGAGAAAATCAAAACATAGATACCAAATTGGGAGATTTTCCTTTATATATAAGATGCTTTTTAATATGTTTCCTAATGATATTTTGGAGGAAAAATATGGATACAAAATTGAGAGAATCTCCTTCATATATAATAAGATAAGATAAGGGTTTTGTTGCGGTAAAGGTCACAAAATTAATAACAAAGAACTACTCTCGAAAGCTTTACCTTTTAGAAAATGACAAACACCATGCAAAATGTTGTAATTACATCTGTGTGTGAGTAGATTCAAATCATTTTTCTTTTTTTTCTTACTCTCAATCGTACTCATTCAATTAAATTTTGATAATTCAACTTAAAAATATTTATATTTAAAAAAATTAATATTAATTAAAATAATATATATTTTTAATTAATTTATCAGTATCTAATTAAAAAATATAATTAGAAGTAAAAAAAAAAGGGGCAGCATGTGTGAACTGTGACTAAATCAGTGGCCCATACCCTAGAGAATAGAGATAGACTCAGTATCACCGTCATCCTCGTGAGTCGTGACCTATTCTTTAAAGTTGTGACCAATTCAAACGCGCGTGGTTCTTACAGTTTAAAAGCAAAAAGGTGTGGCAAATAATGTCATTTATTAAATGGAAAAGAACATCTGTCTTTCTTAAAGTTTAGATCATTTTGTAAATAGTTTATAAATTTTAAAATTATTTTATTAATATTTTAAATAATAATATATATAAAATTAAATTTTTAATTCACTTTTTATTTATTTTAAATTAAATAAAAAATAATATAAAATTAATAAAAAATAATAAAAAAAATTAATTTATGTAATTATTATAATTTAAGTATTATTTAAGATAATTTTTAAAATTTTAAAATTTATTTATAAGTGACCCAAAATTTAAGAATCTGTATACTTTTTTTCTTTGTTATATTTTTCATATCATGACTATATAGACTAGTAAATTAAGAGGTACTAATGTATTTTTAAATTTGTATTTTTTTATTTTGATAATTTTAATATTATATTATAAATATATTTTATTTTTTTTTATAAATTAAGAATGTAGGGATTATAATATATTGTCAGTTTAAACATAAATTTTGTAAAATATAACTAAGGTCTATAAATATAAACAAAAAAAACCCTCTAAAGTGAGAAGTCTTTGTAGATAATTATAATTATAAATTTAAAGTGAAAAAAGAAGTTAACTTCTAATATAAGAATGTGATGATTTTTTTACATGAAACATATTTACATTTTTATCCTTTTATATGTTTATGATTAGTTGGTTATTAATGATATTATGAGAAAATCAAAACATAGATACCAAATTGGTAGAATTTCCTTTATATATAAGATGCTTTTTAATATGGTTCTTAATGATATTTTGGAGGAATCAAAAAATGGATGCAAAATTGAGAGAATTTCCTTCATATATAATAAGATAAGATAAGGGTTTTGTTACGGTAAAAGTTACAAAAAATTAGTAATAAAGAACTACTCTCGAAAGCTTTACCTTTTAGAAAATGAACTAAATTTATATTTCTTAAAAGATAAAGCATTACAAAGTAAGTAAAAATTATATTTCGTAAAAGATAAAGCATTAAAGATTAAGTCTTACTTACTAATTATTTTAACTTTGACTTGTACCTTTAAACTATACGTTAACAAAATCTTATAAATAATTTCATTTTAAGTTAAATAAGTTCTTATAACTATACAGATGAAAAGTCTAAGTACAAACATTTTTATGTACTCTGTTTGATATATAAAATTTAAGAAATTCATACTTAAATTTTGTGGAGTATATCAAACTGAATCTTTAGAGATAGATATTTTGAAAAAGACCTTTAGAGAATATTTTATCATTAAATATTTTTTATCATTTTATATAATGCTCTCTTTTTGCTACAAAAAATGATAGAAATGAAAAACGTCCTAGAGGGATAGATTTTTTTTTTTTGGTGTAAAAGGAGATTACTCAACTAGCCTCTTGATGTTACAAGATCTCCATTAAAGAAGGGATGACCATCATGTGAGACTACTAGTTATGTGAATGTTTCGAACCCTTAAACATGGAAAATTCCAAAAAATTTAGAAAGAATTTACTATTTATAATTAACAAGATTGATTTTAATTGTGACACAAAAGCAAACTCACTAAAAAGTATTCCACAATCATTCATATGCATGTAATGAATGGCTGATTATACCTTTGTGTAAAATATAACTGACTTAAAATCTTTTAACTATAAAATTATTATACTTGATTATATAGTTAAGCATAGTTAATGAATTAAGAGTTGGGGAGAATAAATTTTGGGTACTGGGAACTAAATCTATATAGTTCAAAGACCAATTCAAAACCGAAAGTGCTTATTTATCTTGATTGTGTATTATCTAATCTATCATCATAATAATTCAAAGAGTAAATTCTTATTTTGGTTCTCTAAAAATATAAGTGTTATCACTTTAGTCTTTTTAAAAAATTTTATTATCAATTTGGTCCTTGAATTTAGAATGAGACAACATTTTGAATTTTCTAAATTTGTTTTCTGGCATTTTGCCAATTTCATTTTTGTCTTCTTGTTCTTCTTTGTGTGTCTATATACTGGTGGATTGTTACAGGGAACCCATGGAAGCCCAGAGCATATAGATGACAAGATTCGCCAAGCTAGCTTCTCCTCTCCATTGTGTACTCTGAAGCAAATTTCTTCTGAAGTCATTATTATTATTATTTTTTTTATTTTTCCCAACTTCAAATGTAAAGATGGTATTTTTTTTTTAATTGTCAAAGAAGCATTGGAATGCTAATATAATTGATTTTATAATTGATGATGAGAAAATTATTTGAATTCTCAGAGGAGGCAGAATATATCAAGAGACTGAGGAAAATCTTTCTAACTTCTACAGAAATTATGGAGGTGTTTGAGGTGTTAATATTTTGGAAGGACACTCTACAAAAGTCCATATATGATGGTGCAAATAAAACACCAGTTTGTAACATATATATGCATCCCATGGAAATTTTTGAGAATTTAGTTCATGAGTTTAAATGTTCTAGCGTTAGCATGTTGAGGTGACCTTAAATTTTATTTTGATTTTGTTGTGGAACTAGGTTGGTATTGATGTGCTGAAAAAGAAGAACGTACTTTTGTTCATTTCGACCTTGGACATTACCGAGGAAGAGATCTCCCTTTTCACACCAATTTATGAAACAACAAAAAAGAAGACAAGCATAAGATTGTGTGGGTTCCCATTGTGGAGGAATGGAATGACCAACTAAGGAAGAAATTTGAGTTTCTGAAGTCTAAGATGCCTTGGTATGTGTTGCAATACTTTGCACCCATAAAAGGCTTCAAGTCCATAAAAGAGGAATGGAATTTCACAAAGAAGCCTATGGTTCTGGTAATGAACCCCCAAGGAAAGATTGAGCATCCAAATGCAATCCACGTGATTCAAGCATGGGGGGTAAATGCCTTCCCTTTCACTCTACGCTATGAAGTAACACTTACCAATAAAGAAAGTTTGATTAGTTTCTTGGTGATCATTAACATTCTCCCTCAAATAACCACATGGGTAAGTATTTGCATATTCACTTAAATCTTATCCCAATTTATTTTTTTTAATAGTTTCATGTACAATAGACTTCTAGGATTATGTTTAAATTGTCATTCAAGATTTAACTAAGAAATTAGCTTTGAGAAGATTTAACTAAGATTTCAAGGTTTTCTTTGAAAAAGATAAAACAGGAAAAGTATATCTTCTTTTATGGAGGCAAAGATAAAGAATGGATCCAATAGTTCACTAAGTATGCAGGCGTCTTGGCAAATGATGCAGCTCTTAAGGAGAAAAAGATTTCAATTAAGCTATTTTGTGTAGAGAACGTTGAGCACCCAAAACTTCTTAGCCGCTTTTGGAAAGGGATAGATAGTTTGTTTATCACCAAGATGCATAAGACAACGGACATTGTAACTCAAGAGGTCCCAAAAATGCTTTCCTACAAGAATGACAGTGGGTCGGCCCTTCTTAGTAAGGGCTCCACTGTGGTGCTATCTGGTCATGGAACCACCATTTTAAAGACAGTGGTAGAGTTTGACAAATGGAAAGAGTTGGCAATCACCTTTGAAGAGCAACATGAGTTGGTTGTTGGCACCCCTCGCCCCTGCTTCCATCTTGAAGTCCCTAACGTGGCTGAAAAAATACCAGAGGCCATCAAGTGTCCAGAGTGTCCCTACACAATGGAACTGTTTATCACCTACAAGTGCTGCCACAATAAGAGTATTCCTAATGCTGATCATTAAGTTTCTAGCCCTTTGGCATTTGTTGTGAACTATTATGCATGTCACGTGTGTACTATTATGTATTGTTGTTGAGCATATTTCAGTAAGCCTGTTTTATGTACTGATGTGTAATATGGCCATATAAGTCATGCATTATCTTTGATCAAAGTAAGATCACGAAAGCAACTAGAATAAGGCCATTTGTTACCTTTGTATTATTAAATTATATGAATATAAAGAGTGTAGTTTCTACCTTTTAATTAACAATTGGGTTAATTGTTTTAATTACCTTGGTTTTTTGATGACGCATGGGTTAGATGTGACGGCTACAATAGTCTTGATTATGAGCTGTGTTTGTTTGAATTGGTGAAAAATGGTGTGATCAAAGATTTGAAATGAAAATGGAGACAATGAAAATGTGGAAAGGGTACGCTTTACCCTATATATTTTGGATATTTCTGTTGCATGAAGTGAATTGAAAGTGATTTTCCGCCATCTACTAACTATGAATGAATTTAAAACATTCCCATCACACTCAATTCAACCCTTTTCTAGTTTTTGCCTTTTTGTTTTCATATACTTAAACAAGTATAACCTAGGACTCATTTGGATAAGTTTTTAAAAAAAAAACTTTTTTTTATATATCTTATTTTAATAAACTTTTTTTTAAGAAAAAGTAATTTTGTATTTGGATATAATATTTAAGAAGTACTTTTCAATAATAAGAAGACTTTTAAGTTTATTTAGATAAAAAAGAATAGAAGCACTTTATTTATATCAAAATTACTGAAAAAGACATCCAAATACAAGATATAATGAGTTATGATATGTAAGATATAATTAAATAGGTTATCATAATAGGAATGACGAGGTTTTCAAGTATTTTATGATAACAATGTCATGAAAAACAAGACGTAAGATAATAAAAATATGTTTAATTTTGTACCCAAATACTTAAAAATATACTGCTGATTTGGAGATGTTCTGAAATGTCAAAACAAGGGCAACTCCACTCTATAGTTGCTAACCAATGAAATCTCCTTAAAATGTCAAAACTGGGGCAACTTAAATTTATAAAAGCTAATTTGGATATATTCTAAAATCTCAAAAACAAGGGCAACTCATTCAAAGTGGTCGTCAATGGAATCTCTTGAGACCTCTAAACCAGGCAAGGAGCTAATTGTGAGGGACTCATGAATCTCAAGACTAGGACAAACCTGATTCATGGAAGTCAATTGCAATGTGTTCAAAATCATACACAATGGTGATTACAATTTATTATTCTAGAAAATATCACTAAATGATTGAAATCCTACTTTACCATTTTCTTATAAACCCTTCATCCTCAAAAAGATAAATTTTTATTAGGATGTCCTCTTCGTACCTTTCAATTTCCCATGCAATATTTGCAGAAATCTCATTTCTCTTTGCATTCTATTATTGAAATGAATTGCATTTTTGATGGTAAAACACATACTGGAATGTGAAGCTTATATCAACATTACAAATTGTATTGAGAATCACTTTGTTTGATCTCGAAGGGTCAAGGGGAGCTTGACGAATTCTCAATGAGTTCTCATATTCAAGATTGAATAACTGAGCCACAATATTTGAGGGGTATCTATTATCAAAATAATATGCTCCAGTAGCTATTCCTAGCAAAGGTATAAATATAGCACTTGACAAGACAAGCGACAGGCTAATCAACAAGTTTCACTCTTATTCATCCATGGATTCATTTGGGATAGAGACCCTAAGGGTGGAAAAGTAGAGGGATGTCCTTTCCAACCTAAATGTTTTCAATGAATTTTTAACAATAATTGATCATACACATCTTACAACTTAGGGCATGCATTACAACATGTATCATTTCATTATTCTGACCTATCATTCCATTATTCAAGTATCATGCATTACACTATGTATCTTTTTATCTTGAGACAAGTAGGTTAAATCTGTCATATTTACTTTTTCTGTGTCTGCACTCATTGCATTTACCTTTTCCTTAGGTCCCGCCCTGATCGTATTTAATTTTTCTTGGGTTCCACACCCGTCGTATTTATTTTCTGGGTCTTGCATCCTCATATTTTTTTTTTCCTGGGTCCTGTACCCACACCATTTACTTTTATTGGGTCCCGTACCCATTGCATTTATTTTCCTTAGGGACCGCACCTATTGTATTTACTTCCATGGGTCCCACACTTGTCGCATTTACTTTTTCTTTGGTCCCGCATCGATCGTATTTCTTTTTAATGGGTCCTGCACCCATTGCATTTATTTTTCTTGGGTCCTGCACCCTTTGCATTTATTTTCCTAGGTAAGCATCTGTCGTATTTATCTTCTGGGTTCTCGTACCTAATCAATTTGCTTTTCGATCTCCGTACCCATTGCTTTGCTCTTTTAGGTCCCCTTATCCATTCAAATTTATTTCCTAAGCCCTATGTTTATTGTATTTCCCTTTCTAGGTCTTGGTATCCATCCAAATTTATCTTATGAATCCCTTTGCCTTTTGCATTTGTTCTTCCATGACTATTGCTACTTAGAGTCATGTTACTTGTATCCAGTTTTGTATCCTTAATCTGGACAAAATAATACGTGCTTTTTTATCTTTACTTATTCCTTATATTAGCAAAATGAGTAACTACTATTTCTCACTTTTCTTAGTAAAGAACAGGTAAAGAGGGACAACTATAAACACCTTATTTTGTCCAACTTTTTTTTAAATTATTTTTATTCTATTTTATCTTTAATGAATTTATGTAAAAATAAATATTCTAATGTTATCTCGTCCTTTAATTTTAATTAAATATAACGATAATTAATAAAATAATAAAAGAACAGATAAAAGTCTAACTCGAATTAAAGATCTCATGGAGATAGAATTTAATTTGAAAAAGATGATTTTTAAATAAACAGACAAAGTTCAACTCAAATTAAAAATCTCATGGAGATAAATTTGATTTGGAAGAGATAATTTTTAAATAGGAAAACTTGAGTTTCAAATAAGATTTGGTCTTTCTCTAATAGTTAAGAATCTAGTCTATTTAAAGGTGATAGATCAAGAGGTTAGGGGGAGAAGAAAAACTATGCATGTAACAAATTTTGCGAGCAAAAAGTGGAAAGCTTAATCCCTTTTTAGCTTTCAAGCATCAATTGAAGGTAAATTCTCCCAAATTTCTATTTTCTTTCATTGATTTATATTCATGGTTATGTTCAAGTTTTAACTTTTCCGTTCAACAGCTACATAATTAAATTCCAATTTTTTTTATGAAAGTCCCCTACGTAAGCCTCACCATCAAAGCTTCCGAGATCCATACACCCATAGGCACCTGCACCTTTTCACTTAATTCACATGATTTCACTCACACGCCACCAATCACGTGCACAACTACACGATCACCCACTCACCTGCATGCATCACGGCTCCAAGCCACTACACCTGCTGCGCACACTTGCACCAAGTCATACACGCCCCTCACAGGCACCTCACCTTACACATAGTCACTCCTGCACCCGCACACACTCTCACTTCTATATTCAATTCACAATCACTTGCACATAACACTCCTGCACACACTTGCACATTCTTGCACCCACACACTCATTTTTATTTTTATTTATTTTTTAACATAATTGCATGAATGTCTCTCAACCCCTCACAGCCGCACTAATGCACTTCATTCACATGCATCTAATCGCATTCACTTGCATCTAATAACTATCCACTATTGCCGACGATCACAAACTCATGAAATGGCCTTATCATAATTGATTTGCCATTATTTGTTATGTGTTGATTGGTTCTCATCTTTTATTTTTGAGTTTTGTTTTATGAATTATTTAATTCTAATACTTAAATTATTTAGCCAATTTAGTTGTACAGTTCTCATTATCTTTAGAATTTAATTTAGGTAATTATTGGGCTTATTTGGGTTAATTTGAGTAAGGTCATTAGGCTTTTTTCTATTTATTTATTTGATATTAATTGCATCATCATTAATAAATAAAATTAATAGTGGATTAAGACTTCAACGACGGAATAATCAAAATTAACAAGCAGTGACGATAACATTTTGATATTCCTGAGGTGAGAAGAATTTCTTTTGTTTTACCAGAAGGGCTTTAGATGATCTCTAATAAAGTCTCAATTCAATTATTAATTTTAGTTTAATGATTTTCATCACGTACATATCATATTAGATATCATTAGAATTTCATCATTATTATCTTTATTTTGAACATTCTTGTTATTGGAATTTAATTTGGATAATTATTGGGCCTATTATATTTGGGTTATTTTTGAATAGGACTATTTGACTTTTTGCTATCTTATACGACATATCGCATTATCATTAATAATTAAAATTAATAATAGATTAAGATGCTAATGACGGAATAATCAAAATTAGCAAGCAGTGATATACACCATATTTTAAGTATCCAATTGCACCATTCCATTTTTAATGGAAGAAAATGATTAGTGGCGACTCTATTTTTTGTATCCACATGCATTGCATGCTTACATCCCATAAATTTCCATTTTTTTCTTTCCAATGAAAGAGAGTTTCGTTACTCCGCATCGCACCGCCGACCCGGACGTTGCGACAATTATGATGCTATATTTATCATGGTGTAAGATGAAAATAATGATATAAACACAGTGGATTAATTGCATAGAACAGATCTTAGACCATCGTGTTTAAAAAAAAAATGAATTGAATCTTTATCTTCTCCAATACATATCTAGTCAAATAAAATCAAAAAAATTTTAGTACCTGAATTTCCACGTTTTTAGCTTATTGGTCTTTATTCCATATAATTTCAATCTATTACCAACTTTTTTTTCTTGCTTTTATAAAGAAAGAGTTTGTTGCAATTTCTACCTAAAGAAATAATGAAGAAAAAGTATGCTATGCTCAATAAGTAATTTTTACTTGATTTACGTAAGCCAATTATTTTCATAAGCTGTTTCAAAGAAGAAAGAAAATATTTCGGGATATTTTAGATTCATGTAAGTGGGATCATAAGGGCTGTCGCAAAAATATTTCAAAATACTTGGTGTAATTTATTGATTACTTCCATAAACTTCAATCAGTCTAGCTTATAGAAATCAAAGGTTAGTTAATGACCTCATAAGAAATTTGCTTCAGAGTGCACAATGGAGAGGAGAAGCTAGCAGGGGGAATCTTGTCATATATATGCTCTGAGCTTCCATGGCTTTCCTGTAATTAACAATCCACCAGCATTTAGATTTTAGACACACAAAGAAGAACCTGAGGACGAAAAGCCACGAGAAAAAAAAAACTAAATTGCAGTGGGCTTTCTGCCAATTTGTGGCAGTTTTTGACCTCTTTTAATAGAATTGCAGCGGTTTTAAAAAATCAAAAACAAAAAACAAATGTAGAAAACTAACAATAAACAAGGAGTAAGGGGGAGTGCATATACCTGTAGAACATTGTCAACGATCTGAGTTGAACGCTTCAGAATGTTGTACGCAAGGGTGAAAAGAGAGTCCACATCAAACATAGTGTCACTGGACATTAGTTGAATAGATTTGCTCCAAGATCTGCTCATCGGACATAGTTAACAGGTTATGGTCATTTTTTTCAGCAAGGCCTACGCTGGCCATGATTAGGCTTGAGAACAAAGGGGTTGAAACGCTTTTGTGATATGGTTTGGATTTTGGTAAGACAAAGAGGACTCTTGTTGCATGGCGTGGGAGCTTCAATGCCCTATTTATAGCCCTTATGCGCAAGAAGATTTTGGTTTAGTTGGGAACAGCTATGTTTAGTGTGGCTGCAAGCATAGTTGTATGGAACAGGACCGAACAGCCGGTTCCGATTGAAAAACTAATAAACTGGCCATTGAACCAGTTTGATTGAGATTTTAGATCATTTTTCGCATTAATTTGAACAAACCTGCTTGACTTGGTTGACCCGCCCGATTTAGACCGTTTTTTATTATAAAGTTTATTTTTATATTTTTTAACACTTTTTTTCTTTATTTTATACTGATAAAAAAATAAAGAATAAGTGAACTTAGACATGATTATTGGATTTATGTTGTTCTTTAAAAACTTGTACGAAATGATTTAATTTATGCTATTTATTAGTTAAAAATATGTTTATCTATCATATTGAATTGTAATATTCAATTATGTACTATTTAAATATTACAAGTAAATTATGTTATATTAAAAATATAAAGTACTTTTTTATATAATAAGTTTTTTAAAAAATTTTCTTCTTAATCTAAATTTTTCAATTTAACCACTTAATCTGCGGTCAAACTGCTAACCTAGTGACTCTGCCCTTTAACTAAGTCAACTTTCGATTTGGGTTATATAACTATAGTTGCAAGAAATTACCTTTTAATTTCTTCACATGCTCTAAATTAAAGGGTTTTATTAACATGTGCCTTAAAGATATTTGTTAAAGAATTAAAAATAAAAAATTATTAAATGAAAAGTACAAACATTTAATGTCTTAAAATTTTAAAATACATTTAATACTTTATTCTTTAAGTAATTAAAATAATTTAATGAAGAATAATAAATGATATTTTTATTTCTTAACATGTGTCCTAAGGGTGCATGTTGTTTTTATTCTTTGTACCTTAATAAAGATAAAATAGATAAAATTATGTGTATATTTATAGGCCGAACTTCTTTAAGCTGTCACTAGGTTTTTTTGTTTTCTTTTAAAATTAGGCATAGATAAGTAATTTTTTCTTTTAAAATTTTGTTAATTATTAACAAACACAATTTAGGAAATATTTTTGGGAAGACTCTATAAAATTTGCATAAACTAAACCTATAAAAAACTAATACATTGTAAAATAAATTAAAAAAATTGACACATTATTAATTCTTGACAGCTCTACTCTACATGTGAGGGTTAAATTTGTAGAAGATAGGCCACCCTGCCTTGTCATAGTTTCCAATAATCCAAGGAAAAAAAAAACACATCTTCCAAAGAGTTAAATAGTTGAAATAATATATAAATAACATCTACCGTGCTTAACTAATCAGGTACAATAATTTCATACTTAATTGATTAGTGGGTTGCAAAACTTTTTTTTTAAATCTATTATTTTTAACTATATATCTCTATTAATTCACAAAGGGTGTGGTGAGATATACTGGTAACCAAGTTGAAATTTTAATATGAGTTTTATCCGTAATATTAATGATTTAACTCGACTTAAGAATACTTTATTAAAAAAAATAATCAATGTTTTGAGTAAAAATTATTCTCATATAAAAAAATAGAAATATCTCGTAAGAAAACAACTATAAAATCAGGAACATTATTTTACTTAACCGTCATTATTTTAGTGGGTTGGCTTGTGTCAAAACATTGTTATATAAACTTATAATGCATATTTTATTATTAGTATAAAATTTGTTTACATTATCATTCAACATATATTGTCATATTATTAAGAGTATTTAATTTTTTATATAATTATTATATTAGTCAAACTCTTTTAATAATTTATCAATATATAATTAAATAAGAATATAAAACTTTTTACACTTAAAATTCAACCCTCTGTGAATTAGAAGTATAGGAAATGCAAGTTTTTATAGCTAATAGGAAAAAAAAATTGTTAATTAGCACCGTCAAATTTGTCAAATTTGTTTAGAGTCAAATCAGTATTTAATGTTGACTAATTAATGACAGAGATATAAAGCATTCTTCCATTAAAAACGTAGATATATAAAATGCATTTTTTAAAAAACAATAATAATCATAATTTTAAACAAAAATCAATCATCTTATAAATAGTAAAATCTTTTGAGAATGTCAAAACAAAAAAAGAACCTTGTTATATAATATGAAAAAATATATTGAACGATAAAGTAAACATCTGTTTTTGATTCTCTATAGATACCCCTTTTTTTTTATTTTGGTCTCCATTAGACTAATTTTTTTCAATCAAGGACATATCGATATAAATATGTTTTTGAATTTATTTCCGTTAGGTTAATTTTTTCAATTGAAGATCTATTAATTTAAAATTTTTTAAATGTTGTCCTCCCATCCAATAAAAACTCATAACGTTAATAGAGATGCTAACTTGTTCTTTTTCTTTTTTTTTTTTTTGTCAATGTGGCACTAATGTAGTTTACTTTTTGTCAATATAGAAATGATTTGTCATTAAAAAAAATTTAAAATTTAAATGGAAATTAAAATAGAAATTATAAAAAAGACTATTTTTAATAACAAAATAATATTGTCTTTATTTTAAGACATATAATTATGATTTTTTAAAAGGGCCGACCGACATAAGCTTTTAGATTTTTTAAAATATTTTTAGATATATATACATTATGATTTTTTAATTAAAAATACTACTTTTTCTTTTAAATATTGTTTCAGACTTTTTATCTTTTAAAAATTTTAAATGACACATTATTTTCATGTTAGCAAAAAGAAAAACACGTCAACGCGTCAATTGATCAATATGAAACAAGCCAACATTTCTTTTAATGGTTTAGTGACTATTAAATAGACGACAACATTAAAAAAATAATGAAACTAATAAGTTCTGAATTAAAAATTTAATTTAATAGAGATTTAATTTAAATTTTTAAAATGATATGTCCTTAATTAAAAAAATTAATCTAAAGAAATCAAAATAAATTCAATGTTATGATGTATAATACTTATGTATTCATAATAATTATATATAACTGTATAAGTAAAGTTTGATGAACTTATATATATAACTCAAAATGTAATTATCTATATACGCGTACATATTTGGGATTACAATAGCTAAAAAGATAATTATTCTCAGAATACTGTCCCAAATATTTTGAAAATATCAAAAGTTAATTGAAAATTTTTTGATAGGTCTTATAGGGGCCTCCTTAGAAAAAAAAATATTCCAACTATTTTTTAATAGGTAATAGTTATTTATATTTTTTATTTGTCCATACATAGATCAAACTCTCTCAATATAAACACGTGATTGATTTGTAAGATTTTTTTTTTCGTTGGTTTTATCAATATACACGAAGTGGAGTAGTTAGGCAGAATTAATGATACAAAGATAAAAGATATAATTAGTTAATAACTATTGTTTAGTTAATAGCATAAGTAAGACTTTATCTCTAACTCGAATTGATCAATCCTAACTCAAAAAGTGAAAATTTGTGTCAATTAAATTACATGTTTATAATTATTGTTCAGTATATATATATATATATATATATATATATATATTATCTTTAATATTTGATTCATCTTAAATATTTATTTTTATTTTTATTTTCTTCATACCTTCAAGATTTACAAAATATTAAAATTGTTGTCATTTTTTAATAAATATATTTTATACTAAAAATTGACTTACTTATATTTAATATGTTAAAATAATTTTTTTAATTTAATGAAATATTAGTGTATATAAGTATATATAATGAATTTGATGACTAAAAGTCATAAATAATTTAGTGTAATAATAAAGTGAGACTGTGACTTAAAACAAAAAATTCATATTAAAAAATAAAATGAGAAGTATAAATTATTAATAAAAAATTAAAAAATAAATTTTAAAAATTTTAAAATTTGTAAAGGTATCAAGTAAATGGATTTAATAAATTTATATTAGATGATTAATATATGGTTACAAAATAACTTAATAATTTATTAATATCCATTAAAATGATGGGCTCACGTCATGGAGTAGACGTGGACAATACGTCAGAAATGGAAAGCTGGAGTGTTGAGTTTGGAACATTCTCATAAAATCACGACAATATCACTATCACTCAAGTTTCACGTTGTTTTGTGAAAAGACAGTAGGCGTGTCCGGTTAATTTCTCTGATCGTTGCAGTATCTTTTCATAATTGCACTGAATGACTATGATCACATCAGTGGTCCACAGTAGACGTGGTAATTAAAACCAAGGTTATGAAAACTGAATCGGTCATTAAACCGGTCGAGGTATTAATTTAAGGTTCAATGGTCGAATCGTGGTCGAACCGTGATCGAATCGAAATATAATTAAATATATATTTATATTTTTATATAAATATAAATATATTTATATATATATATAATTATTTATATATTAATAAAATAAATAAAAATTATAAAAATATAAATAGCCATGCCTTGAATCACTCATGAATTTGATTGTTGACGTAATATTATGTAATTTTCTCTCTCTCTCTCTATTTCTTTTTTGTCATGTTTATTATTTTAATGTCACAGTGTAACTTGTAATTTCTGTTTCTTTAGCCATTGCGTCATTTTTAATTTTTTGGACACTGGTAATTTCGTATGGTCCTTTCTCTAAAGTGTCAAACGAACGGTGCCTTCTCATCTATAAATGAAACTTGGCATATGGTACACGACTGATGTCTCTCTTTCTCATTGGCAAGTCTTGTCATTGTTATTGTGTCAAGTCTTCTCATCCATCTCCTGCACCGTGTGCACACTGCACAGCACTGCACACTGCACACTGCACATAGAATACCTCTACAGTCTACACCCATGGTCACCTACAGCCAACGCCTCTGCAGTCTGCACACACTCTCACAGCATTCTCTTCTCACGCACAAGCTCTCTCACCCACACAGATCACACACTTCGCTAGGCACCGATAGCACTGCCCCTGTTTCTTTCTTCCCGAAACAGTGCCATCGCCCTTGTTTCTTTCTTCCCGAAACCGAGTCATCGCCCTTGTTTCTTCCTTGCCGAAACAGAGCATCACAACATCCACCAAGCAACCCACTGTCACTCACGATACACGTACGCTACTCAGCCATACTTCACAGCTCACACTTTCACCACCAGCAATCACCCTTTCAGCCCACCAGTCCACACACGTATGCTACTCACCCATGCTAGACAATGAAAAAAAATACAACCTCGAAAACAGACACCAGGGTTTCGATGAGAAACCCAAAAACCACCACGGTGGTTAGACGGACGGAGGAGGTATAGGCTTAGTTGTAGTGGCCCAAGAAAACGTGAATCGATCTATTTCAATTATCTAATAGTTACTACAATGAATGCCAACATTTCGTTACTTGCACAGATCTACACAGAGTTTAATCGCTGGTAGCTGTAAATAGACGGACATAATGTTGAGATGTGAGTTTTAATCTTAGCTAAGCACTAAGATCAATATAATGAATAAAAGATAAAGCTAGATGAAGGGTTTTCAAGAAAAATCTGTTATAATGTGGATCGCATGTAATTGATGAGTATGAGTGCTACATTATTTAGCCAGAGGATCTCATGAGTAATTATAAGTACTAGAGTACACATGCAAGAGGTGATGCCTCTCAGACAACATAGTGATTATACATCACAATCTCAAATGATATGAGTGTAGTGCCCTAAATATGATGATTTTATATAGATTATTGACCAGCTGGGTGAGATGGCACGTAGACTGAAGTGCTTCACTGATTGGAATTTCGCAAAATATATAAGATTTTTCACTCGATGAGGGTGGCACACACATGAAAAACCAAAAACAAACGAAGCAGTCGAGACCTCGAGAACGAGCCGTAGTAACTCCTTACACGAAAAAGCGCATGAGATCTTGCACTTATGGGGTAGGTGGCAGCCCGCGCTCACGATCCGTGCAATGCCTCAAGGCGTATGTTCTCAATGTACGACTTTTGTAAACGGCTGTAAACCCTAGACATTAGCTAGATTATATAGATTGTAGAGATATTAATTTTTTATGTAATGAAAAAAAAATATTGTTAGTTAAAATTTAGTTAAAACAAAACTTTCAAATTTATATACATATATTTATATAGGCTTTAGACAAAGTAAATGCTTATCTTTTTATTAATCTTATTTTTAATAGATAAGTCGCTAAGTGAAAATATTAATTTAATTTATGAGCCTTGCTTCGAACAGTGTATTAAAGTATTCTGTTGTGATATATTTTAAAAGCTATAGACTTTTGACTCTTTAAAATACCTAGGATAATATTAATAGGCGTTTAATAAAAATATCTGATACTATAGATTTTATTGTAAATGTAAGTGTAACATTCAGATAAAGTCCTATGCTTTCAATTTATTCACTAGTGAGTATTATTAATTTAAACTAAATTTAATATAGAGATTAGAATATACATAATCTGAGTCGTAGCTTAAGGGAATCATACAATTCTAATCACCAGTTTTATCCAATACAAACAGTTTTGGTAAAATTTGGATCCGAGAGTCAGGTCCTGGTCAGACGCGCTCGGATCGCATAAACCGTTCCTGTTCACGCGCTTCCGTGATGCGAGAGAGTCTCTTCGCAAAGCCGGTAAGTAGTCTCAAATACACCAGTTGAACCGTTTCGAGAACCTAGGCATAACCCTTAACCCGGCAATCGGTCTTGTTCAATCGGTTACCGGTATGACCATCAGCAGCAAGCGTTCGATCGACCTGCCCAGTAGTGCGCCTCTGATCCGTACACA